>OU426978.1:224158781-224663781 GCA_911387785.2 Aelia acuminata
ACAGCGCACTTAATAAATTACAAACAATGAGACAATATATAAACATATATATTATTTCTCAAAGCCTTTTTTTTTTTCGGTACGCCATAACTTCCTTAATACTTCATCAAATTCCATGAAAGAAGCATCATTATAAAGCTTTCCTTAACCGCTACACCAGAAAAATATACAGATCATTCACATCGCCTTGGATTTAGAGTTATAAGCGCATAACCACGGTTTTGGTAAAAAAAGGTTTGGTAGTAAAGGTTTCTAAATGGTGTCAATATTTTCAGGTTTTCAAGGAGAACATTTTCGGTCATATAAATTTTTTCGATTAAGCCCTTCGTTTGCGAGTTGTAAGTTAAAAACTACAATTCTCAGCGAAAACGGTCGCAGTGCTTTTTCGAAGGTGTCATTTTTTTTCAGTTTTTCGAGATGAATATATTTGGTTCTAAACTCATTTTCGATTTTTGCCGTCCTTTGCTAGTTCAAAAACATGCGATTTCAGTCAACAAAGGTGAAACTACCAATTGTCTTTAGTTCCAGCAACGAGGATGAGAGCAATTTTTCTTATGCAGAAAGTGACGACAGTCTAAACTTCTATCTTCTTCTGTTGTCATTCTATTTTCTCTTAAAAGTTGTTAAAAACCGATTCAAAATTATTATACCATTATAGTGCAGTTTTTAATAACAATAATATGTGTCAGGCAGTACTTGAATGAGATGGCTAAACAACCCCACCTTCTAGGCCAAGCTGCCCCACATATGGGGTTAATTGGCATACTCTGGATTGACGAATTCTTCAGTTTTCTGTGATCTTAGTATTAAATATTACGTTGTGAAAAAAATACTTGGAGTACTCTAATACTTGGAGTTTACAATGGTATCAGCCCCATTGCGATAATATTAACAGGAACGACTCAACAATCAAAAAAGTGAAAACTGTTGCCAACCAACCCCGCTCTCCCCTATTATATATTTGAAGAATTGTATTATTTTTGTTTCAGCTTGAACTGTATTGTTTTAAGAATTCTTTAACAAAGTTGGATCTCCGTTATCGGTCTTCATTTCTTTTATAAACCAAACAGCTTGTTCTTACTTTCCATCAACTTGATGAATATTTTATTAGGTGGTGAAAAGCAGTGGAATCAGTAGCATCAGGATCAGAAAAAAAAGAACTTCGATAAAATTAGAACGAAGAATTTAGAATAAAATAGGAAGAGTGAGAAAGAACGGAAAAACTAATATAATTTAGAAAATGTCCACGGTTTAATTTAGACTTTTACGATGGACTCTACCTATTTTCCAGATGAACGATGCATGACCAGGTTCAAAACAACCTCATTTCGGTTAAATTTGGAACAGCTAATTTCGGAGTAACGGGTAGTCTTCAAGTGATTTAGTATGCTCTCCGAATAATCTCTCCAGTTTTAAGGTGGATAGCTTACCATCACTAACCATCTATTCTAAGATTTTTAGGCAAAACTAAACTTTTATTTATAGAAACTAAGAAAATCATAATGTTTAATGTAACACTTGTGTGAGTTTAAATAATTGAATTGTGGAAATACATGAGGGTCTAAGTGCCAACAGTTTTTTTTTTTTGCCAAACTGTTATATATGCCAAAGCCATTCTTCAGAAATAGATATAAGTAATTTTTTGTTATTAAAAAAGGGTTCATTCAACGTATGAAAGATGGCATGGGTGCAAGCACTTAACGTAGTTCGCCCTAGAGGAGCCGAGTCACATCATTTCTGTAAAAATTTCCTAAAGCACTTAACCCTTATGCATTTCCATGCTTCAATGTTTATTGAAAGAAAATAATTCACAATGTCATACAAGCAATAAAAACTGAAATAATCAACAAGGTAATAAAAATTATTAACTTGTAACGATACATTGTCACAAAAAATACCATATGATCGAGATTCAGAGCAAGACTAACACAGTCCATCGCTCCTTATACCCTTATCCACCCCTCAATGTCCTCCTCATTATTAATGTGAATTAGAACATTCCAGGTGGTTCTCGACAAGAGTAAAAGGATCTCGAACCCTGACGAACATGTACTAGAAGTCACAAACATGTATTAGAAAAGTTGGCTATTCTTAAATATCCGGCCAAATATAAGGTTCATTTTAATTACGTTTTGTTATGGTATACTTTTGAAATGCTATACTGGATCATGGGATACCCACATGATGACGGATTACTGCTGGAAGAGGAGTCTCTTTGAAATGTTATTGGTTTAGTTACAAAGTGATTATTTACAATAATGTTTGTGTTTATATGGTTTTAATTGATTTAAAATATTTTGTGTAAAGAATTTTAATATCTTTGTTTTTTCCACCAGCTATTAATCTGCATATGTATTCGAGTAGTTATGTTTTAAGAGGTAAGTCACGCCATTTATCTATCTCAACAACTAAAGCTAGGGTAGAGGAAAACGTATGGCAAATTTGGATTTAGCGCACCAATTATACTCAGAATCAGCTATAAAAGTTTCTTATGTTTTGGAATATTCTATTTATTAAAAATCTATTTTTCTTTTATTTTACTAGAAAAAAAACGCAACATATATCTTATTACTAATAATTTAAAAAATAAACTAAAAACTAGACCGATAATAAAATATTACTATCGACAGGAGGAAATAAAAATAAATCGATTGTAAATTTTACGGCACTGATGTGCGTGAACCGTAACCAAATAGGGAAGCTCGATTAAATAAGTATCCCTTCGGGGAGGCCCATTATTTATTTATATTGTTATTAATAATCGATATATCGTAGCACGCATATCTCTACCCTCCCACCTAGTCACAATTCTAAAACAAAGCCATGCCGTGTAAATAGCTCCCTCCCACCCTCACAATAAATATCACATTATTTTATCTATTATAATCGATTTATATTATAATAGAGCGCCCCATAAATAACGGGGAAATATTTACATTATATTACCATTTTATTACGCGGATACATAGAAAAAACAGCATTTTTCGGAGGTTGCTTTTATCCATAGTAAGTGAGAGATAAAAGCAAGAACAGCCGTAAGCTCTAGGTCAGCCGTCTTTGTAATCAAATTAATTATATTTTAAGGTGCATAGGTGCGATCAGACATCCATGTTCGGTCACCTTCATTGTAAATAGCAGGTTCGTGGTACGGTAAGCTTCAGGGGATTACGTGTTTCGAGAGTGAGGTTCGGACAGTGTAAAAGGCACCTTTAAACATATTTTGTAATCAACCAATGATATTTCAAACAGAGTTAGGGACCTTGGGGTCACCTGTGGTGAAGTGGTTAGCGTAGCCGCGGTTCGAGTCCCGAGGTGGCCCTAGGATTTTTTAATGGGAGTAACTCCTTTTCTATGCCGTCCCTTGGATAGGACGTAAAATGGAGGTCCCTAGCCTATACGATTCAGGTACTATAAGTTAGTATAGTTAAAGATCCCTATCCTAAGCAAAATTTAGGTCTCCCACTATAGCTTTGTCTAATCAGCCTCAAACAAGCAAACTTTTAATAAAACTATTTTTGGAATTTAAACAAAAATATTAATTAATTCAAATTTATTTTGGCTGTATCCTACTTATCTCGCATCGAACATTGTTATAATTATCAACTAATTTAATATAAAAAAATCATATTATTATTATATAATAAATTATCTACATGCATCTTCATTACTAGTAATTTTAGTTGCAATAACTACTCTGAAGAAGTTTATTTAAAAAACTAACTTCAATCGAATTCAAATTGATCTTGGTAAATTATGGCATGATATTGACATTGTCGTACCCAAAAGTAGGTCTTGAAATATTAGTTTATGGTACATATATGCACCATGCAGGTACAAGTTGACAGCACCGTTTTTTAATGAGATTATTGCCTTTTATTAAGAAGGACAGAAAACTAAACAACACAAGTGTCATGTTTAGGGCATAGTAACTACCTAATTGCATTATTCATTTAAAAATACAAAACGATTGAAAAGACAAAATATTTTGTGATTATGACCTCTGGATCCGCCATTGCATTTATTGGGTAAAAAATAAGAACCGAATTAAGTTCCTTACATCTATATAATTATCCTCTTATCTTTCTCAATTTTGTAGTGAGTTATTCAGAATATTTTCTATTGAAATCACATACTATTCAATAACTACGACTTACTTGAGTGATTGTTCATTGCTGAATGTAAATAAATGATTACTCACCTGAAAAAAAGAAAAGAAAAAATACGTTAGACAAAACAAATAAGAGACTAAAATAATTAATCTATATAAATAAAGGGTCACCTGTGGTATAGTGGTTAGCATAGAAACTTACAATACTAAAGGTCGCGGGTTCGCGTCCTGAGGTGGCCCTAGCATATTTTAATAGGAGTAAATCCTCTTCTATGCCGTCCCTCGGATAGGACGTGCAATGGAGGTCCCGAGTCTGTACGATTCAGGTACTCGTTAAAGATCCCTATCCTAATTATACCTGGATACGCAAAATTTAGGACTCTCACTGCAGCATCGTCAGGATTAGCCTTAGAGACATAAAGTAGCGTGAAACAAACAAACAAATCAAAAGTTAGGGTCCTAAATGAAATGTGAAATAAAAGTTAAGTTCAGTACCATAGATGCATTGGTAACGATAAATAATGTAAATTATAACAGAGAAAGGGAACACGAAGACTTCACTCCTCGTGACAGGTGAGCTGTACGTTGGGCAACTCCATTAGAGAACTTGACAACTTGGCAGAGGAACTAACTCCCGTCGGCATCAACTCGGAGAACACCAAACTCGACAAGAGTACAACTTAACGCCGGACGGGGAAGAAGTTTCTTCTAGGCCTCCTATAATCTACTGGATAGAGCAAGTTGGGCATTTGGGTTAGGAGGGTGTCAAAGTCAGCTAGCGCACTCTATATTCAGTCCAGCGTATTATTTGGAAACCGTCAGCTCAGGGTGATTTATAGTCCTAGTCATCAAGAAGTAATTAATCGAAAAAGAATGTTGACAAGGTAATCAAGATACATATTGCAGTCCATGCTACTAATATAAATATTAAAAGATAAGGAGAATAATAATAAAAGGCTTAGCGAACCCGAAGGTTCGATGCCGACACCGAAAGGATTATATAGCTGGGATTCGAACACGAGTTCCTGCATCATCGTTGAAGCTGCCTGTCAACTTTCTCTCTTCAATGACCACAATAACCATCTGATATCGAGTTGAAGCGAATAACTTTGAAGCGAAGTAATCAACAAGGGCTGGACTGAACTAGCCTGTTTTGAATGGGAAGGTTAACGAGGCTATACGGGTCCCTGACAAAAAACTGCGACGGTAATGACGAGAACCGGGTTCGAATCCCAGCCATGGCAAATCTTTCAAATTCATTAAATAATGAATTAATGGTTGAAAAATTTAACAAATAATAAAAGAAAAAAAAATATTTTTTTCCATTAAAAAAATAAAATTTTTAATCAGAAATTTTAACATCAGGAATTCGATATGGAAATTATATTGTACCTAGCAGGCAATTCATGTACATGGAATTCAATTCGTTCCTGGATGTCTAAAATGTTAAATACGAATTCCAAATTTTGATTTTTGCAGACATATTTATTTTTAAACTATAACACCTAACTTACATTCACCTTGGGTATTCAGTAAGCAAAAAATAAATTAGAACGTCCTAAATCAAAATTAAGTCCTACAGATCGAACATTAGAGATTCCTAGCTACTTCTAATTAACTCTAATTAACTTAATTTTGTACACCCCCAAAAAACTTTTCCTAATAAACTTACTTTTGCCCCCCCAAAAAGAAAAAAAATGGCGAAGACCGTTGGGACTAATTGGTAGTAGGGAGCAACGATAAAAGAAAACGAGAGAGGTCAAGAACAACCATCGTCAGATTAAATGTTCTCTTTCAACAAATAATCACCTTTCAATCAGCTACATTACCAAGTTCCTACCAAGACTGAGGGTTTTTGAAAATCTATTGTAAAGAGGCCCCTACACGATCAATATTTACTTAAATATATATTGAACAATATTTTTTATAATATAATTTTCGGCCAACCCACACGGTTTAATATTATTGCTCAATGTTATTGTGCAGTCAACATGTGAAATAAGAAGACAGCTGTGTGGCTATAGCATTAGTTGTAGCTTCAAAAAAGAAGGAAAAAAAGAAACGCAGGTGGACGAAGGAATGGTTTAAAAAAAAGAAATAGGTATTATTATGAAAATCTATTAACTGAACTAAGAATTAGTGAAGCTAGTAACTTTCAAAATTTACTAGAATTAATCTGTACGGGATCCCTGTGCTAAGCTCCCATTTGGCCCTCAAACAAATATCATTGATAGCCGTTTTTGCTAACATTTGTTGCTGCGATATCATTTTCTCGAGCTCTACTGTAATTAAGAAATTTTTTTCAAAGTCACTTTGAGGTTGATGAAGGTGTTTGCGTGTTAGCGATATTAATTTTCCTGACTCGTTAAATTTCTTTGCCTTCTTTTGTGGTGGCCTTTTTCCGGCCTTCTTGGTGGCCGGATGAGAAAACAATGACATGTCAGGCATTTGAAAGAAAAGTGCTCAGCAGCACCCCCTTCCTGGCTTGATTCTATTACTAGAGCTGTTTAAGTAAGGAGATCTCTCATCCAACGCCTTTTTAATCTCCTCCTCGTATTTATTGGGATATCAGCTGTTGCCATGTCCATTATTAGGCGATTGTTATGTCCATGTAGGTTAGTGTGAAAATGTTTGTAGAGTGTCGCTGTGTACTGGTCAACTGTTGGCTGGTGGAGGTCCGTATGCAGAGTGTGGTTGGTCACGTACCAGGGTGCTTTGGTTATGAGTCTTAAAATTTTTGATTGAAATCTTTGAATTTTATTTAAGTGTGTCTTTTTAGCTGTTCCAAATATCTGTGATGAGTATGTCCATATTGGTTTAAGTAAGTATGTATATGTCTTTAATTTCTGTTTTAGTTTCAGTTTTGAAGTTTTTGAGAAGAGTGGATAAAGTAGTTTCAGTCTCTTTTTAAGCGTTGTATGTTTCATTTTAACATGAGGACCCCATCTCATCCTTCTGTCGAACGTAAGTCGTAAATTAAAAATAAAATTATAGTTGTTATGTTGTCCAATAAATAACATGTTGTTACTTATTTATTTTACAAAATCTAAGGGTGAGTCTAAACTTATGACTGGTACTGTAAATATAACGTAATAAAACGCGAGAACCATCCGTTAAGGGGAGAAGATTGATTGTTGTATGGAAGGGTTCGGGGTATGTTGGCAACAAGTGAGTGCGGCCGGGGATGATGTACGATCGAAGAGGAGATTTATGGTAGTAAGTAATAGCTGTAGTAGCCACTGGTGACGATGGGTCATCATTAACAGTATCCAAGTCATCAGGCGGTATGGCCAACGATCGCGGTTAGTCAACGACCTGTGTCAGGGAACTGCTCATGTAAAAAAAAAAAATAGTCAGAAAAAAATATGTCAAATAGCTTAGCATGTTTTAAGAGCGAGGAGAATATTTTAGACCTTACTGGGATGTTTCATTGAGGACTAAATATAAGAAGCGATGGACTAGGGGTTCATTTTTGCCTCGAACATCGAAATCGGGTACTTCTTGAGTCACTGGTACTAACCGCTTTGTAACGTTGTAAATAATTTGTGTTAAACTTTTTGTTCGACATAATTTAAAAAGTGAAAAAAGTTCACTCAGAAAAAAGTAACATTTTTTACATTTATAGAATGCAAGGCCTCAAAGTCTCGTGTAATTTCAATAATTCACTTAATCATGCAGTGATCCAGTCCTCATTTTTTACATTATTATTTATTAACTCATTTCTTACCAAATTATTTTTTTTTCGAAATCAATAATTTTGCC
Source organism: Aelia acuminata (assembly GCA_911387785.2). Lineage (NCBI taxonomy): Eukaryota > Metazoa > Arthropoda > Insecta > Hemiptera > Pentatomidae > Aelia > Aelia acuminata. Next base: position 224,166,652 of record OU426978.1, read on the forward strand.
TTTAGTTTCTTGTTAAAAACGCCTTACTAAGATGTATTCAAAAAAAAAAAAAAAAAAAAAAAAAAAGAAAAAAAAAAAAAAAAACCACAATGTATTTGACCTGAATAAATTCAGATTATTAAAAAAATATTTAAATTTCAAAATTTTTTTATGGGAACAGGGAAAAAATATTGAAAACCTGGCGTACTATATATATGACAGTGGTAAGAAATGGGTTAATATAATGAAAATTACTTACTTTAATTTATTCCACGTTTATAATTTGTTTTCAATTATAAAGTCAACTCCCTTAATTCAACCTAAATTTATTTTCCATTTTTATTGATGAATCTTCAACCGTATATTCAAAATAATATAATTTATTGTACAACTAATTTACACTTAATATCCATAAATATAATTTTAATCATATTAGTATTTAGTGTATAAATTTGATTTCCTATTCTTTTTTAAGATAGCTTGTTTTAGGGTTCATTTTTTTTGTTGTATTGTTTTTTTTGTTTTTTTTACCCCCTACCTCCGAATTTTTTTCTGGGTCCGATGCATGAAGGTAGAGTTTTCAGATTCAAATCAGGCCCCGTCCCAAGAGGATATTGGAGTTGGATCCCATTACCCTAAAAAATTTCGATGAAGAACATCACTGGAATAAATATAAGCATCTAAGTTTTAAAACAATTCTAGTACAGGAATATTTACTTTATATAAGTTTTGTTGTTGTTGTTTTTTCAGCCAAACATCTCCTCCCCTCTTATCATCGCGAAAAATGTTGTCGATAAAACATACAGCCAGGGCTAACCTTAACATTGTCAAATTTCGTTGAATGAGTACTGCCTCGTAGTATCATTCTACAACTATTTTCTTCCTTCTGGTGAAAGAAACTTGTGGGACATATCTTCTATTTTTGAATCATGAATAACTAATTAATATTAATTCCTTTAATCATCATTAACTAAGAGAAAAACTATTATCTTTGTAAATATTTTTTACATGATACCTACTTTCCTTTACTTTTACTATCAGCTTTTGAAAGATCTATCATTATCCGGTCCTCACCCCAATGGAACTCTATTCCTCCTTTTATCCGTAACTCCAACACTCTCCCTACCTTTAAATTCCGCCTGTCCAGTCACCTCCAATCCATCCAGTTTCCCAAACAATTGTACAACAGCACAAATAGTCTCTACAAAATCTCTATTTTAATTTTAAACAGTATAGGCCTTTATTATCTATTTTTTAAATATAAATTCCATTTATTTTATTTGTGAATAAGTGTATACGAGGTGTGGCTATTAAATAACGCGACTGACGCTGCTACAGAGGTGCGCATGCGCCAAACGCCAGCAACCAACAGCTGTTATCGTGAAGCCTTCTTTTTCGAATGTAGTGCCTCTCGCATTAGAGTTGTTTTTTTTGTTTCGCCTGAAAAATTTTAAGTGTAACAGTAGAGCAAATAATTGTTGTGAAATTTCATGTGAAACTTGGAAAAACCGCTACTGAAACTTATAATTTATTGAAAGAAGTGTCCACTATCCATGCACTGGAAGAGCCCATCTTCACCGAGAGCCAAAAAAGCTCGAATGAGCAAATCAAAATTCAAAGCAATGTTGATTTTTTTTTTCGATATTCATGGGATTGTGTACCTTCACTCGGTTCCTGAAGGTCAAACGATTAATCAACATTACTACCTTCACGTTCTTGCTGAACTCCGCGAAAGAATAAGGAAAAAACGACCTGAATTGTGGAAGGAAAAGTCATGGGTTCTCCACCAAGACATTGCGCCGGCTCATTCCGCATTGTCTGTAAAGAGGTTTCTAGCCAAATTCAGCATCCCAGTGTTAGACCATCCGCCTTATTCGCCGGATCATGCGCCGTGCCACTTCTATCTGTTTCCTAAGGTGAAATCTGCATTAAAAGGAACAAGATTTGAGTCTGTTGAAGCTGTGAAAGAGAAAGCGGCACGCGTCCTGAAGGAGCTGACAGAAACAGACTTCCAGCACTGTTTCGAACAATGGAAGATTCGCATGGAGCGTTGTAGGGATAGAGGAGGGGCGTATATTGAAGGTGATAATAAGTAAAAATGTATGAAATAAAAATAAAATGTTTTACAGCGTCAGTCTCGTTATTTAATAGCCACACCTCGTATATATGAATTTATTATAATCTCCACATGCTTAGTTATTTTCATTTCAAATCAATAAAGATGCTCAATTCATTTTCAACTTTTTTCATCATAAGATGATTACTTTATTATTTATCTTTTTTTTTTTTTAATAACAGTTTTTTTCTTTCATTTTATTTGTACTACTCTAAGGCTCTAAAGCCTATTATATATGCCTGTATAATAAGTTCTCAAAGGACTAGTGCCCGGGAAAATTAAATAAAGAGTTATTCTTATTATTACTATTAATACTACTTAATAACTTTAGTAAATGAAAACGAATTTATTTAATTTTTATTTTGAGGCCTATGATAATACAAATACGTAACGCGGTCGAAACTATGAGAAAAGCTAATATTCTGAAGATTAGATAAAATACCCCAACAAATATTCAATAACACCATTTTTAAATGGTTAATACCGTATCAATACCATTATAAGACTTGTCCTTACAACTAATAATATAAGTCTCCTTCAGTAACAAGTAAAACTGGGGGAGGATCAGAATCCAGGGCAGGCAGGATCAAGGGCTTTGGCGAGAGATGGGCAGCTTATCCTGCACTGGCTTGTAGGGCGAGAGCAGCTTCCGGATCTTGAATTACGAAGTGCCTTTACACTGGGCGAACCTCACCTTCGAACACTCTGTCCGGAACAGTGTTCGGCTAATCAAAACAAGACACGAGCTCGACTAGGTACTTTATCCGTTCGCCTGTGTGTTCGTGGATAGCGCTAGTGTGGCTTTTGAGTTATTTAAGATAAGCTTCTTTACTTTCTTTTAGTATTTTTCTGACGTTGCTAATATCGATAATAAGTTAAGAGTAAAATCCAGAACAGCCGCTAGTTCCAAGTCAGCCGTATTTGTAATGAAAATAATTGCATTAAGCTGCATAGGTGCGGTCAGACATTACTGTTCGCTCGACTTCATTGTAAATAGCAGTTCGTGGTACGGTAAGGTTCAGGGGATTACCTGTTCGAGGGTGAAGTTCGCACAGTGTAAAAGGCACATGTTTTGTAATCAACCTATGATATTTCAAACAGAGTTAGGGACCTTGTGGTGAAATGTGGTGTAGTGATTAGCATAGAAACTTACAATACTAAAGGTCGCGGGTTCGCGTCCCGAGGTGGCCCTAGGATTTTTTAATGGGAGTAAATCCATGTCTATGCCGTCCTTCGGATAGGACGTAAAATGAATGTCCCGAGCCTGTACTATTTCAGGTACTCGTTAAAGATCCCTATCCAAATTATACCTGGATAGGCAAAATTTAGGACTCCCACTGCAGCATCGTCCGGATTAGCCTTATTAGTGGCATAAAGTGACGTTAAACAAAAAAACATATCAAAAGATAGGGTCCTAAATGAAAGTAAAACAAAAGCTTAATTACTGCTTAAGCTTAATTACAAAAGCTTAATGTGCATAATACAATAGTAACGATAAATAATTTAAATTATTACAGAGAAAAGGAACACGAAGACTTCATTCCTCATGACAGGTGAGCTGTACGTTGGGTAACTCCATTAGCGAACTTGACAACTTGGCAGAGGACTGTACATTTCATTGTAAATAGCTATAGTGTCTAAGGCTGATAGTACAGTAAAAATAGTTTTTAGCAAAATCAAGAATCTAAGTATTCTAAAAAATAAAAAATAGAATAAAAATAAAAAACTTGGAAAATTCTAAACAAAATTGCAAGCAATGCAACGAACATGTCCATATTTCATATTACCGAAATGTGAAAATTGCCAATTGCCGATTTTGGCAAAAAGACTTAATCTAAGTAAGTGTGCACCCTACATTTTATGATTTTTAGATTAAAAAATTGATCAATAAAAAAAAAAAAAAAAGCATGTCTAATATAATTAATTTACTTTTGAACAACAAAAAGTTTATTCATAGAACCATTGCTAATTTGTGAAGCATACATAAATGTGTGAAAACAAACAAGGGCAATTAAATTCTATTAGCGTGACCCTATAGTTTTCAAAAGTAGTCTATTCAATTACTTGAAAGAAATTAATGAAATTTATGTGAGAAATAATTACACTATTGACTATTGGTGATTCTGTAGAACTAATTTTAATGAAGCAGATTCGGCATCGAGGATAGTTAGGATTACGATTTTTTCTAGGAGAGATATTTTTCACCAACTCGATTGTCAAAGATCGATAATAACAGGCTCGACCTTCACCAGGATCGATACTGAATATTAAGTAATAGCTAAGAGTAGCCATAAAAACCATTCGTTTAAAGAGAGTAATGAAATGCCGACCATTAACCAACGACAAGCACCGCAAACTATAAAGCGTACAACACCCATAACATCACAATATAATTATGGCGAAAGATTCACCTATCCAAAACTCTATGAATTTATAAATTATTTAAATTTAGGGACAGAGCAGCACTAGTTGGATTCCGCTCATCTTTCTATGTCGATATAAACGATAAATCGGGAGTGGCACTCAATTCAGATCGAATAAAACATACCACCTACTCAAAAATAGTGGATAAAAAAGATACAATACAATAATAATATTCTTTTTTCCTTTCACTTACCTATATATGAAATATATAGTAAGTGGAAGTATTGCGATCGTGAAAAATTTCGACTTCCGGTTTTCAACGGAAATACACGTTTTGGGGTCTCCTGAGTCCAAATAACCAAGTCCCGCGAAATGGTCTGTGTGTGTGTGTGTGTGTGTGTGTGTGTGTGTGAACAGACTAGCTCAAAAACTATAAACCGTGCGAACATGAAATTGAGTATTTAGTGTATGTACATGCCCGCAATGTGACAGCAAAAATTTCATCGAAATTGCTCAAAGAGAGGGGGTACTTTATTTAATAACTTTTTATGTTTTTTTTCGATTTTCTCAAAAACGGCGCTAACGATTTTGATTAAACTCAGTATTTGACCTATTTATATGACCGAAATATGACTGTAAAAATTTCATCAAAATTGATCAACCGGAGGGGGGACTTTACTGAATAAATTTTGTATCATTTTTATGTGTTTTTTTTTATTTCCTCAAAAACGGTTTTAACGATTTTGATCTAACTGGGTATTTGATGTATGTATATGCTAAAGATGTGATACCCAACATTTCATTAAAATTGATCAACTGGAGGGGGGACTTTACTGAATAAATTTTGTATCATTTTCACGAGTTTTTTTTTATTTACTCAAAAACGGTTTTAAGGATTTTGATCAAACTGGATATTTGATTTATGTATATGCCAAAGATGTGACACCCAACATTACATCAAAATTGGTCAAACGGAGGGGGCACTTTATTTCATAATTTTTTTTTCAATTTTTACCTTTTTTTCGATGATCTCAACAACGGCTTTAATGATTTTTATCAAATTCGTCGAGTTTAATGAAAATTAGGCGTTCTTTAATATCAGGTAAGCTTTATCATTATTAAAATGTTCTGAGGGGGCTTAAATGGGGTAGGGGCCTTTTTTGTTTCCTACAATGTACCTTTGTTTTTGTTTATATGGAGAAATTAACTGTCTCCCATTACGCCTAAAAATGGCTAAAGATGAGCTATGATAAAAATAAAGAAAACATATAGAGAAGAAAAAAAGAAAAATATTAATAATATAAAGTCAACTCATAAAACTTTTTGAGCCCACGCATGCGGAGAACGCCTTTAATGACAGACCATTGTTCATGATTAAAGCCTTTCTTTTCATTTGGGAAGTGGCAATTAACAAAACGCATTAATTTCTAATCTAAGTAAGTTGGTAAGTAAAAGTTGTGTGTTGCGCGCACGCACCAGATTCTTTTTATATTAATTAATTTATTTCTTGTAGGTAACAATTTGATTTAATTTTAAATAAGTACATTATTTTTGAAGAGAAAAGATAGCTCTCGGAGAGGAGTCGAACCCGAGACTCCCGCGTGACCCTGTAACACCGAGATAGCTTCCAAGCGGACCCAAGCTCTCAAATCCCGGTCGAGACCGATATTTCCTCTTCAAAAATAAACTACTTAATAATAATCTTCGTAATATCCTGACGGGAAATAATCCGGATATTGGGTTATATATATAAGCACTTTTTTTATAAAAGCACATTTTTTACTAGGTACATGAAATATTTATTTTTATTTTCTAATAAATACATTTTTTTTTTTTCATTTTTATCCCAATTGGATCATTGATTTTTACGTAATGATGTATTTTTCAGTCATGAGTTGTTCAATGATTATTTTCATATTATTATTTTTTCACCCTAGCAGTGGATAGCCTGTAAACATTAAAATAAATATTTTTACTTTTACTTATCTATATATGAAATATATAGTAAGTGGAAGTATTGCGATCGTGAAAAATTTCGACTTCAGGTTTTCAACGGAAATACACGTTTTGGGGTCCCCTGAGTCCAATTAACCAAGTCCCGCGAAATGGTCTGTGTGTGTGTGTATGTGAACAGACTAGCTCAAAAACTATAAACCGCACAGACCTGAAATTGGGTATTTAGTGTATGTATATGCCCGCTATGTGACATCGAAAATTTCATCAAAATTGTTCAAACGGAGGGGGTACTTTATTTAAAGAATTTTGTCTAATTTTTATTTTTTTTTTCGATTTTCTCAAAAACGGCTCAAACGATTTTGATTAAACTCAGTATTAGGTGTATCTATATGCCCGCGATGCGACAGTAAAAATTTCATCAAATTTGATCAATGGGAGAGGGCACTTTACTTAATAAGTGTTGCCCCATTTTCCCGTGTTTTTTTTTATTTACTCAAAAACGGATTTCTCGATTTTAATCAAACTTGGTATTTGATGTATGTATATGACCGTGATGCAACAGCCGAAATTTCATCGAATTTGGTTAAACGGAGGGGGCACTTTACTTAATAACTCTTGTCTCATTATCACGTGTTTTTTTTTGTTTACTCAAAAAACGGCTATCGATTCACCTTCACGATGTATTAGCAAAAAGCAACTCGTAGTAAAAAACAAGCAAGCAGTAAAAAACTCGACTGTTGATGAAATTAGTCCCTTCATATATAAATTAGCAATAATGAATCGAAAAGTGCTGAGAATAATCAAATTTTGCTATACAGGTACTCTGTATATCTACAAATGTTTACATATAATCGAAACAGGTCGATTTCTAATCCAAGTAAGTTCGTAAGTGAAAGTTGTGTCTTGCGCGCATCGCACCAGATTTTTTTTTTTATTCTATCTGGTGTTCTTTGTGTTTTATATAATTTGTTTTGTTTTTTTTTTGTAAATTAATTGTCAAACTGCGCATTATATAAAGTTTAATGGTCCGTACTCCAAACAATGACAAAATAGCCATAATACTTGTATAAATAAATAAATTTTGATACTTCCCAAGGAAGAATCGACCGAGGAAAGAAACGAATTAGTCACATGAAATCGATAAGGGGAAAACCAATACATCATCCGCTTACTCATCGACTTACATCCATTTTATTTATTTCCATTACTAAGTTTATCCATTAGTATAACTAATTATTTAATATAATATAGATCTCATCCTCAATCCACAACCCAGATTCAAGATTATCCAAAGAGAGACTAATCCAAACTAAACCAAACCCAAGGACCAAAAGGAGCGACAATCGGCAAATACTGGTCAAGTGGTTCAACAAACAAACGCGGATATCCGAGGCAGAGCCGACTTCCAATTCCCAATCTCTACAGGCTCTCTCACCTTCCTCAATCAGTTCCTTCTCTATTCTATAGCCAAAAAAACCTATAAGTAAATTTTGGGAAGATTAAAAAAAAAAAAAAAAAAAATTAATAATTGCATTAAAAGTTTCGCTAAGGCTAGACCCTTACAATTTCGTTAAACATCCAAAAATCCGACCATATTTCTGAGAAAATTCTACCGATTCACATCAAATTTATAGGGTAAATAAAGGCTCTAGAGTTACACATTTTTACACAATCTAGTTATTTTTATGTGTTCAGGAATCAACATAATATAAAGAAAAGTTTGAATTTAATTTTTATTTTGAGGACCATTTTTTACAAGAGCTTCCCGAGATAATACAATAGTTATTTATATGGTTAGAAAAAGGAAGCTTCCTTCTATGCAACGAGCTCAAGAACGTAAAAATCGGATCAGCTCAACACGAGATGCAGAATTTGAAACTACACATACAATTTTGCTGAAACATTTTTAAGCTGTTCCTGACAGGAAATTTTTTTTATTTTTTGTTTTGGATGATATTTAAGACATCACGGTTTCTTGAGGTGCTGAACTCAATTCTGCTATTGTTTTTTATGTGAAAAAAATTATAAAGCTAGTTTACTTGAAAACTTGAAGCTTTTTTTAAATTAAATTGAAGAAATATGAATAACTCTTTAACGATTGTATTTTTCCTTTAATCTACTCTTTAAAATAAATGAATTAGTGAAAGAATCATGTCGATATCATTTTTCAAACTCAAGATAAAAAATAAAGGATTTTCAAGGTATTTTATTTTATTTCTCAGCCCCTAAGGCCCATTGGACGGAACGCTCGGACACGTGTCGACTATTTTTCGATGTACAATCACCAGAAAAAAAATGGGCCCGATCGACGACCCCATAGCTGTGCCCTCCCCTTGTAAGACTAAAGGTAAAAATCTGGTGCGTCCGCGCAACACACAACTTTCACTTACCAACTTACTTAGATTAGAAATTAATTCGTTTTGTTAATTGCCACTTCTCAAATGAACAGAACAGTTTAATTATAACGCATTGGTTTGTCATTAAAGGCGTACGGCGCATGCGTGAGCTCAAGGTGTTTTATGAGTTGACGGAATATTTTTCTTTTTTTCTCCTGTATATGTTTACTTGATTTTCTTCATATATCATATTTAGCCGTTTCTTATTTTTAAGCGTGATGAGAGACATATAATTTCCCAATATAAACTAAAACAAAGGTACTTTATAGAAAAACAAAAAAAGCCCCTTCCCCATTTAAGCCCCCTCAGAACATTTTAATAATAATAAAGCTTACCTGATATTAAATAACAACTAATTTTCATTAAACATAACGAATTTGATAAAAATCGTTAAAGCCGTTTTTGAGATAATCGATCAAAAAGGTAAAAATTGGACAAAATTTATTAAGTAAAGTCCCCCCTCCTGTTGATCAATTTTGATGAAATTTTTACAGTCATATCTCGGGCATAAAAATACATCAAATACCAAGTTTGATCAAAATCGTGAAAGCCGTTATTGAGTAAATAAAAAAAACACGTGAAAATGATACAAAATTTATTAAGTAAAGTCCCCCCTCCGGTTGATCAATTTTGATGAAATTTTTACAGTCATATCTCAGGCATATCACTAGGTCAAATACTTAGTTTAATCAAAATCGTTAGAGCCGTTTTTGAGAAAATCGAAAAAAACTTAAAAAGTTATTAAATAAAGTACCCCCTCCCTTTGAGCAAATTTGATGAAATTTTTGCTGTCACATCGCGGGCTTATACATACTCTAAATACCCAATTTCAGGTTCGCTCAGTTTATAGTTTTTGAGCTAGTCTGTTCACACACACAGACCATTTCGCGGGACTTGGTTATTTTGACTCAGGGGATCCCAAAAGGTGTATTTCCGTTGAAAACCGGAAGTTGAAAATTTTCACGATCGCAATACTTCCACTTACTATATATTTCATATATAGGTAAGTGAAAGTAAAAATAAGGTGAGAGGTAGTGGCTTACCATAATAAATATCATATGTAACTGAAAATCCTGACCATCATTTAACCTATCGTAATTGAAGAACAGTTGACCATCTCTCATCTCTACTAGCATCTGTTTTTAATGTTCTAAAACTTAATAATGAACCCCTTGATAAATTCACGAATGCAATGTCTGCTATCCATTCTTCATAATTACAGAAGGATTACTTCAAGGTAAGGCATATAAACAAAGCAATCGGAGGACTGGTAAGCCCATATAATGCTCCGGCGTAAATCAACGTTATGAAGATAATATGGAATTAACAGGTCTCGATAAAACGATGATGAGTTACACAATCATTTTATTTAATTCATACATTTCAGTTCAACAAATTTGAATTGATGGATGAATCGATTGAAACATGAAAGTTTTGATGGAGCATTTTTGGAAATATTTTCAAATATAAATCCGACCAAACTTTTAGTTTAAAAGTTTTACAAAACGTTTACTGAGTCATGTAAACGGCTGTTACTGCTTCAAATTTAAAAGAAGAAAAAGTAAATTGAAATTGAGTAAATTCCATTGCTAATGTAATGGTTTCTGTAGAATTATGTTTGAATCTACAATAGCGAATACTGTATATGCCACCAGATAGGGACAGTAATGTATATAGTAACTATATATATGTATATAATGTATATAATGTATATATGTATATAGTAATATACTACTTAACACGTTAGGTGCGGCGGCGTATTTTAGGGGTATCCTCAATTGGACGGTATCGGTCCCCGGGGTCCGGCTGCTAGCATCATGAACCACAGACGAGATCGGACGTCTGGGTCCGATGGGAATACTTTCACGAAAGCGTTATCTTTTGATTAAAAGGGAATTAAATGAGCCTTGGTAACGGTTGGAACTAGACACAATAGGCGCAGGACAGGCCGAAACAGGATTTACGCCATTCTTTATCGAAAATCGGACCTTGGAGTCCTATTCTAAAAAAAAACATAATTTCAGCTGTTAGCAACATTTTCTGCACTAAAATGCAATAATCTCATTAAAAATCGACTTGACGAAATTGAGTATTTGAAGTGTTCGGACTTTCGGACATTTTCATGTGAAAATCGGCTGTTAAGAAGGGAATGTAAGACATAGGACCCCGGGGACCGATGCCGCACCTAACGTGTTAAATAATGCTAGATCTTTTTGAAGTATAGATATTATTGGACATTCAATAGAGTTTCTTGTCGAAACAGATACTTGAGAAAAGATGTGATCATAAGCTAACAAAGATTAAATTTAAGATGGAACAACTTAATTCTGAAACTATTTATCAAAAACGTAATAATCTCATAATCCGGCATGCCTCTAACATATTTTATTTTTAAATTTATTATCATTTTATTTCTTTTATACCAATATATAAACAAAATAATAATTAAGTAAAGTTCTTTACTTAATTTTTACAATGGTATATTAAATTTAATATTTTTTTTTCTTTTTTTGTTTTATTTATTGTTCCTCAGAGTATAATTATCACTCTATCGTTTACCTGAGCTTGTACACTTTATGCTTTTCAGTGAACTCTGGCAGACAGATGGCAGATGCCATTGTCATGAATACTTTATTTTTTAATCCTTTTGTAATTTTTGTATTTACCAAACAATAAAGTATTATTATTACAAGAATAGCTTTAAATAATGGTAATAACAACAAAACAGTTAAACAGCAAAAGCAACAGTGAAATAAAAGAAATTGGATTGAATCCAAGACGGCGCTATTTGAAAGCCAGGAATACTGGAGTGCATTGCGGGCCTAGCATACATCTCCCCCTAACTTTACTTAATCACATCTCAATTTTTGTTTCACCTCACTAAGCTTAAAAATTGCCTGAATATAAATTGTGCATATAAAATTGATAAAAAAAAAGCCACCTTAGTGCCGTTTATAGTATATGCATATATATACACATAAAAAGTTTTTTTAATTTACAGGTTAGTTTTCTAAAAATATATTTTAAAAAACAGTTAAAACAATTCATTTTAAAAAATGACTTACGACTACACATAAGGAGCGATGGATTGGAGAGTTAGTCTTGTTCTGAAGTTCAAGTCATATGGTTATTTCTGTGTTACAGAGTGATAATTTTTGTGGCATTGAAAATTATTTTGTTGTTTGAATAAAAATCGTTTAACCCATGAAAGTGTTACAATGGATAATTTGTAATAATTATATTAATAAAAATTAATATATCTTTCCGCTAAAATATATAAAAAAAAAAGAAATATAAAACAGCTTTGTAAAATAATAAAAAAAAGGAAAAGAGGGTTGGTGTCGAGAAAGCTGATAATACGAACGTTATCTCTTTTGGCTTGGACATTCTATCGATAAAAAAAATTATTAGTTTTATGCACTTTTTTTTTTTTTAATTTTTTCCTCAACATTCTCTAATAAATACATTATTACTACTTTTTTATAGAAAATATTAAATGAAACTAAATGATTAGAAAACAAACTTGCCCCCCCAGTATATATTGACAATAACCAAATTCCACAGACGGATAGTGTACACTATCTGGGACTCACTTCAAATCATAAAAACTGAAACTGAAACAAAAATTAAATACGTACTCTTACTCAAGCCTATATCGACATATTCCTCACAGATATTCGGCATTGCTAAAAGGAATCACTTACAAAAACTTCAAACATTTCAATCAAAATTGTTACGACTTATTACAAAATCACTCAGGTACGCAACTAACAAAACTTTACATACAGACCTCCATCTGGCGACAGTCGACCAACACATAACGACACTTTACAAACGATTTTTTAGTAATTTGTACGGACATCCAAATACTTTAATCAGTAATATAGCTGACATAAGCACGGGTATAAGAAGACTAACATTCACTGATTGTCAGCACCCAGCTGACAGGTGCGAATCAAAAATTAAAGTAAAAAAAAAAAAGATTACATCAATGCCTGAGTAATGACCAAAATCAATGTTAATATAATATAAAATAACAAAATTTGTTTACAGGACCTTTGAGTTTGGTGATAGTTAACTCCTGTCACGACAATAAGACAGAAGGTAGAACCTTGACAGTAAACGCTTGAATGTAATTTATTCCTGATCTAGGCTAGTGAAATGCAGTCTGTGATAAGCATTCCATTGACAACTGGATGCCCCGCTAACAGGCTATGTTTATTAATGGAGTTGTCGGATCCGATCCCAATAGTTGGCTAATACTATACCCGCAATAGTCAATGAAATGCTGAGTGCTGAATTAATCAGTTCTATTGATTAATACCGCATTTAGTAAACAAGTATTTCGATATTTAGGGCATTTACTATGAAAATCTATGCCTTACATTCCCTTCTTAACATCCGATTTTCACATAAAAATGTCCGAAAGGCCGAACACTTCAAACACTCAATTTAGTCGATTTTTAATGAGATTATTGCATTTTAGTGCAGAAAATGTTGTTAACAGCTCAAATTCTGATGTTATTTAGAATCGGACTCCGTGATCTGATTTTCGATAGAGAATAGCGTAAATCCTGTCCTTCACCTATTACGTCTAGTTCCAATCCTCCCAAGAGATAATGCCCTAGAGACGCTCATTTAATTCCTTTTTAATCAAAAGATAACGCTTTCGTCAAAGAATTCCCATCGGACCTCGACACCCGATATCGTATTTGGCATATCCCAGCAGTCGGACCCCGGGGACCGATACCGTTCAGTTCAGGATACCCATAAAATACGCCACCGCTCCTAAGGTGTTAACTACCAAAACATCTGACATATAAAAAAAAAAAAAAAAAAAAATCACGTTCATTCCTATGAACAGTAAAATAAGCGTAAGGTACTGGAAGGACTCCCAATCCTTAAAATTCGAACATTACTCGACAAAAAAACTATTCCAAAACACCTCAATATACCATTCGTTAACGGATTATGTCTCAATTAGATAAATATTTTTTAATGCAGATAAATCAGTCGTTTGCAGACAAGTCCAGAAATTAAAATTATTTTTGCAATGTTTAGGAGTCTTTTACTGCTTTACAACCACTTACTCTATGATAAAAAAATTCTTTTTTAAGAAATGAATTTATATAATATAAAAAAAAAGCAAATATCAGCAAGATTCATTTATAATTACAGATTTAGTAAGAAGTATTACAAAAAAAAAAAAAAATCTGGTGCGTGCGCGCAACACACAACTTTCACTTACCAACATACTTAGATTAGAAATTAATGCGTTTTGTTAATTGCCACTTCTCAAATGAACAGAACAGTTTAATTATAACGCATTAGTTAGTCATTAAGGCGTACGGCGCATGCGTGAGCTCAAGGTGTTTTATGAGTTGACGGAATATTTTTCTTTTTTTCTCCTGTATATGTTTACTTGATTTTCTTCATATATGATATTTAGCCATTTCTTATTTTCAAGCGTGATGAGAGACAGTTAATTTCTCAATAAAAACTAAAACAAAAAAAGCCCCTTCCCCATTTAAGCCCCCTCAGAACATTTTAATAATGATAAAGCTTACCTGATATTAAATAACAACTAATTTTCATTAAACATAACGAATTTGATAAAAATCGTTAAAGCCGTTTTTGAGATAATCGATCAAAAACGTAAATATTGGACAAAATTTATTAAGTAAAGTCCCCCCTCCTGTTGATCAATTTTTATGAAATTTTTACAGTCATATCTCGAGCATATAAATACATCAAATACCAAGTTTGATCAAAATCGTTAAAACCGTTTTTGAGTAAATAAAAAAAACATGTGAAAATGATACAAAATTTATTAAGTAAAGTCCCCCCTCAGGTTGATCAATTTTGATGAAATTTTTACAGTCATATCTCGGGCATATCAATAGATCAAATACTCAGTTTAATCAAAATCGTTAGAGCCGTTTTTGAGAAAATCGAAAAAAACTATAAAAGTTATTAAGTAAAGTACCCCCTCCCTTTGAGCAAATTTGATGAAATTTTTGCTGTCACATCGCGGGCATACACATACTCTAAATACCCAATTTCAGGTTCGCACGGTTGATAGTTTTTGAGCTAGTCTGTTCACACACACACACACACACAGACCATTTCGCGGGACTTGGTTATTTTGACTCAGGGGACCCCAAAACGTATATTTCCGTTGAAAACCGGAAGTCGAAAATTTTCACGATCGCAATACTTCCACTTACTATATATTTCATATATAGGTAAGTGAAAGTAAAAATATATGAAGAATCTGGCACAAAATAAACATTTCTTGAATAGAAGGAAGAAGAGAGAGAGATAATAAAGATAAAACAAACAGCTGGTTGAAAGCCCCCCTTTCAGTTTTTAAATACCCCCTATTCCCGGCTAAGAGAGGCATCGCCCCCCCCGTTTTATTGGCGCTGGCTTTTAAGGCTACTGCCCCCTACTCGATGGCTCGCTCCAAGTAACCCTTCCGTAGCTCTCTAACCTAACTCACTACTCTCTCCATTAACCTCATTTCTAATGGTAAACTATAAAATTAGCTGATTAGTTTTTTTCTCTCTAGAGATAACTCTTTGACTATTATTAATATTTGGTTTTCATCGTACTGCATCGAAAACCTGTGCTTTCAATTCTAGGTTTGAGTCCGTCAACTAGTACTTTTCGGGACTGGGCCTGAAAAATCTTTTTGGTGCGCTAACCTTACCTGCTACTAACTATATTAATAAACATATGTTTGAAGGAGGTTACTTGTAGCTATACTGTGCTTCATTCTAATATAAGTAGCATGTTTTAAGTGCAAAATAACATGGCGATGCAAAAGGCAATGCCAAAAAAATGTTTTAACATAATGAATAATCAGAATTGTACTATAAATATTAATGTAAATATATAAGTATTTTCTTCTTATGATAGGTGAATAAACAGTTGTTTTATTTATAAAAAAGAAGGTGTCAATTTAATTTCTTACATTGTATCTTTAAGTTACTAATGAAATAATGTTTTATTGTACTCAAGTATGAGCAGTATGATGAAAAGTATTGTTCATAACACGTGCTTGGTCTAATTTCCTTAAACTCGACCACGCACCGAAAACCAGAGTTGGGCTGTAGTTAACTACATTTGTAATTAACTACACAGACAACTACATCTAGTTTGTAGTTGGAAGCGCGCAACTACTATTTTTTAACTACCAGTTAAGTAGTTGTAATTTAAAACTACAACTACAGTAGTTGGGAAAAAGTACTTGGGAATGGCAAATACAATAAGTAGTTGTAAATGTAGTTTTAGAGCGGCAACTACATTTGCTAAGCAACGTCTAATTAAATCACATGTTTTTGCTATTTTTAATTTGTGTTTAGATAAATACTCCATAGATAAATGGGCTCCATTATGGTTGATAATCTTTTTTAAAAATAGAACAATACATATACTAATACAAATTTTTTCCATGATTCCCGGCAGTCAATTATTTTTTTTAACCTTAGGTTCTAGTTCAATCACATGTTTTATGCTGAATTTCATTTGATATACTCCTTATCGACAATACTATACACTCCTGGCCAATTTTTTTTGTACACCAGTTTTCTCTATTATAATACATGGATTCCTGGATAAAAAAAATTGTATAAATAGGTTATGGAGTACCAAAAACAAAATAGCTTTATAATGAATTTTATTCATGTTAACAAATTTATAATGATTTTTAAGAATAACTGATATAAGCAAAGTTGGCCAAATTTATTTGTACAAATTAGAAACCATAAAAAATATATAAAAAAACTTTAGTAAGAACAAATAATTAATAGTATTTCCCTTGTCTTCAATCACTTTTAATAATCTTCTATTCATAGAAGTGCACAGATCCTTCAGCAAGTTTGGCTTA
The DNA here is from genome assembly GCA_911387785.2 of Aelia acuminata. NCBI lineage: Eukaryota > Metazoa > Arthropoda > Insecta > Hemiptera > Pentatomidae > Aelia > Aelia acuminata. The sequence continues at coordinate 224,183,354 of OU426978.1, forward strand.
TTGCCCTTAATAGTTTTCGCAGCTTTTTGGATTGCCTCCCATAACTCATTGTCCGTTTGGTACGCTCCCTTTTTATAAATTCTGTGGATAGTGACATCCAATAATTTTCGATCGGATTTAGGTCAGGAGAGCGTGATGGCTACTCTAAAACTTGCAGACCCATATCAGACAACCCTTGTTTTGTTACTCGAGAGACGTGACATGGAGCGTAGTATTGTAAAAAGTAATAATTTCCTTCCGGAACTTAGAATTCATCCAGTTCATTACCTTTTCACGTTTCAAGTGCTAAATATTGCTGATTGTTCATTCTTCCAGAGACTTTTTCCAGGAGATAATCGCCTGACGCTGTAATTGCATCCCAGACCATCACTCCACCACCTCTCATCTGCCGTTTGGGACGGTTAAATACTGTTTTAGAGTTATTTTCCATATAACTAAATTCGTTATCTGGACCGTCTTTTGAAAAAAAAAATTCTTATCTGTGAAAATTGTACGTGTCCAGATGAAATCCACTAAGGACAGCCACTCACGAGCCTTTTTAACGCGATTTTCGCGATGCGCTTTGCTGAGAGGTAGTTTTTTATTAACTTTCCTCCATTTTACACCAATCTCAGGAAGAAATCTTCTAACTGTTCGAGTGGAGGCTATTAAATTGAGGTTTTCCTTCAACTTTTGGGATGTCACAAGTTCACCTTCTTTGGCTAACCTTCGAATTTCTCGTTTGACACGCGCTTCCGAACGTCTAGTAATCTTTGGTTTGGGTCCTCTTTTCATTTTAATGCGGTCATATTCATTTTTTGCCATATAGGCCTCCGAGGTATGCGGTAGACTTAACTTTTCGGCGACAGCCCTATAACTTAAGCCTTTTTCAACTTCTTTTTTAACTAGGGTAACTAAATCCTTGGAATACATTTTCTTTTAATCACGGATACTCTACTCTCGGAGTGAGAAAGAAGACTGAATCAATAGACACTCTTATCTACTATAATCCTTTAAAAGAAAATGTGTACAATTTAATTTGGCCAGCTTTTGTTTGGTATTTTATGACTAATTCTATTTCCATTTCAAAATATTGAGTGTAAACATTTTTAGCAGGCCAACAACCTTATACATTCTTTAAAATAAGTGTAAACAATCATGTCACTCCATTGAGCATAAAAAAATCAAGTAAGATCCTATAGTTTTACACATTCTTAATTTGTACAAAAAAATTTGGCCATATCTGTATATCGATAATTACTCTTTATCAATAAAAGTAGTTGTAGTTTCAGGCCCATAATTACAGTTGCAACTACTAGTTGTAGTTCTAAAAATGCAACTACTTTTTTGAAACTACATTGGTTGTAGTTGTAGTCCATCAACTACAAATTACAAAAGTAGTTGTAGTTTCAACAACTTCCTAACTACTGTGTCAGCAGTTTTGTAATTTGTAGTTCAACTTCTTTTTGCCCAACTCTGCCGAAAACAACCACTTTTGGTACTAGTGATGAAAATAACTATTTATTAAAAAAAATTATCTCCGTTAAAAAAAAAAAAAAAATGGTGCTTTTACACTGTGCAAACCTTAACCTCGAACAAGTAATCCCACGAACGTTGCCGTACTGGGGTACTACGGACAGCAATTCACACTTAAACGTGGACTCAAGCGAACAAGGATGTTTGACCGCACCTACTTACCTTAATTCAACAATATTCATTAAAAATACTGGAACTGCTGTTCTGACTACCTTCGAACACCACCCTCGAACAACCTTCGTGAAGCCTTCACGTCGACTGTTCGGGTGGTCTAGGTACTTCATCTGTTCGCCTGGGTTCGGGGGTAGCGCTAGTGTCACTTTCGATTTGGGTTTTTCCTTAGTGACAGGAGTCATTTGTGATACTAGTGTAATTTGTGAAAAGTTGTAAATCGTCTCCTACTTTTTTTATTTTTCAGATAATATAAAATATATTGATAGTGGAGATTTTTTCTTTATGATAAGCTAGCTTTGGGTGCGTCAGCCATATTGGTTCGCTTAACCTCACGTGAAGTATAAATGGCTGTTCGCTTCACGTCGGTACGGCAAGGTTCGAAGGTGAGGTTCGTAAGGTGTAAAGGCACCTTAAGATGGGAGGTTGCCGTCATCCGGGACGCCCGTGAACTATTGTACACCCGCAACTGGCGAGCGACTGCACAAGATAGAGCCACCTGGCGAAGGCTCATTGAAGAGGCCAAGGACCACATCGTTCTGTAGCGCCACGGAGTAGTAGTAGTAGTAGCGCTATTCCCGAACAAGCGGCGATACACACAAAGTACGCCCCTCTTCTTCAAGTTGACAGTACCGTTTTTTAATGAGATTATTGCCTTTTATTAAAAAGGACAGAAAACTAAACACCAAAATTGTCATGTTTAGGGCATAGTAACTACCTAATTGCATTATTCGTTTAAAAATACAAAACGATTGAAAAGACAAAATATTTTGGGATTATGACCTCTGGATCCGCCATTGCGTTTATTGTGTAAAAAATAAGAACCGAATCAAGTTCCTTACATCTATATAATTATCCTATTATCTTTCTCAATTTTGTAGTGAGTTATGCAGAATATTTTCTATAGAAATCACATACTATTCAAAAACTACGACTTACTTGAGTGATTGTTCATCGCTGAATGTAAATAAATGATTACTCACCTGAAAAAAAGAAAAGAAAAAATAAGTTAGACAAAACAAATAAGAGCCTAAAATAATTAATCTATATAAATAAAGGGTCACCTGTGGTATAGTGGTTAGCATGGCAACCTACAATACTAGGATTTTTTAATGGAAGTAAGAAATACTTAGCCATGCCGTCCCTCGGATAGGACGTAAAATGGAGGTCCCGAGCCTGTAAGATGTCATGCACTCGTTAAAGATCCCTATCCTAATTATACCTGGATAGGCAAAATTTAGGACTCCCACTGTAGCATCGTCCGATTAGCCCAACAAACGAACAAACAAATATCTATAAAAAAAAAAGATGAAAATCTGTTTGTTTGTTTGTTCTTTATAGAAATCCATACCGTTTGTCCTAAATTCTCCGAAATTCGCTCAGTGGTTCTTTCATACCAGGTGCGAACACCTGTCCATATTGAAATTGCACAACTTCAGCCAATCTCTGGGTATATTCTTTATTCTTATAAAAATCGTTATGACCTAGCTTTACAATGTTTCTTTTTTTTTTTTTAAGAAATCGACCGTTTGAGTCGAAAAAGTCTCATTTTATAGATTTCAAAAATCAAATTCCCCGGGTGAAACCGGTAAAACCGGCTAGTATAAAATAAAAATTGAACAAAATTGGTATTTTCGTATCTCGAAAGCCTTTTTACAAAACTGTTTAACGAAAAGTATCAAATGTTTTTTGAATATACGTAAGTTATTGCTGTTCATAATGAAGCTGTACCGATACAGACCGAAGTTATGATGATTTCTTATTAATCTTGATCTTCCTCATTTGCAATGAGTATCAGTAAATAGTGTAATATATTTTTTTCAATTGGAGTTTTCAAAATGTCTCGCGGGCCGGTTAATGTCGTGTAAACCAGACAGTTATTGACACCCGAAACATTAACATAACAAAATAGGTAAACAAGTCCTAATTTTATTACAAGATATACTTGATTCTTATATCTGAAGGGTCCTCTAAGTCATCAATGAAATAAGTGTTTAGCAAACTAACCATAGGGAAGATTTAACAATTAAATCCACAGGATGTCAATAACTAGTTTTTGCACTTTTAACAAAAAACATTGCCATATGGTAAAACTATTGAACTTTTGACCCAAAAAACCCTCTTGAGTCTTTATAAGGATAGATAAAAGAGGAGATTTTAAGAAGTTACAATTTGATCCCTCCATAAAAACTTTATTTTTTAATTTCGCCACAGAAATTTAGTCTTAAGGGTGTCAATAACTTTCCGGTTAACCCGATATTATTCTTTCTTTTTGTATTAGCAACCCAATGTAGTTGGACAGCACTCCTTAAGAGTGCTGAATAAATTAAGAATGAATAAATTGTTTCTCTCTGAATTATTCTCTAAAGCTACAAGAACATTGAGTGTACATTAAGTGGATAATAAATCTTGTAAACAGATTAGTGCCTGTGATTGGCTGTAAGTGACTCCTTGATTTAATGAATATTATATTTATATATAAGTAAATAAATAACTTTAAAAACTATTGAACTGTATAAAAATTATGGCTAGTGTAGGAAGCAGTAGCAGTCGTCGTAGCAGTATACTGATATATATTACTAACGGTATATGAAGGCAATGAACATGGCAAGATAGGCACTACAGCAAAAGCCTCTTAGCCTCCGAGATCAGTTAGCTATTAACACGGCTTTCAGATCAAGTCTTCCGGAAAAAGAGTAGTTTTTCTTTTCTTTGTTGTTTGTCTGTTTATTCAACGTCACTTGTATGATGTCACTAAGGCTAATCGGACGATGCTACACAATGGAAATTTGCTATCTACATTTGCCTATCAAGGTATAATTAGGAGAAGGATCTCGAAACGAGTACCTGACATTGTAAGCGCTCAAGACCTGCAACGTCCCGTTAATCGCCTATGCCCCTTACCCTCTCAATAATGCCGCATCCGCGCCATGGGGGGGGGGGGGGATGTTCAGTCTCAGACTGTTTGAATTTAAAAACAATGTTTCCCGCCATCCAATGCCTCCTAACTTATTGTAAGTGCGTAGCTTAAGTGCAAGTTAAGAAGGCTATGAAAATCAGCTGTCGGATGTCTACCGCCACGTGCGTCCTCCCCACTCCGACTCACTCTGCTGTCGACCGCCGTCACGTTAAGATCTCCATCTCTCAATCATCCTGCCACCGGCCGCCATCACGACGCAGGTGTTATCTTTGGTCAGATTGCGAGTCGACCACGTAAGTAAGATCTTACTATATGCAATTGCCATTTTTCTTCAAAGAATTGACTCAGAGCAGAAGAGAGGTCAACGTTGGAGATTGTGCAACCCAAGCATATCTCTATGAGTTTCAGTTCACCGGAAGTTAAGTTCGCCTTCAGAAACACTAGTGGGTTTGTTCGCCGTATTTAATAGCTATTTATTTTAATCACCAGGAGTGGATTAGAATACAGAGCTCTGTCAATTAGTCTGGTTTTCTTTATCTCTGTTTAATTTTCTTAAATGTTTCATGATCATTTCTTAACATGCTCTAAGGCCTTACTTCATTGTAAAATTGTTAGTGCTAAGTTTCATTTAATTTCAAGAATTCTAGTTTCTTTTTTTTTTTTTTCTTCATCTTTATTCATTCATAACCTTTTAAGTTATTGTTGTTATTAGAAGTGTCATATGGTTCAGCTTTATTTTATTTCATTTTATCTAATGCTCGAGCTGTTTATTAATTGTATTTTTCCTTAAGAATAAAAGTTTTGTTTTTCTCTCTCTGTAATTTCACCGCTCTTCTTTTTTTATCATTCTCCTTCATCATTATTTTTAATATTAACGCCCTATTGAACATTTTGGTGCCGAAACCCGGGAGTTTAATTAATAAAATTAAATATTATTTAACCGCTGAGAGACTTGTTTACATTTCAGAAAACTTGTTTCGCCATTGTCTAGAGTCATTCCTGGTAAAGCTGAATCATCATTGTTGTTCTGTTTCTTTTGTGAGTCATTGTGTTCTGAGTATTAAGATAAGTTCTCACTCTTCTTAGCTCTATTATTTTCTATTGTTACTATTATCATCATTTTTATTACTTTAATTCTTATATTATCTCTAACATTGTAATTCTTTTCAGCACCCCGTTTTCTTTTGTATATTGTAATTGTAATCATGGGAAATCGCCGTAAATCAAATAATTTAGGGGTGAGTGCCCGTAAGGCCATTCCGATAAAATCATTAGAACAATTTTTTACCTTTTCCGAAAAATGTAAAGAGGCATTGGATCGCCGGGATTTCCAAGTATCAAAGGTTTTCATTAAAAAATTAAATCAATTAATAGAAGAGATGCGAGTAACTTTCAACTCCCTTGTCGAGGAATGTTTCAATTTAGATCAAGGGGTTCCCGAAGATGTGGAGGAACAATTCATAAAAGCGCAATTCGATATCATAGAATTAGAGTCTAGAGTGCCTGACCGATCGGCATCCGCGTCACCAGTTCCTCCCTCAGCTCACCGGTTCACGGAAATGCGACTTCCCTTACTCAATTTGCCCACTTTTAACGGGGATATTTCTCAATTCCAAATTTTTAAAACTACTTACCTCCCTATCGTTCACCATAATGATAGTTTAAGTGATGGGATGAAGCTTACTTATTTAAAGAGTTGTCTATCGGGCGAGGCTCTATCCGTCATAGGTCATTTAGACAATTTAGATTCCAATTATGCTATTGCCTGGGACGCATTGACCAAGCGTTACGATAACGCATCGACTCTCGCCGCCCGTATCCTGACGGATATGTTGAATTTCCCGCCGATTTCACGCCCATCTCCCGAAGCTCTTGAGAAATATTTAAAGATCTATTCTGAATTGGGGCAACAATTAAAATCAATGGCTATTCCGAATCTAAGCGATTATTTATTATATTTCATGGCGTTCCGCAGTCTAGATCCGGTCACGCAGAAGGAATTCAAATTTCACCATCCCGAAGACTTTCCTACCCTCACCGATTTGTTGGGTTACATCAACCGTCTCCAAATAGCGTCCACTTCCGTTTCCGGATCACCTCCCCCTAGGAAACGGGAAGCTTCGCCTATTCGCCAACCACCGCGCCCTGTCAATCGCGTAGCGCGTGCCTTCGCCTCCAGTATTCAATGTCCTTACTGTCGAGAGGCCCATAACATCTACCACTGTCGTGAATTCAAGGCGGTGTTCCACGCGGCACCGCCATCTCCTCCACGGGGCTCACAAAGACGTTCGCCTAATTCCCATGATCATGCCCGAAGGTCCTATGAAAATTCGCCGCCTTCGCCGTTCGCTGCCCCCGTTTCTTATCACCATCCGGGGGGGTCCTTCCGCCCCTATCACAATGAATCTTCGAGGGGGCCTTCTCCACCGCATGGAACCTCACCTGCTCGCCGATCACCTACATTAGGGGCCGCCGGTCACGATAATTGACTACCTACCGCCGCCGACACTCCCGCTCTCGCTCCTGCTCGCCCAGATGATCAACCCTCGCCGATAACCATTGCTAACCCTGTCCACCGCTCATCGAGTAGGAGTGACGCGCCATTTAACCACCATGCTTCTGCGCCGTCTCCCAGCCGCTGTCCTATTCGCCAGTGCCGCTCGCCGTCTCCTGATGTAAGCACCAACTCCTTTCCGCCGTTAACGTTATTAGGTTCCTTTAGGAATTTTTCGCCTGCTCTCCTTCCAACTGCGCAGATTGCGGTTCGACGTCCTATTTATCCTCCCAAGCTTCTCCGCGCCCTTCTTGACTCCGGAAGCCAGGTAAGCTTCATCACCGCCGATTCCGCCTCTCGCCTAGGGCTGCCTGTCACACCCTCGCCCGTCGGAGTTAATGTTCTTGGGGGCCCTTCAAACATTTCTTGCCCAGGGTATACTACCGCCTCCCTAGAAGTCCCGAACTCCTTGTCACTTAGGGTACGGCTCTTTGTTATTAAGAAAATAACCGACACTCTTCCTACTTCGCACGTAGATTTGTCCCCTTGGCCGCATATTACCCAGTTGCCACTCGCCGACCCTTCCTTGTGTCAACCAGGGGAGATTGACCTCCTGTTAGGTATAGACGTCCTTCCCCTCATCATTCTGGGTATCGCTCCCGTATCTCAGGGCGGACCCATCGCCCTTGAAACTGTATTTGGCTGGTGTATCATGGGGAACTGTCGCCCCCCAGCCAATCAGCGCCGTATTACATGGTCGAAAGACGTGATCGACAACGAAGGTAAGACCTATCGCCCACCTCCTCGCCGCCGTTCTCATCATCTTCCGCCTGCACCCAAGGCTGATAGCCTGACTACTTCACTTGCCAAAGATCTCTCTCCTGCAATTCCCAGTCCTCCAGAAGCACTAAGAGCCTTTAATGCGCTCACCAACCTCCAACTCAATAAAGAGTTGAAAAAATTCTGGGATCTCGAAGAAGTGTCCGCCATTTCCCCCAAGTTCTCTGCTGAAGAACAGTTGTGTGAGGATCTATTTCTAAGATCCGTCTCCCGGAACCCTGAGGGTCGCTACATCATTCCTCTACCACTAAAATCTGTTGATATAGGGGAATGTTATTACCGAGCTCTAAAACAATTTCACCGTCTCGAAGCCCGCCTCCAACGCGAACCTATTCTCCGGGAGGCCTATGTCGCCTTTATGCGCGAATATCTTGACCTCGGCCATATGTCCTTAGTTCCGGATCCTGATGACGCCCGCGGTGCCACCTATTATCTTCCTCATCACCCTGTTCACCGACCTGATGACCCTCCGTCTAAAATTAGGGTGGTATTCAACGCTTCGTCACAATCATCTAATGGAAAATCCCTCAATGACATTTCTTACACCGGGCCCAAGCTTCAAACGGACATTGTTACCCTTATCACCCGCTCACGTACTCACCGATATATATTCACCGCGGACATTAGGCAAATGTATCGCCAAATTTTAGTTCCCCCGGAACACCAAGACCTTCAAAGAATCATATGGCGTTTTTCACCCGAAGAGCCTGTGCGCTCTTACCGCCTCCGCACGGTCACTTACGGGGTTAGTTCTTCTCCATACCTAGCCATTCGGACACTTCACCAATTAGCTCAAGATGAAGGGGACCGTTTCCCTAGTGCCGCCCCGGTTCTACGCGATGACACCTATGTGGACGATATAATCACCGGAGCCTCCTCACTCGCCGAAACCATTCAGTTAAGGGATAATTTAATAGCTCTTTTGCACGCCGGGGGATTTGAACTAAGAAAATGGGCCGCCAATCATCCCGATATCCTCGCCAATTTGCCCGCCGACCATTGTCGTATCGGACCCCACGCCTTTGATTTTGACACGACTGATGAGCCCACCATTAAAATTCTAGGGTTAATATGGTCTGCCGATACCGATGCCTTCTCTTACCGGTTCTGTTCCAATAAATTACCGGCTACCAAGCGGTTGATATTGTCTAAACTTGCTCGCATTTATGACCCGCCTGGATGGTTAGTGCCTGTTACATTCACCGCCAAGTTATTGATTCAACGCCTGTGGATTGGACACTCCGATTGGGATGAACCTGCCCCCGCCGATGTTACCCGCGATTGGGATATTTTTCAAAACGAACTTGAATCTGTATCAAAGATATCCATCCCTCGCCGTTTCCCCTTCTATCAGGAATCCCGCAGCAGTCAACGACTGGTCGCCTTCTGCGACGCTTCAGAATTAGGATACGCGGCCACCATTTACCTCCACTCTACCTCATCCGCCGGTGAAATCGCGGTTCATCTACTCATAGCTAAGTCCCGCGTAGCTCCCCTCAAAAAGGTATCCCTTCCTAGGTTAGAATTATGCGGAGCTCACCTTTTAGCAAAATTGACCACTAAAATTCTCGGTATGTTCCCTCAACCATTTGAAGATATCGTTGCTTTCTCCGATTCCGCGGTAGCCCTCACCTGGATTCGCGGCGAACCGCACCGATGGAAAACTTTCGTGGCCAATCGCGTCACTGAAATACAGGAAGTTATCTCCCCTTCTCAATGGCGTCACATTGACGGTAAGGAAAACCCCGCCGATTGTGCCTCTCGGGGGCTATTCCCCAATGAATTCACCCGTCATCCTCTGTGGTGGACAGGTCCCTCCTGGTTATCAAAACCGCCTAGTCAATGGCCAAAATCGCATATAGATTCCCCGCCTGACGCCGTTAACAAGGAGCGTCGAATCTCCAAAGAAATCATCACTTGTGTCGCCCTAACTTCCCTCGACTTGGAAAGTCGATATTCTTCCCTGACTCAACTCCAGAGAATCACCGCCTGGTGCCTCCGCTTCGCCCACAACTGTAGGAATCCTGATCGCCGATATACCGGGTTTCTTTCCGCCGTTGAACTAAACATGGCACTTGATACCCTAGTCCGCGGAGTCCAACAAGTCGCGCTAGCAGATGAATATAAAGCCGCGTCAGAACCCGCCTCCAAGTTGCGCATTAAACGCATTTTACAATTGTTCATCGATTCCCACGGCCTTTTGCGCGTAGGCGGTCGTCTTCATCTTGCTCCTCGCCCGTTTGATGCTAAACACCCGGCATTACTTCCTAAGGATCACCCCCTCACTCACTTAATAATCGATAATGCTCATCTTACCAACTTACACGCCGGTCCATCTGCTACTCATTCATTCATTCGCCAGAGATTTTGGATTTTAGACGGAAAGAACGTTGTTCGCCATCGCCTAGCAAAGTGTAACCGATGTTTTCAAGTCAACCCCCAACCACTCATTCCCACCATGGGTTCGCTCCCTAAAGACCGTGTTTCATCCACGTATGCTTTTCTTAAAGTAGGAGTCGACTACGCCGGTCCCTTCTCGGTTTCCTCTGCCCGCATTCGGGGATGCCGCGTCACTAAAGCCTATATCTGCGCCTTTGTCTGCTTTTCCACCAAAGCTGTGCATCTAGAACTCGCCTCCGAGCTCTCCATCCCCGCATTTCTTGCCGCTTTCGCTCGGTTCTGCAGTCGCCGCGGCGTTCCCTCTGACATCTATAGTGACAACGGTACTAATTTTGTAGGGGCTAGTCGCCAGCTGAACGAAATTGGGCGTTTCCTGCGACACGCTGATACCCGCGAGGCAATATCACAACGCTCATCCGCCCTGGGAATTCAATGGCATTTTATCCCGCCTAGTGCTCCCCATTTCGGAGGTCTTTGGGAGGCTGCAGTCAAATCCACCAAGCGACATCTCCGTACTGTTATGGGTTCCCAGATTCTGTCTTTCGAGGAATTTTCTACTCTCTTGACTCAAATAGAGGCCGTTCTCAATAGTCGCCCCTTGTGCGCTCTCTCTCCGGATCCTCAAGACTTAGAAGCCTTAACCCCTGGCCATTTTCTCATTCACCGACCTCTTAACGCCCCACCTAGTCGCGATGTTTCCGACACCCCGGTTAATCGGTTAACAAGATGGAAACTAGTCGATAAACTTCACCAATCATTCTGGAAACGGTGGACGGTAGAGTATCTGCACACTCTTCAACAGCGTTCCCGCTGGACGGACTCCTCTCCTGAATTAGCTCCGGGTTCTCTCGTTCTGGTCAAAACGGACAATCTACCTCCCCTTTACTGGCCTCTCGCCCGGGTCGTCGAGCTGTTTCCAGGTACTGACAATGTAGCCCGAGTGGCCAGCATCTTAACCCCTTCAGGCTTGCTTAAACGTCCCGTTAATCGCCTATGCCCCTTACCCTCTCAATAATGCCGCATCCGCGCCATGGGGGGGGGGATGTTCAGTCTCAGACTGTTTGAATTTAAAAACAATGTTTCCCGCCATCCAATGCCTCCTAACTTATTGTAAGTGCGTAGCTTAAGTGCAAGTTAAGAAGGCTATGAAAATCAGCTGTCGGATGTCTACCGCCACGTGCGTCCTCCCCACTCCGACTCACTCTGCTGTCGACCGCCGTCACGTTAAGATCTCCATCTCTCAATCATCCTGCCACCGGCCGCCATCACGACGCAGGTGTTATCTTTGGTCAGATTGCGAGTCGACCACGTAAGTAAGATCTTACTATATGCAATTGCCATTTTTCTTCAAAGAATTGACTCAGAGCAGAAGAGAGGTCAACGTTGGAGATTGTGCAACCCAAGCATATCTCTATGAGTTTCAGTTCACCGGAAGTTAAGTTCGCCTTCAGAAACACTAGTGGGTTTGTTCGCCGTATTTAATAGCTATTTATTTTAATCACCAGGAGTGGATTAGAATACAGAGCTCTGTCAATTAGTCTGGTTTTCTTTATCTCTGTTTAATTTTCTTAAATGTTTCATGATCATTTCTTAACATGCTCTAAGGCCTTACTTCATTGTAAAATTGTTAGTGCTAAGTTTCATTTAATTTCAAGAATTCTAGTTTCTTTTTTTTTTTTTTCTTCATCTTTATTCATTCATAACCTTTTAAGTTATTGTTGTTATTAGAAGTGTCATATGGTTCAGCTTTATTTTATTTCATTTTATCTAATGCTCGAGCTGTTTATTAATTGTATTTTTCCTTAAGAATAAAAGTTTTGTTTTTCTCTCTCTGTAATTTCACCGCTCTTCTTTTTTTATCATTCTCCTTCATCATTATTTTTAATATTAACGCCCTATTGAACAACTATCCTTCCCCGTGCATGTCATCTTATGACCAATAGAATGGCTATCAAATCTGCTGATTGTCGAAACGTTGTTGACAATTCACAAATAGAATCAAAAAAATAAAATAATAATAATAACTAATTTTATACAGTGCTTAGGATACCACGTCAACACTCCATGAATAATTTCAAATATCATGGCTCTTGGATCATGGTTGCTTTTGTGTTTGAAATCAAGGATAGAATTGATGAAAAATGATTGCGAATATGGTTTGTGCATGTCCTTGATGAGGGGGCACTCACAATTGCTGAAATATCGACCAAGCTAATAAGTAGAAGGTGACAATATGGAACACCACTCCGGTTAATTGCTTCTAGGCTAATATTCCGGTTATTGTTGGACAATTATGCAATTTGCTAATGTAGTTTTTAATAATTGAATAACTATTTTTGTCTCTAAATTTAGCAAAAGGGAATAAAAAAAAAAGGAAAACAAAACGAATGCTTTCAGGCTCATCCATTAAAGATATTTTACTAATTATTTCTGAGTACTTTCAAATATTTTCTGAATAAATATGATATAATAAAATCTGTGATGGGTCACATGAGATGCAGTGGTTAGCACAGCCAATTACTGAACCCAAGGTGGCCATGTCGTCCTCTCGAGGGGACGAAAATTGGAGGTCACGAACGTATGCAATGTTAACGCTTGAACAGAAATTAACCATTATAAACTGAGTAGAAAAATGTGAAAGTGTTAAAACATTGTCCGCTGAATTAGGAATCGGCGAGCACACTGTTCGTGATATTTTGAAGAAGAAAAAAGACATTTCCGACTTGTTATCGCCGTCGGCCCAAGCATCGTGTCCTCGGAAAACAGTAATGAACTCGACAGAACAAGAGGTTGATGAAGCTGTCGATCTGTGGCTTATGCAAAAACGCGCTGAAGGAATTCGTTTGTTACTTTTGTTGTTTGTTAAAACGTTCATTTGTTAATAAAGGTGATTTTCTGCACAGTTTTTTTTTTATTTTTTTTTAATTAACCTTCTTTTCTATCACATTAAGTCAATAAAATGTGATAGTTGTAGTTTTAGTTGTATTGTTTATTTTTGAACTTAAGAATTTCATAATAAAGATAAGGTTCACCTGTGGTATAGTGGTTAGCAAGGCAACCTACAATACTAAAGGTAAAAAAAAAATTTCAGAGTACCAGGTGTGTGAATATGAAACCGGAATTCGCCAATGATAGGAGTTAGCAGTCAATATAATCTTCTATCTAATCCGTCAGTGGTGTTATCTGCTTTTGACTATATGCAATAAAGAGATCCAATCGATACCAACATCAGTTTCATTCTATAACCGTGTTTTTAGTGGCGTTGAACATGTCGACTTTTGTGCCAACAAATAAAGATTTGCGGACAGCATTTATTTTCCGTTTCCTTCTGAAAAAAATTGGAGCATTATCACATAGGATGCATGTTGAAGCTTACGAGGAGCATGCCCTAGGCAAATCTCAATGTTTCGATGGGTTCAAAAAATTTAAAGATGGATTTCGATAAAAGTAATAAAGACCGTGGAAAACCACAAAAAAACTTTGAAAACGCTAATTCGGAAGCGTTTGTTGGACAATTATTACATGTGACACCGTCTCCATTTGTTTGAAAGGCATGGAAAAGATACAGAAGGTCGGAAAATGGGTACCTCACCAACTGAATTACAGGTAGCAGGAAGCTCGAAAAACCTCATGGCAAATGCTGCTCGCCAGGTACAGAAAAAAAGTCATTTCTTCATCAAATTGTGACTGGTGATGAAAAGTGAATTTACTTCGAGAATCCTAAACGTAAAAAATCCTGGGTAACTCCTGGTGAACCATCGGCATTGCTTGGGGAGGAAGAAAATGCTCTGTGTCTGGTGTGATCAGATGGGTGTTACCTACTATGAGCTGCTGAAACCTGGGGAAACTGTTAATATGGAACGCTACCTACAACATATGATAAATTTGAATAAAGATTTGCGCCAAATATCAAGAAAGGACACACAAAGTGATCTTGCTCCATGACAATGCCCCATCACATTCGGCTAAACGGACCAAGGAAACGATCCAAGTGTTTGGTTGGTAAATTCTTCCGCATGCGGCTTATTCACCAGATTTGGCCCCATCCGATTACCACCTATTTGCATCGATGGGACACGCACTAGCTAAGCGAATTAAAAGCTTCTTATGAAAATGTACGAAATTGGTTACGTTATTGGTTTGACACAGAAGAGGAAGCATTATTTTGGCGGGGAATCCACCAATTGCCTGAATGATGGGATACATGCATAGATAGCGAAGGACAGTACTTCGAATAAAAAAGTATGTATCATTTTTACACAATCAACTCCTATTTGCTATTTGAAAAATTCCGGTTTCATATTTACACACCTGGTACTTCAGTAGTTCTGTATTAATTATTCCAATACCTTTTATTTCTATTATATTCTTTGTTATAAATAACCTTATATGTTTAATAAAGTATTAAAATACAATTACCTTTAATTAGAGAGACGAAATTAGTATTGAAAAATAATAAAAATGCACCATTTTTCGCATTTATTAAAAATTATACTTGAATTAGTATTCAACTATGAAGGTAACAAGATGCAGCCCTTTATTAAATTCGCTGTTCAACTCAAATATTTTCCTCAATTCACCTATGATTTGAATACGAATATTAAATGAAGTACAAACTTCATCAACAAAATTTTATCTGGAATTCTGATTGGAATCAATTATTGAAGAGAAGCATATGCCCACACAATGTTTCAGCTGCTATACAATAGGAACAATTGCCGGGAGAAACAATGGAGCAATCACTGAACTGAGCATTTATAATTTTCCTTGTATTGTTTATTTTTGAACTTAAGAATTTCGTAATAAAAATAGGGGTCATCTGTGGTATATTATAATACTAAAGGTCGCAGGTTCGCTTCCCGCAGAGGACCTAGGATGTTTTAATGGGAGTAAAAAATTCATGGCTAGGCCGTCCCTTTGATAGGACGTAAAATGGAGCCCCCAGGCTGTACGATGTAAGGTACTATCCTAATTATACCTGGATAGACAAAATTTAAGACTCCCACTGTAGCATCGTCCGATTAGCCTTAGGGCCATAAAGGGACGTTAAACAAGCGAACATATAATAAAACTACTTCTGAAAAAAAAAAAAAAATTAATTAATTTAAATTTATGTTAGCTGCATCCAACTTATCTCGCATCGAACATTGTTATAATTATTTAACAATTTAATTTAATATAAAAATGTTCGTATTATTATTACATAATAAATTATCTACATGCATCTTCATTAATATTAATTTTATATTAATTCAACCTTTATTCATCACATCCTTACCAAACACCTTTTCGAAATTAATTTTAAATATTTTCTTTCTGAAGAGAAAAGATTGGGCTCCGCCGGGAGTCGAACCCGGGTCTCCCGCGTGACATGCGCGATATGTTAACCACTAGACCACAGAGCTCGCTTCCAAGCGACCACTAAGAGGTATCTGTGAAAATTGGCTCCGCTTGAAAGCGAACTCTGTTGTGTAATGGTTAGCATACCGAGCATGTTACGCTGGAGACCCGGGTTCGACTCTCTTCGACTCAATCTTTTCTCTTCAAAAATAAAATATTTAAATATTAATTTTAGCTGTAATAATTACTCAGGAGAAGTTTTTTCTATAAAACTAACTTCAATCGTATTCAAATTGATCTTGTTAAATTATGACATACTATTGACATCTTCGTACCCAAAATTAGGTCTTGCATATTAGTTTATGGCACATATATGTAACAGGCGATTGTGTGTGATAACTATCAAATCTCACCCTTTCTCAACTAATGACAGAAAAAAGGCGCTTCTTAAGAAAGCACTAAATCTCTATGCGTGGTTCTGGATAATGGTATAATTTTATTTAAGTTAATAGTAATGTTTAGTTGTTAATAATTCGATATATATACCCTTTGTTGTTTATTCATAGCTGGCTAAATACCCTTGTTTTTATTACCTATTCGCTAGTAAAATTTTATTACTTCGCTTAGAAAAGGGTGGGTAGAAGGGTCATTGGACCATTTAGTATTAATGGGGAGTTTGTTAAAATTTAACGAGCAGTTTCCCCATCAACAAAGGAGGAAAACTTAGCAAAATCTTGTAACAATAGGTTTCGTATTAATGTTATTGTAATATTATTATTTATTTTTATTTATTGGCTAATAAAGCAGCGTAGCCATGGAGTCTTGCCCAATCAATGTTAGTTAGAGTTAGTAAACAGGTTAGAGTAAAATCAAAGCAAAACAAAAAATTAAACAAATCGACTAAATTTAAGTATAGTTCAACTAACAAATTCAATTCAATAAACTTATTGAAAAAATGAAAATTTTTATAATTACCACCATTTATATAAAATAAAATATTATCCATATTTTCTTAAATATACACTGGGCCAAAAAAGTCTGTGAACACTTAACCAATTTTTATTTTTATGTTATAGTTGGCCTATTATTTTTTTATTCATCACGGAAAAATATAATTTGCAATCATTTTGCATTTTGAAAGACAATATTTTGGTATTCAAATTGAAAACCACAATAATTCAAGGTTTGTATAAGAATACGTGATATTGATGTGCAAAAAAAGTTTGTGAACACATTATATATTTAGATTTATGATACCCTAAAGCACAACAGGCTAACCAGTACAGCCTTATCTCGGTATTAGGAGTCCAAAGTGCAAGACTCCTTACTTGGAATTCATCCTCAGTGTTATACCAGCCAGTAAAATGGAAGTTCCCCAGGCAATACGTTCATTGATTGTGAATATGCGAAATGATGGAAAAAGTTTTCGGGAAATAGGGAAAATTGTTAAAAAAAATCCCTCTACAGTGTTTTATATAATAAAACGATATGAAGAATTGGGAAATGCGTCGAGCAGACCTCGCACAGGACGTCCATCAAAGCTAAACAGGATTCACAAACGAGAAATTCATAAAATTATTTGTGAGGAACCTTTAACAAGTAGCTCCACAATTCCTGCAAAATTATCAACAGACTATGGGGTAAGTGTTACTCCTCAAACTATAAGAAATAAACTCCATGAATTAGGTTATCACGGCAGGGTTCCACGAAAGAAGCCGTTTATTAGTAAAGTTAATCGGAAACGGCGGTTGGAATTTGCCAAAGAACATTTGTACAAGCCCCCAGAGTTCTGGAAATCAGTTATATTTTCAGATGAGTGTAAATTTAATGTTTTTGGTTCGGATGGGCGACAAAAAGTGTGGCGGAAGATAAATAAAGAGATGAATTTAAAGAATTTGAGGCCGACTGTAAAACATGGAGGTGGGAATATCATGGCATGGGGATGCCTGAGTGCAGCTGGGGTAGGTAACTTGCACTTTATCGACGGTATCATGGACCAATATGTGTACATAGATATTTTAAGGCGTAATTTACGAGAAAGTGCATTAAAATTGGGGCTGGAGAGACGTTTCTTGTTCCAGCAGGACAACGACCCCAAACACACTGCCAAGAAAGTCAAGGAATGGCTTCTGTATAATGCACCGAGACGCTTACATACCCCTCCCCAATCACCTGACCTCAACCCAATCGGGCATTTGTGGGATGAAATAAACAGAATGGTAAGAAAACTTGGGGTAAAAAACAAAGAAATGTTAAAAACTGCCATTGCCGATGAGTGGTCCCGGATTCCTATGGAAGTAACTTCAAAGTTGGTGGATTCCATGAAAACTCGTTTATTGGAGGTTATTAGAAACAAGGGAGGCCCCACAAGTTTTTAGCGCAATAATTATAAGAGAAAAGACAGAATAAAAACAGTGTTTACAGACTTTTTTGCCACTTAAATATTAAATATTTTGTTATTTGTTAATTTTTTCTCTTTGTTTTTTGTAATTTATGAACTTTCTACATTGGAAATAAAAGTTTAAAGTTTGTTAAAAGTTATGTTGTTTCCATTATTCAAAACATTTTTATTTGACAACTACAGTACAAAAAATACAAAAAAGTAGGTGTGTGTTCACAGACTTTTTTTTCCCAGTGTACATTTCTTTTAGTTACAATGATGCGATGCACTTTTTGCCAGTACTAAAATATGCACTTTATTTATATGAAACTCGAGCATCCGAATAATTAAAAGATTATTATGTTATTGTAATAACATTAGCAAATACGCGCTTCCTATACTATATTGCTTACTTCTTTCAACAATGCCATATCTCAAGAAACATAATTTTTCAATTTGAAATTAGAATAAAACGCATCAAGAATAGCGCACTTTTTTTTTTTCTACTTTTCATGAGTAATGGAGGACCTAATTTAAAATATTTCTTAGTATTAGTGACCTTGTAAATGACTATTATACGTTTTAAATACAATCCATTTTCAATTTGTGGACTTGACAAAATATATTACATTTTATTTAGAAATAGTAATACTATATTAGTATCCTCACCTCTCAGGGAGGGGGGGGGGGCCTAACACTCTTCGTGTTAGTGAAACGTGTAACAAAACAAAACACAAAGCATATGATTTAAAATAGTTCTAAATTTGTTTGAACTAACAGTTGGAACAAACTATTCGAGTACCATCTACGCTTGCCTAGAACCTTCTAGGCAGTTCTTCTTCAGACTAAATATAAGAAGCGTTAGACTTCAGTTTTCGTTTTGCTCTAAGGATTGATCATATGGTTACATTTGTGTTAAAAGTGTCGTTTCAAGTTGATACTTTCTGTAACCTTTATTATTTGAAGTTATATTGTTTGTGTTTCTCCGTTATATCACTCACTGCCCCTACTATGTTACCAACAAATCATTACACAAAGACCTAAACATACCATTCGTAGCTGATATAATTAAAAAACATTACAAAACTTTCCATAAGTCTCTCGCTGGACATCCTAAACCCCTGGTAGAAACATTACTGACAGACACACTGCCACAGAACCCAACAAGGAGACTGAAACGCCTCTGGAGCAGGGACTGCGTTCCGCATTAGTATTTTTATTTATTTTTCGACATTCACGTCTTCTTAAAGATACTATTTAAATATTTTTACCTAAAATTTTTTCAAAAGAATAATAAGAGGTATCTATGAGATAGATAAAATAATATAAACATTTTTATTTTTAAAAAATAAATAATTTCGAACGAAAAGTAATCAACAAAATAGGAACAAAAACAGGAAATATAATAGTACAGAAGAAGACGAATCGCGTACATTGTGAACATCGGTCAGTTGTATTATTGTTTCTATGTTTTCCACATTCATGGCATGGACTTTTCCTAGGTCCATAATAAGTCTAGTGAGATTTTGGTTCGAGTTTTTTATAGGTTCAATGAGGCGTTTTACTCTAGCTTGTTTGATGATCTGAATGGTCATCATTTCTTGTCAACATTTCCGCAATAACCTTAAAATTGTCGACGTAAAAAGTTTGCAGAATCCAAACAGTTCGTACACGCTAGCGACACGGGATACCGCAAAAATCAACTTTTCCACTTTAACCAATTGCTATAAACTGCCAGTAAATCACAGAAACTCGGCTCCACCTTTCTCCTATTCTACGCACATCCGATGAGGAATACTGGGGTGCTCATCTTGTTTAATTTAGAAATTAAATATTCAATATTACCTAAATTGCGGCATGGAGTGCCACTTAGCGTGTAACAAAGGGTTAAACAAAATAAATTCAACCCTCTGTTACATTATCAAGAATATCTGCTGATTTATATACTTGTCCTCCTTTTCCTATACATATATATATATATATATATATATATATATATATATATATTTATATACTAATTATTGGAATGTAATAAACTTTTTTTTGTTTTTTATTATTATTATTAGTATGAAGATTTTACTTTTGTTATAGATATCTCTCCTTCTACATATCCTAATACTGCTATCTTTCGGTTTGAACTAAGGTGATAATGCTCTGGCTAGCTAGTACCCTCCTCAATCCTCGATAAATATGACTCGAGATCCAACATTATCGATCCCCTGACACAGTTCCTAAAGCGACGAGGTCTGAGGAGCCGTGTCAATAGTGCCGAGGAACCAGAGGAGACAATGCCCGGACAAGATTCCATTTGCGGGGGGGGGGGGGATTAGTTGCTGGGCTTTACTCAGCAGGGCAGATCAGCTACCGTTAAGCTTCAGAGGCTACTCATGAGGTATAACATCTTTATTTAATCCAATCTTAAATTCTGGCTGACCACCAATTTTAAATTATTTTTAAATAATTTATTTTTTGAAGAGAAAAGATTTGGCTCCGCCGGGAGTCGAACCCGGGTCTCCTGCGTTACATGCGAGGATGCTAACCGCTACACCACAGAGCTCGGCTCAAGGCAGAGCAAATCCTTCCTCTTCACTGATACCTACTCCCCCTATCTCACAAGTTTTGCGAGTAGTAGCGGGAGGTGGACAAGTTTTGTCCAATTTACGATATTTATTCCCTTAGTCAATTTTTTAAATTATTTTAATTAATCCAATCTTAAATTGTGGCTGACCACCAATTTTAAATTATTTTTAAATAATTTATTTTTTGAAGAGAAAAGATTTGGCTCCGCCGGGAGTCGAACCCGGGTCTCCTGCGTTACATGCGAGGATGCTAACCGCTACACCACAGAGCTCGGCTCAAGGCAGAGCAAATCCTCCTTGAAGAGGAGGTTCCTCAGTGAAGAGGAAGGAGTTGCTGCCTTGAGCCGAGCTCTGTGGTGTAGCGGTTAGCATCCTCGCATGTAACGCAGGAGACCCGGGTTCGACTCCCGGCGGAGCCAAATCTTTTCTCTTCAAAAAATAAATTATTTAAATATAACATCTTTATGATTTCAACAGTATGCATAACTCAAAATTGATATATTTTGAATTGTAAACATCTTGCCGACGTGCGATATTTCAGTAATTCTTTTTCTTTTTCTTCATCATACTGCATCAAAAAAATGTTTTCAATACACGATTTGAGTCCGTAAGGTAGTACTTTTCGGGCCTAGGCCTGATAAATTTTTTTGGTGCGCTAACCTTACCTGCTACTAATATACGTAAATTAATAAACATGTGTTTGAAGGAGGTTAATTGTAGCTACTGTAGTTGATACTGTGCTTCATTCTAATATAAGTAGTATGTTTGAAGTGCAAAATAACATTGATATACCAGAACATGTTTTAGAAGAAGCCCAAGAAGGTTTAAGTATAATGAATAATCAGAATTGTACTATAAATATTAATGTAAATATATAAGTACTTTTCTTCTATTAAAAGTTAATAAGCAGAGGTTTAATTTATAAAAAAGAAGGTGTCAATTTAATTTCTTATATTGTATCAGTAATTTATAATTGAAATATAAAAGTGTTTTATTGTACTCAAGTATGAGCAGTATGATGAAAAGTATTGTTCATAACACGAACGAAAAGTGTGTTTTCTGTGTTTAGTCTAATTTCCTTCTACGCCTCGCGCGTTTAACTCGACCGCGCACCGAAAATTACTACTTTCGGTACGAGTAATTAAAATAACTATTTTAATTAAATAATAAAAATATAATCTAAAATCTCGACGTAGCCATAGGATTTTTTAATGGGAGTAAAAAATCCTTAGCTATGCCGTCCCTCGGATAGGACGTAAAATGTAGGTCCCGAGCCTGTACGATGTCAGGTACTCGTTAAAGATCCCTATCCCAATTATACCTGGATAGGCAAAATTTAGGACTCCCACTGTAGAGTCATCCGATTAGCCTTAGTGGCATAAAGTGATGTTAAAACAAGCAAACAATATATAAAAATTAAAATTAAAATTATGTATAATGAACAAGCAGGCTTTTATGAATGAATTATTAATCATTGATAAAAGCCTCTACCTAATTTGAGATAATTATGAATGAAGTTGAGGGATATAGAAGGAAATGAATGATGTGAAGCCCATATGAAGCCTAACGTAATTGAAGTTCAAGGCCGCAAAACAAGAAACTCCATTAGGATATTATTAGTTCACCAACCCTTCCTTCAGCCATCGATAAAAACTAGCAACAATTTTTATGTAAAAGCTTTACATAAATTGAGACGAAAAAGTTTTTATAAGAAATAATATTATTATAATGTACTTAAACTATTTAATTAGATATATATAAGCAGGGATAATTAAGCAGGGTTAGATAATACTTATAACTAAAATTATAAGTCAATTATTTGAAAATAGTCTATGATTAAATTTCACATTATAATATTAAATATAATAGTTATTTTTAAGAGGTATAAGAAAATAACATGATTTAGTGATTCATACTTAAAAAGTCTTAAAAGCTCAAAACAGTTTTAATTTTTAAATTCATAATTTATACATTTTTTTTTTTTCTTGGAAATACTTTATCATGGGACTGGTGTTCCTTAAGAATAACAGATTTGTACATATATAAAAATATAAATGTAGTCTCTGGCCATCATATTATATTACATAGAAAATAAAATAATTATTGATGCTTATAAAAAATTAGTAAAAAAAAAAAAGGATCAACCATGGGAAAAATATATAAATAACCCGGAAAATAAAAATTAAATTAAAAAAGGTTAAGAGCTATTACTAAACGGAACTCAAGGTGGAAACGTGAAGACTAAAGCTATATACTCCTTATGTACTTTTGATCAGGGCATTAAAAAATAAGTTAAATTATTATGAGTAGTTCAAAAGCATGATGTATCAATGGTACATAAATAAATATTTTTAATATTTATACATTTTTTTTGTTTGTTTAAGGCCCTCCATGCTACTAAGGCGAACCGGACGATGCTACAGTGGGAGCCCTAACTTTTGCCTATCTAGGTATAATTAGCATTGAGATCTTTAATGAGTACCTGACATCGTATAGGCTAGGGACCTCAATTTTACGTCCTGTCCGACGGACGGCAATGCTATGCAACTTTTACTCCCTTTAAAAAATCCTAAGGACGCGAACCCGCGACCTTTGTACGTTATGTTGCTATGCTAGTTACTATACCAAGGGTGACCCTATTTATACATTAAATATTTATTTAATTATTTTGTTTTGGGAAACTAGATTAGTCTCAAAACTCTTTATATTTATTTATTTTTTTTTTTTTATTATGATTCCTCTTATTAACCTAAATATGTATATTATATATATAATGCCCAATTTAAGTTTATAAACATTACTAAAAATAAACATCTGTAGCATTGATCTCGGGTTCATTAGTAGTAGTAGATGCTTTACTTATAGTAAGATATTGGTGGTAAATATTCATGAGGCTCTGGCTTCTCATTACTTTAGACGAAGAAGTTATAATGAACCTGTGCAATTTATTATTTAGTTTGAGGGAACTAATTATTAATTCCTACGGAAATCTGTATTCTTATTCTTTGATCAATAATTAAATTATTAAATAAAATAATATTAATAATTCATAATAATGTATAAATATAGGTATTTACAGGTATATTACATTGTACAAGTTCTAGAATTCGCTGGAACGGTTACAGTCATGCATTAGTACCGGATCACATGTTTGGATTCTTCTAGGCCTTTCTAGGTGGTTCCCCAGCTCATCATATATAAGAAGCGATCGACAAGTGTATTAGCCTTACGTTGAACATCAAAGAATAAAGTTAGTTTTAAGTCACTCCTATTTACTGTTATGTAATTTTTCTTATTTGAGTTTTAAATGTTTCTGTGACACTTTTGGGTAATTATTCAACTACAATAATATTATTTTTACCTACATTTTGGTAAGAATATAATATAAGAAATATTGATAAAATAAATATAAAAGTAGGTCAGAATTTTCCTATGAAATGTATTGGTGTATACTTTTGGTAATATTTTTTAAACATAATACAAGGAAGCTAATAGAACCTTGCTTAACCGGATTTCTGAATCAAACAGCCCAGTACTTACAGTTACAATTTACGGATATTGCGCGACGTCGTTAAATTTTTTAGTTATTTCTATAGATAGAAGTATCTGACATCGCAGAGGCTTAGTATTTATAAGCCTTTTATTAATATTAAGCCTTTTAAATTATAGTATTTATTGGTATCTGACCTCCATTTTACGTGCCAACCCCGGGGCAGCAGAACCAAAGATTTTTTATATTTAAAAATGAGAAAAATTCTAGGGTACCGTGGGACGCAAACCCGCGACCTTTAGTATCGTAGACTGCTGTGAGAGAAGTTATATGTTTAATACGATTAAATATTGTTTCAAATATTAAGTGCATTTATACCCATCTTTAAACATAAAAAGGCTATTTACGAACTTGAATTTGTTTTTTATTTAGGACATATCCTGTTTCTTCTAAATGGCTAACACCGGGCTTCCCCTTACCAAAAGAGATGGGCTCGCCCGCCCCACTCATAGCATTCCAAGCTCTGAAGCAATAAGCGTCCCTTTTCAAATAATAAAAAAGAACGTTCTCGTTTCCTGAAAAGAAAACTTCTCACTTTTCACCCATCTTTGTTTTACTCTTTCCTTTGAATTGCGTCAAAGGAGGAAAAAAACGCAAAATGTTTAGTAAACTGGACGCTTGTGGTGGTTCACGTTATTAATTACTATAAGTGGAAAAATTATGATTTATAAATTAACGTTAAGTAATAATAATAAAGGCTTAGAGAACCAAAAGGTTCGATGCCGACACCAAACACACCTATACTCATCGCCCACCTTTCAAATCCAACTTTTTCAGATCTCCCTAAACGCAATCCTCCCAACTCCTTCTTGGCTTACCCCTCGGACTTTCCTCATTCGGTACCGGTTTTTTAATCTTCTTGGAATTCGTCCACTACCAAGTTTACCAATTTCACACGACCTATTAATCTCGCTGCTATCACGTATATCATATTTACCGGGCACATTTCACTCAGATATACGTTGTGTAAACGTGTAAATTCTCCAGTTGTCTCTTCGATACAAAAAATTGAACGCAGCGCTTTATTTTCAAATGCCCTCAGCTTATGCTCGTCACTCAATGTCAGCCAAGTTTCACATCCATAAATTATCTCAGTAAGAATAATAGTTTTTCATATGGTTCTTTTTAAGTTTAAGTACAGTCGCAAACAAAAATTAGTATGTATATCCCGCTATTAATCTAGCCTTGATTTATTGATTTGCCTACTGGCAGTGAAATATGCGTATTAAACTAAAAACTATACATTTTAAATTATAATGAGCAACGAAATTTTAGAAATTTGTAATAAAAAAAAAAAAATATCAGCAAAAGTTATATATTTTTGGAAATGATTCAATTTTACTTCATATCCATAAGATGACCTATTTTTATTATAAAAGTATTCCAATTTGAAAAAATATCTTTTTTATTATAGTAAGTTAATTTGACAAATATTTAAATTATACATACAGCGTTTCGGAGCATATTGCCTTCTCATTCAGGTGATCCTAAATGCGCCATTATAAATTAAGCCTACTCTATCGAGCATAGGCAAGAAGATGGTTAGAACTAAAAATACTGTTTTTTTTTTGTTTTTTTAATATAATTTATTTTTTCTCATAATTGTTTTTTAAAGATAATTGAAACCTGTCGTGGATGACTCGGCGAAGGATGTAATGCCTTTTTTAAATAAGACCAAGTTTTACAACCAAGTTTAAATTGCAAGCGTTTTTCATACTGGAAAATAGCCGCGGGGCCAAAACGTTATTAATCATATATATTATTTCTCAAGGCCTTTTTTTTGTCGGTACGCCATAACTTCCTTAAAACTTCCTCAAAAGAGGCTTCATTTTAAAGTTTTCCTTAACCACTACACCGGAAAAATATACAAATTACTTATTTGGGTTTCGATTGTGAATCATAAGCCCAAAAGCGGTTTTGCGAGAAAATCAGAATGGTCGTAAAGATTTCTAAATGTTATTAATCTTTTCAGGTTTTCAATGAGAACATTTTCCTTCATATACATTTTTTTCGATTAGCCCCTTCGTTTGCGAGTTGTAAGCGAAAAACTGCAATTCTCAGCGACAATTTCAAAATGGTCGCAGGGCTTTTTCAAAGGTATCAGTTTTTCAGTTCATCGAGGCGAAAATTTTTGCTAATATAAACTTTTCCGATTGTCGCCATCGTTTACGAGTTACAAGCAAAAACATACGATTTTAGTCAATAAAATCAGTGACATCTGTCTGCGTAAGGCAAACCCGCCAACAAACCCTCACATATGACCATGTCGAAACTTCAAACATAATGTTCGAAGAGGTCAAGTAAACACGTAAATACTATGTTAATACCTTAAACTTATGTTTCAAAAAAGAAAAATCTACAATTTAAACACATCTATTCTTTACTTCAACCCTCAGCTATGCCCATGACGCACTAAATACGCAGTATACGATACTAAATGACATAATTTTAGGTCCTGTTTTTAAATTCATAACATTTTATTTCATTTTTAAAACATTTTATTGCAGCTTTCTAGGCTCTGACAACTCCACATCAATCAGCCCTGAAGAAGACCTGCATTGTTGGGTCGAAACGTTGACAAAAAATATTATTAAAAATAAAATAGTTTCCTAATATTTGTCGATTTTTGGCCACCACTCAGGACTATTCTTATATTTATACTATATACTTAATAACAATTTCGTCTTTCTACTAAATTAGAAGAGAAGAATAATACCATCTCTTTTTTTTTTTAAATTAAATTTGATTTAAAATTTTGGATTTTAATACCATGATAAATACTTTGTTAAATTTGTTTTACTTACACAGACAGCTTTATGGACATTTTTTTACGTCAATTCTTCTATAGATTCTAAGTAATTGGAAGCATTATTACCATGGTATTTAAATCCAGAGTGTTAAATTTAGTTAAATGAAAATATTTACTTAGTAGGTTTTGTTTACTTTTCGGCTACATACACACACACACACACACACACACATACACTTATAATAATAATAATTTATGAATACCAACCTAAGAGTACTTCGCATTCTTTATTGCGGAGTCGAAAATTTGTGTAAGACCAAAGACCGATCATTTCGAGAGAGATATTAGAATATCGAAGATTCGGACAGAAGAGAAAATATTATTATATTATTTAATTATATAATTAATAATATTATTGTAATCAAGACAGACGTGCTGCCAGGTCTGTTACGGACAGCGGTAGAGAAGCGACTGGTCGGCCTAGTGGCGGGAGCGCGCTTCATGTTGTACGCGCATGTCTCTGCTTATCACTAAGACCCAAATCATCGCTAGGGCTGCTGATAAGGATATGGCGTATCATTGGCTAGCGTGGGTCTGTCATAATGGTGGCGTTGAGTGATTATTAGGATAAGAAATAAGAGGGAAAAAAGAAAGTTACTTTACTTATAAAAAGAAATCACGAAAATTATCTTTAAATCATTAATTGAGGAGTTGACAATGTTAAAATGATATAAGTAAAAAACTGTAATTTTTACTGTACTATAAGTCGCGCGTTCGCGTCCCGAGGTGGCCCTGGGATTTTTTAATGGGAGTAAAAAATCCTTAGCTATGCCATCCCTCGCAAAGGACGTTAAATGGAGGTCCCGACGTCTGGTACTCGTTTAAGATCCCTATCCTAATTATACCTGGATAGGTAAAATTTAGGACTCCCACTGTAGCATCGTCCGATTAGCCTTTAAAGGGACATTAAACAAACTGTATTTTTTCAATAGAGGGTGATGATTTGGAAGGATTTTCAGTCAAAATATTTTTTATTTGGAAAGCCAACGTTTCCACCAAGACCCAAACAAGTGGATCTTCTTCAGGACTTCCGGGGAGTCCAGAGTAATACTCCGAGTAGTAGAGACTTCTTTATTACTCTCTGAAGTCTCTGAATAACACTGGAGTCAAGCCCTGAACGTTGATCCACATGTTTGGATCGAAATATTGAAATTCCAAATAAAAAATTTGTTGACTAACAATCCAGAAAATTAATCATCTTTTCGAAAAGATAACAGTAGACCATTACACACCTCTAAAATTTTTGAAGAGAAGCAAAAAAAAAAAAGGTATTTGTTGCATTATTAACAGAAACTTTAAGACTTGCTTTGCCCTCCTCCGTGGTGTGAAAAGCCTACCTCTGGGTTATCCCCCTAAAAATAATATTTTTACTTATTATATTTAAGTAATTTATTTTTTGAAGAGAAAAGATTTTGCTCCGCCGTGAATCGAACCCGGGTCTCCCGCGTGACATGCGCGGATGCTAACCACTACACCACAGAGCTCGGCTCCAAGCAGAGCCAATCATTCCTCTTCACTGATACCTACTACCCGATCACGCAAATTTTGCGAGTAACGGGAGGTGGACAAAGTTTGTCCAAAAAAAATAATTTAAAAAATGTGGTAACCCACAGATTAAGATTAGATTAATTTTTACTTATTATACATATTTTTTTTTTTTGTAAATAAAGGGTGAATGGGTTCTATCAGCAATATTACCAATGTCTTAAAAAGAGACAGAATGTAAGAATACCAATAAAGATTTGTATTAAAAAAAATTAATTATAATAATAACAGAAAGAAACACATCCTTAGAAATTATAAATTGAAGCGTTGATAATGTAAAGGTGCTTTTACACTCAACGAACTTTACCCTCGAACGGCCTTCTAGGTACTTCATCTGTTCGCCTGTGTTCGGGGGTAGCGCTAGTGTTACTTTTAATTTTGGTCTTCCCAAATGCAGGAGTTGTTTGTGATACTAGTACGCCGTTTGTAAGTCGTCTGCTATTTTTTAAAAGATACAGATAATGGAGATTTTTTCTTCATCAGAACCTTGCGTTGAGTGCGTCAGCCATATTTGTTCGCTTAACGTAACGTTATGGCGAATAAATGGCTGTTCGTGGAACGTCGGTTCGGCAATGTTCGGGGAAGAACCTGTTCGAAAGTGAGGTTCGTACAGTGTAAAGGTACCTTAAAAGATAACGATATTAATAAGTACTTAAATTATCCGGACTGTTTTCCCAAGTTAAAAATTAAGTAACGATTACTGCTCCACAAAAACCACTTCATATTGCATTCAGAAAACTATTATGGAATAACCAAGTTAATGAACTAAAATATAATTAACTGAAGATTATCTTGTACCATATTTTTTTCACACCGTAAACTACTTTAAATAATTTGAGCATCGCGTGTATACTCACTAAAGTACTATATTTTATTTTTTTATTTTTTAGTAAACGTTTTTATTTTTGTTTGTGATAATACGGGAATGCAAGCATAATACTCCATCGCGTCAGATTTTATAATTCTCTAAATAGTTTCGACATTTCATAAATAGGTTAATGAGAGTAAAAATTAAGTCTGCATAATGGCTAGGTGAAAATTCAATATATGATAATTTAAGGGTGTAATTTAGTTCAAATAAAACCAACTTAAAAGTAGATAAATAGTGAGGATTTTCAGTTTGATCTGTTTTTTTTTAATTTTAGATAGCCAACGTTTCGATCCCTACACTTGGATGTTCATCATGGCTTCTGAGTCCAGAGTAATACTGAGACACCTCTGTCTCAGTCTTTGAATTAATCTAGACTCAGAAGCCCTGATGAAGGTCCACGTTTAGAGATCGAAACGTTGGCTATCTAAAAATAAAAAATAAAATAAAATAAACATATTTAAGTTTCAACAAATT
This sequence comes from Aelia acuminata, assembly GCA_911387785.2. Classification (NCBI taxonomy): domain Eukaryota; kingdom Metazoa; phylum Arthropoda; class Insecta; order Hemiptera; family Pentatomidae; genus Aelia; species Aelia acuminata. The sequence goes on from OU426978.1 coordinate 224,213,242, forward strand.
AAACATTTTATTATAAATATTTGAGGCCAAATTGATTTAAAAATGTTGCTAATAATATTACAAATAAAACATATATTATTATATATTTGTTGATAAACTATTTGTAACGTTAAATCGATAAAAAAAAGAAAAACATATGGTTTTAAAGTCCCAGACCTTTTGTTGGAACGAACTAACAGTACGCACAAACTGTCATAGCACGTGTTTGTGACTACAAAGTTCCAGTACCATCCAGGCCATTCACCTTACGACTATATATAAGGAGCGATTGACTGGACAGTTTAGTTATAATCTTAGTTAAAGAGAAGCTCGAGTCATATGGTTATCTGTGTGTTACAAAGTGATTATTTTTGTAACCTGTTCAAATATTTGTGTGGGATATAATTCGTGTGACATTGAAAACTGATATTTTTTTTTTAATAAAAAATTTTAACCCACAGAAGTGTTAAGATATATACTACTCGTAAAAACACAAGCATTTTATTTAATATGTCTTTTCATACATTTTTGTATTAATAAGATGCGTTTACACTAAGCGAACCTCACTCACGAACAGCCTGTCCCAAAACACTGTTCGACTAATCTAAATAAGACACGAACTTTGTCTAAAGAGGAACTCTTCTGTAGTACGGCCGCTTCTACAGGGATAGCGTTAGTGTCGCTTTTGAGTTAGTTAAGATAAGCTTCTAGGTCTTCTTTTAGCATTTTTCTGACGTTGCTTTTATCCATAATAAGATAGAACAAAAGTCAGAACATAGGCTAGTACCCCGTAAGCCGTCTTTGTAATGAAAATTGTTGTATTGAGGTGCATCGGTGCGGTTAGACTCGTTGTTCGCTCGTCTTCACGTTTCAATGTACAAAGCTGTTCGTGGTATGCTGGTACGGCACAGTGTAAAGGCACCTTAAGTAAGCAGGAGATAAAACAGAATAATAATATTTAACCACAGCTGTAAGAGAAGTCACAAGACACAATTTAATCAGAGCTCGGCACGCAGTAGTGCGCTGGCTAGCAAGTAATATAAAGGAACCCGAGGAGTCTCCAGATGGCTAAATGAGATTTTAATTCAATTCCGACTCCTGTTCTCAGCTCGCTAAGGGAGGAGGGCTTCTCCTTTCTTTATTTCTTGAATAATTAGCATTAGCTAGCAATCTCTTCTCTTTTAGGACAAAGCTCAAATTATTATCACAAAGTACGCCGGTAAGGCTAGGTTCGGGGTATTATCTGTTCGAGGATGAGGTTCGCAGGGGAGAGCGGGGTTGGTTGACATAGGGGGTAGGTTGGCCATTGGCTTATAGTTTCCGTCACACCTTTTGTGAAGGCCCCACCATTGTACCATGTGATTTTTTTTTTTTTTTTTTTTTTTATTATTAAGATTCAAGTAGTCCTTTTTACTCTTTCGATCTAATCGATAATTTTTATACTGCCTAATACTCCGTTCTCGTTCAATTCGTATGCTTTCGAGGTGTGATAACTCAAGCCATAAATTAGGGTTAAGGGGGTGGGTAAGAGCGGTTACACCGATTTTTAATATTATTCCCGCACCAACCCCCCTATTTTTGGCCTCATCCAATTTCCATCACCGATATTGTATTTATGGTGCGATTCTCAATCACGTTGGATTTTGATTAGCTGAAAGGTTTTCATCTTTTTCAATAAATATTGGTATCACTGTATTTGTTTAAAAATATTAGGATATAACTACTGAGCCACAGCAACGCGTGGCCGGGTCTGCTAGTAATGTATAGACTCAGACCTATGAGTCAATGAAGCACACTTCATTGATTAATTTTACAACGTGTAAGTAAATTTTTATATTTTCAATAAATTTGGTTTTAAGGCATGGTAAAACATTTGACTCCGATTCTGTTCACGTAGCCCCAAACTCCTTTGAAAAACCTAACCTTTCGACTAACCAGATTCTTGTTTGATAGTTCCTCCCTGTCCTGGCAGTCATATTTCATATGATCTCTCCTGTGGGGTTAGTTGGCTCTCTGCAACTAGTTCCAGCGAGGAAGATGAGAGCAATTTTTCTTTTGCAAAAAGTAACGACAGTCTAAACTTCTATCTTCTTCTATTGTCATTCTATTTTCCCTTAAAAGCTGTTAAAAACCGATTCAAAATTATTAAACCATTCTAGTGCAGCTTTTAATAACAATAATATGTGTCAGGCAGTACTTGAATGAGATGGCTAAACAACCCCACCTTCTAAGCCAACCTTCCACACATAGGGGGTTAATTGGCATACTCTGGATTGACGAATTCTTCAATTTTCTATGATCTTAGTATTAAATATTAAGTATTATGTGTTTAAAAAAATACTTGAAGAACTCTAATACTTGGAGTTTACAGTGGTATCAGCCCCATTGGGATTATATTAACAGGAACGACTCAACAATCAAAAAAGTGAAAACTGTTGCCAACCAACCCCGCTCTCCCCTATAGTATGAAGGCACCTATACATATTTTACTGATCAAGATATCTCAGTTAAGAACTAATAATTTAGAATTTATAAGATCTTATTAAGAATGCCTGAAAATTAATCTACCTATATATTTTACAATTAGTGATGCGGAATTATGATTAGCAACAGAATAAAGGAAGTTATCAATTTTGCAGGAGAGACAGTTTTCTCAACTCGGCCTGCGCTAGGCAGAGGTCCGTGATGAACGGCCCACGAAATTTCCTAGAAGAAGAAAAAGAAATGAGAGGAAGAGAGAGAGAGAGAGAGAGAGGGAGAGAGAGATAGAGAGAGAGAGAAAATAGAAGAGGTGAGGTAAGAAATTAATGAAGGTGTTCCGCTAAGATGGAACGTTGCCTTATATTTTCATTTAGTTGCCTCCCTCCTACCAGTGAACAAATACCTGGTAGTTTAAGCTTCTTCCAACTTCCAAATACTGGATGGGATACCTGCATAATTATTGTATAAGCCCTACCATCAAGGGAACAGGGGATAAATATGTTAAGTAATAATAAATTAATATATACTTTAAAACTTATGCGAACTTAACTTATCAGAAAAATTGAACTGGCTTCTAAAATTTCCGTATGATTGTTCGTTCTCTGAAGTGCAAATTACATCGGAACTTGGTCACGCTCGTAGTTCGTATTCTGATCGATCGAGCGGACAACGAACTTAAAGAAGAACCAATAAGTGGATGAGGCAGAGCCTAGCGGAATAGGTCGTATCAGTAAAATATTAATAGGAGAGAGAAGGGTCGATAGCTGGAGTGCTTCATGGGGAGATGTCTTCTGCAATACAAACACAAACCGCGCAACCGAAATGGAAAAAGGAAAAAAAAAAAATTATATCAAAGCGACTAAATCGTGTTCGGATATCAAAGGGACCGGACGAGCCAACTGAAGTACGAAGTGTGAAAGCAATTACTCAAATATAGGAGTTGACCGCAGATATTGGTAACCTACAAAACTATATTTGCTGGTTTCAAGGAGGAGAAATATACTAGCTAAAACCTAAAGCAAAGTAAACTTTATATAGGTTTACTCTAATATTAAACAGTAGGGATATAAATAATTTTCAATATTTTTTTACTTTCACTTACCTATATATGAAATATATAGTAAGTGGAAGTATTGCGATCGTGAAAATTTTCGACTTCTGGTTTTCAACGGAAATACACGTTTTGGGGTCCCCTGAGTCGAAATAACCAAGTCCCGCGAAATGGTCTGTGTGTGTGTGTGAGTGTGAACAGACTAGCTCAAAAACTATAAACCGTGCGAACCTGAAATTTGGTATTTAGAGTATGTATATGCCCGCGATGTGACAGCAAAAATTTCATCAAATTTACTCAAAGGGAGGGGGTACTTTATTTAATAACTTTTTACGTTTTTTTCGACGGCTCTAACGATTTCGATTAAACTGAGTATTTGATCTATGTATGTGCCCGAGATATGACTGTAAAAATTTCATCAAAATTGATCAACCGAAGGGGGGACTTTACTTAATAAATTTTGTATCATTTTCACGTGTTTTTTTTATTTACTCAAAAAAGGCTTTAACGATTTTGATCAAACTTTGTATTTGATGTATTTATATGCCCGAGATATGACTAAAAATTTCATCAAAATTGATCTACAGGAGGGGGGACTTTATTTCATAACTTTTTTACCTTTTTGATCGATTATCTCAAAAACGGCTTTAACGATTTTTATCAAATTCGTTATGTTTAATGAAAATTAGTTGTTATTTAATATCAGGTAAGCTTTATCATTATTAAAATGTTCTGAGAGGGCTTAAATGGGGAAGGGGCCTTTTTTGTTTTTCTATAAAGTACCTTTGTTTTAGTTTATATTGAGAAATGAACTGTCTGTCATCAAGCCTAAAAATAATATATGGCTAAATATGATACATGAAGAAAATCAAGTAAACACATACAGGAGAAAAGAAGAAAAATAATCCGTCAATTCATAAAGCACCTTGAGCTCACGCATGCGCCGTACGCCTTTAATGACAAACCAATGCGTTATTATTAAAGATTTTCTGTTCATTTGAGAAGTGGCAATTAACAAAACGCATGAAGTGCTAATCTAAGTAAGTTGGTAAGTGAAAGTTGTGTGTTGCGCGCACGCACCAGATTTTTTTTTTATAAGAAGAGAAATGATTGGTCTTGGACGGGATTCGATCCCGGATTTCCATATCACCATCGGTGGGAAAGAGAAAGGATTGACTTGACCAGGATACGTGCCTGGTGGCTCAAGTGGCAAGAGCGCCTTAGCAGTAACTAAGGAAATTCGGGTTCAAAACCAAATGGCCATGGACATTGTTTTCTCTTCTTATATGAAATGTGAAATAAAAATTATAATAGGAATTTTCATGTTATCATGACAAGAGACATAATTGAAATTAAATAAATAAAATCCGGTGAGATTAACACTTAAAACATAAATAAATAAAATTTAATGGGCCTACTTCTAATTACTGCAGAATAGGAAAGTATTACATAATGTTCACTGACATTTTAAATTGGTATATACAATGATATTTACACTTCTTAACTTAACAGGAAGAAACGTCACTTTATGCCACCAAGGCTTATCGGACGATGCTACAGCGGAAGTCTTAAATTTTGCCTTTCCAGGTACAATTAGGATTGGGATCGTTAACGAATACCTCATATCGTACAGGCTCAGGACATCCATTTTACGTCCTATCCGAGGGACGGCATAGTCAAGGTTTTTAAACTTCTTTAAAAAAACCTAGGGCCCCCTTGGAAAGGAAACCCGGGACCATTATAAATGTAGGTTGCTATGCTAACCACTAAACCCACATAGCTGGAACCTAAAGCCACATTTTTTTAGCTGGAAATAGTTATCGTTATTGCAACTTATTGAGGTGCAATTTACATGTGCAGATTTTGGACGAAAATTTTCGTTCGACTTATTGAAGCATTCGATTTATCTAAGTTCGCGGGAGTTGTTCGCATACGATATTATTAATAATAATATTATAATAATTATATACCTGTATATACCGGTTTCACCCGGAGAATTAAATCTATAAAATCTTTAAAGTGAGACTTTTATCGATTCAAACGGTCGATTTCGTAAAATCCAATGTTAAGCAAGATCATTACTATTTTTATAACAATAAAGAATATACGAATTGAGAATATAAGAGATTGGCTGAAATGCAATTTTAATATGGGCAGGTGTTCGTACATTGTATGAAAGAACCACTGAGCGAAATTTGGAGAATTCAGGACAAACGGTATGGATTCCTATAAACAACAAACAGAATTTCATCTTAATTTACATAGATTATAACTGTATATCCCGGTTTCACCCAGGGAATTTCATTTTTCTAATGAAACGTTCGATTTTGTAAAAAAAAACACTGTAAAGCGAGATCATTACGATTTTTATAACAATAAAGAATATCAGCTGAAAATCGGCTACAGTTATGCAATTTTAATATGGACAGGTGTTCGAACCTGGTATGAAAGAGCCATATAAATTAAAATATATATACAAATAAAATGAACATCTTCTTTGTACATAGGCCTTCCACACATCATTCTATAATAAATAAGAATTATAATATAGTCTTTATTATTTGGGACAGTAATGGTCTACGCTGTCCCAAGTGACCAACCTAGTACATTATCAAGATTAAAAAAAGTAATATTTAATTTTTTTTTTATGTAAAACGCAAGCCCATAAAACACCAATCTCTTTTTTTTTAATTTATAATTACCATAATTATTGTTCTGATATAATTATTATCTTGTAGTTATCCTTTTTCTGCATGTTTGCATCGAAAAATATATATATATATTTTAATAAACGTGTTATTCGCGATATTTCGTAATTTGAACTCATAATTTCCCTAGCAAAATATTTCCACTAGATGTTAATTTCATAAATATTGGCAAATGAAAATGGAAACGATTAAGATTACTTTCCTATACATGAGAGACAGGATATTGAAACAGATAAATTTAATCGCCAGCTGGATAATATAGCTAATTGACTATCAACAGCTGTTGCAGACATTGACGGCATTACACCTGACAGCAGCAGCGGTATTACACAGTCACACACCTGACAGGCGGCCTAGTTTACTGCCTATCGGATCTTGTCGGTTTGACGGCCGGCACTATCAATGCATCCACAATCGATGGGAAGTAATCGAAACGAAAACGACAAAACGAATGCCTGACATGTCCACAAAAGCAAATTATTTGAAAAGCGAAAAAAAAAAAGTTTCTATATTTGCATTAAGTGATTACCTTAACTTAAATTATTTCCTCCAGCACGTATTCCTACTTAGAATTTTAATTATTTGATACCAGGTGCGAACACCTGTACATATTAAAATTGCATAACTTCAGCCAATCTCTGGGTATATTCTTTATTGTTATAAAAATCGTTTTGATATCGCTTTACATTGGTTTTTACGAAATTGACTGTTTGAGTGAAAAGTCTCACTTTATAGATTTAAAAAATGAAATTCTCCGGGTGAAACCGGTATATACAACTGGTATCTAATAAATTTGAACGAAGTTACAAAGATAACAATCACAACATTTATAATTTGGGGTTTTATTTTGGAAGGTAAAAGGCAGAAAATTTAATCCCAGGCTTAGCTCGATGCCGAGTTGGGCCTTCTAATGGTCGTTGGAAAGTAAACCTAAACTGCTGGAAAATAATATTTGTCATTAGGTTCACTTAAAACCTTGCTAAGTGGTTTCCTATGAGTCGTAACCTTTTCTTGATTTTTTTTTTTCTTTAACCTTCTATTTTTAATGAATCGAAAATAAGTTATTGTAGGAGAAAATAAATTATAATTACACATAAACATAATTATTTGAAAAAATAACTTCAAACCGAAGTTATTAACACCAAGGGGCAAATATTTATGTTAGAAATATGGCTGTCATCTTAACAAGGGGTGGGTTAATAGTTAACAATATTAAAATTTTCATCGTTATTTTCGAGTAACGTTGTATAAAAATAGTTTATAATTAAAAATTGTATAAAAATTTTCATCACTAGTACCAAAAGTGGTTGTTTTCGGTGCGCGATCGAGTTTAACGTGCCAGGCGTAACCGAGCGCGGAAATTAGACCAAGCACCTCAACACACACTTTTGGTAGGTGTTATGAACAATACTTTTCATCATACTGCTCATACTCGAGTACACATTAAAACAGTTTTATATTTCATTAATAACATACAGATACAAAATAAGAAATTATTTAAACATCTGTTTATTAACATAGAACATAAGAAAAGTACTAATATATTTACATTAATATTTATAGTACAATTCTGATTATTCATTATATTGAAACTTTTGTTTGGCATAGCCTTTTGGAATACCGATAACTATCCATGTTATTTGGAACTTCAAACATACTACTTTTATTAGAATGAAGCGCAGTATAGCTTCAAGTAACGTCATTCAAACACATCTTTATTAATATACGAGTATATTAGTAGCAGTTAAGGTTAGCTCTGTCAATTGGATCCCGCACTTGTACATTAGTGATTCTCCAAAGTGTTTTGTATTGTGAAATTCGTATTTCTTCTGGACAATGTACAAAAGAGAGAATGTCAAAAAAATAGAGGATTTTGGTATGCGTCTTTTCCTTAGAACAATTAGTAATACAAGATTTTTAAGAATTAAAAATGACCTATTATATCTCATAATGGACATTAAAAAAATTTACTATGAAAAATATAGCATTAATATAAATAAGATAGGAGACATGGATTTCAAATATTGGAGATAAAATGTATATAGAGATATTTATATTATTTTTATTTATTTTAATATTTAATAAATCATTAATTTTAGAATATTGATTACTTAAATAACGCGTGTAGGGGTCACCTGCGGTGTAGTTGTTACCATGGCAACCTACAATACTAAAGTTCGCGGGTTCGCGTCCCGTGGTAGCCCTAGGATTTTTTAATGGGAGTAAAAAACCCTTAGCTATGCCGTCTCTCGGATAGGACGTAAAATAGAGGTCCGAAGCTTGTACGATGTCAGGCACTCGTTAAAGATCCCTATACTAATTATACCTGGATAGGCAACATTTATGACTCCCAATGTAGCATCGTTCAACTTCAATAGCGCAATTTTAGAAATCATAGAAAAACCATGAAGATATAAGAAAGTTCCGAAACGTAGGTTGAAAATGTATTGTTATGACTTGTTTTTAATAAATATATAAAAAAGGGAAAAACATGTATTTTTTTTTAAGGTGGACATTTTTTTATTTATTTATTGAATATATGTTCTATTAGGACAAAGGAAGTATAACTTTCGCGTTCCGCAAAACACATCTACATTAAAAAAAAAAAAAAAAATCATTAGAGTGAATCTAATGTTTAAAAGTAAATAAAGCACATATTTTCAGAAAAGATACTAAAATTCTCATTGAATTTTTTACTTATTTTTTCTCTGTAAGAAGTAAATTTGAAATAGATCATTTTGATTAATGACGTTCTTGTTAAAAATTTCATAGATTTCACTTGGATTGAATTTTAGATTTGACGGATAATGAAACCGGGGTGTTTTGCCCCGTTTTTATAGTACAATATAAGAAGCTTTTTATATTTTGATATTTACAACCTATTTTCTATTTTATCTTCTGAGAAGATGGCCCCGAGATTCTCTTAAATAAGGAAATAGTAAAAATAAATATAAACTATTTATTCACGAACAACGCTTCCACCTATATTGTAGATTATCATCAGTGCTGAAACATTCCTAGTGCATATAAGGCCGAATAAAAGGAATGTGATGTTTATATGAATGTTTATGTGTTCACTCATACGAACTATAAAAGAGAGTGGATTTTCGAGTAGAGAGTGGGATGATACTCTAAGAGAGAGAAGGTTGATTGAAAAGTATTGGAAAGAGGGTACGAGGAGTTTTTTATGAGCCTTAGAGGTTAGTGGAGTAAGGAAGTAGCCAGGAGCCCAGCATACATAGCTAGTATTTATAGCAGCATCAGGTCGTACATCGTAAAGTATTCAACAAACGGGTCCATTACCTCTATCACTATTCATCTTCTGTTACAGAGAAAGATGATTATAAAGTAATGGTATATATTGTACCGTGAATAGTTCTAGACATTTTGTTGAGAAAAAAAACTGTCTTAGTACATATTTATGACAACGATGCTCGAGTACCATCTACGCTGGCCTCGAACCTTCCAGGCTGTTCCTATAACTAAATATAAGGAGCGATGGACTGGAGAGTTGATCTTGTCCTGACGCTCAAGTCATATGGTTATTTCTGTGTTATAAAGAATTAATTTTTGTAACCAGTTTAAATATTTGCGTTCTTCCAAGGTGGGATAGATCGACTATCTCTGTCAATTGGATCCCACCCTTCAACATTAGTGATTATCCAAAGAGACCGTTTGGATTAATATTATTTTATATTAATATTTAATAATTCATTAATTTTAGAATATTAATTACTTAAATAAAGCGTGTAGGGGTCACCTGTCGTATCGTGTACTGGTTAGCATGGCAACCTACAATACTAAAGGTTGTAGGATCGAGCCCCGCGGTGGCCCTAGGATTTTTTAATGGGATTAAAAATTTTTTAACAATGCCGTCCCTCGGATAGGACGCAGAATGGAGGTCCCGAGTCTGTACGATGTCAGGTACTCGTTAAACATCCCTATCCCAATTATACCTGGATAGATAAAATTTAGAACTCCCACTGTAGCATCGTCCGATTAGCCTTAGAGGCATAAAGTGACGTTAAACAAAAAACAAACGTTACTTCTGGAGGTTAAGTCATCTATAGCGTCCAGTTCAATTAAAAATTGGTATTTCCGTCCAACCAAATGTGATATTTGAAATTTTCATTTTAGTAAGAATTTAATGTGGGGACATTCATTAGCATACGCCGCTTAATTATAGCTTGCCAGAAATCAAAAAAAGTTTTAAAATGTGGGGCGGGGTTTAAAATGAGGCTGCCTTATTCATGTTTGCATGATACCTAGTAATACATATTTAATGTTTACAAATTTAAAACCGAAGAGAAAAACAAAAAAGATTAATTTATGACAAACGGGTACAGAGATATTAAGCCTGGGATATCTGAGAATAGGACGCACTGCTATGAGCATGTTTTGCAAATGTTCGAGAAGTCAAAAGTTAACCTCTGAGAAGGATTTTAAGTTATATTTTATATAAGGATATGCAATGATATTTTTTGCGTTTCTAAAAGTAAATGTAAATTATTGTTAGTAAAAGGAAAAATTTAGTTAAAGAAGACTAGTGTAATGGAATACGAACAAGATTGCCGTGTTCATACCAACTCCTCAGCTATGCACATATTCGCATAAGAAAACTGTGTAGGATGAATATAAATATCATTCTAACAACGTCCGGGGTATAAGATGATTTTTGAAAATAAATTTTAAATATTTCTGAGTTAACGATAAGAAATCTATTTTTGAATAGGACTAGCTAAGCAGAACCCAAACAAGCACTAAGAGGTTAAATACTCATGTCCAAACAGAGGCGAATAGACACAATAACAAGCCATCCGCTAAGAGCTTTCTTGTGTCGTAGCCACCGATCGACAAGAAGAGAGCGGAGAGTGGAGAAACCAAATCGATATACTACGCAAGCAGAAATGGCATAGGAGCAGGGGAAGAACAGAGAAGTGGGCAGGAAGATAGCAGTCCGCAACACAACGTCACCACAATGGTGGTCCCTCCACAATGGGTATCCTTTACTTGACGTCCCGCCCTTTCAAATGGTCGCGAACATTTGTCCTTATCAACGCGATATTTAAGCACCTTCGCAAGTTTCTTATCTCTGATGTCTGACATGACATTATTATCACCATTAGGCATGGTCTTGTTTCATAAATGCGAGAAATTCTACATGATCTATATCAATAGTGTACTATGAAACGCAAACGAAACATATGATAGATAAGAGTTCTAGACCTTTTGTTTAGACAGTTGAAACTAACTGTTCTAGCACGTGCTCGCGACTATTCGAGAACCTTCTAGATTGTTCTAATTCAGACTAAATATAAGGAGCGATGGATTGGATTGTAAGACTACCTCTGAAGATCAAGTCATATGATTACTTGTGTGTTACCAGTTGTGTTTGTGTACTCGAAGAGAGAAGAGCTCCAGAGGATTACTCAGATAAGCGTCTTTACTTATAATATTTCATCTATTTCTTTTTTCTTTACGAATATTTAATTAATTTCAGTGTTTTCGTGATTTTTGTTTGTATTATTTTATTTTATCTCTTTTATTTACTATAGAAGATTGATTATTAATTTCTTTTGTTTCTTATTATTTTTTCCAAAAAGGTAGGTACTCATTAAAATTCTTTTTATTTGAGTTTATATTTATTTTCTAGCTTTTATAAGTAAATAAAATATCATGAACGAGACTGAACCCCCTAGTCCTCGTGCTCAGCCTCGAAAAAGAGGCAGAATGAAATCACCGCCAGACAAACCCCCCTTTTTACCGGACGACTTGACTAAAATAAGTCCTACTTACATTGTAGTTTCTAGGAAAGGTGAAGATACTTTCAAAAATATCTCACCTTTTTTCATAAATAAATTTATTACGAACGCTATAGGCCAAGTAAAGAATATTAAAAAATTAAGAGATGGGAATCTGTTAATTGAAACGTCTAACACGAGACAAACGGAAAAGTTATTAGGGATTACCAAATTTGGTGATTTATTCGAAGTCCAGGCCAGTCCACATCGCTCTTTGAATTATTCGAAGGGCGTCATTAGATGTTTCGACTTACAATTTTCAACAATAGAAGAAATAAAAGATGAATTGAAGGGAATTATCACCGATGTCATAAGAATCAAAGTCAAAAAGGACGGTGTCGAAAAATACACCCATACTTACATTCTAACTTTTACTTCCCCCAAGCCACCCGAAACAATAAAAATAGGTTTTTTAACAGTAAATGTACAGCCGTATATCCCTAATCCCATTAGATGCTATAACTGCTTAGGTTTCTCTCACGGAACCAAAGATTGTAAAAAAGCCTCTATTTGTGCAAACTGTGGCCAAAAACGACACTCCGAAAATTCAAATTGTGAAAATATCACGAAATGTGTCAATTGTAATGGAGATCATAATGCATTAGATCGAAAATGTCCGACTTTTCTTTTACAAAAAGAGATAAAGGCTATCCAGGCGAATCAAAAAGTATCTTTTACCGAAGCGAAAAAAATTCTAAAATCTAATAACCCTACAATTTTTCAAAAATCATATGCTTCAATAATAAAAGGCGATAATAAAAAAGATGTAGGAATACAAGTAGATTTTTCCTTTACTTATCCTTCAATTAAACCCACGGCAAACACATTGCCTATTTACAAGGTTCATAAACCAACCGAAGTAGCTTCGGTTTCGATAGGCCCGGGCCCCACGGCCTCCCCACCTCTCCCCTCTCCCTCTCCCTCAAACTCCACCCACTCCCCACCTCCTCCTATCCTTATTCTTAACCCACCTGCCTCGGAAGACAGTTCTGAGGCCCTGGCTCCAAACGATATCCCTCCCGATCGGTGTCTCGGAGCGGACCTAGATTCGTCTAGCTCCATGTCTATAGACCAGGAAATGGCTAAAACGGACGATGAAGGGTTTCAAACTCATAAAACTAGAAGAGGAAGGCCAAAAAAGAAAAATAATATAAATAGTGATTAGCACCTTAATAAAATAAAAACAAAAGAATAATTTTACTCGCTACTTTTATTCGTATGGCCCTAATTCAGTGGAACTGCAACGGTTTAAAAACACATTTCAATGATTTAAAAATATTAATAAACGATAATAATCCGTTTTGTATTGCACTACAAGAGACCCACCTACAGCCACATCATAATATTACATTAAAGGATTTTAATATTTATAGAAAAGACAGTCCCGACCCTGATCATAGTCACCATGGAGTTTTGTTAGCTATTCATAAATCGGTTTACTCGGAACCCATCACAATCAATTCACACCTTCAAGTTATAGCCGCTACAATTCACCTAAATTTTACGTTCTCTGTATGCAATATTTACCTACCTCCACAAGATCGGACAATACAAACCCAACATCTTTTAGATATTTATAACCAACTTCCTCGACCGGTTTTATACATTGGGGACCTCAACGGTCATAATCCCTTATGGGGCTCCAACAATGTCAATATTAGAGGGAAAATCATCGAAAATTTCATTGATTTATCAAATCTTATATTACTCAATACGGGAGATCCGACTTTCCTTAGTTCATCTTTTGGGTCCCTTTCAGTCCTAGATCTCTCTCTCTGTAGTTCAACTCTTTACCCCTCAATAGACTGGACCATCTTACCAGATCTCTACGGTAGTGACCACTTCCCAATCCTAATTAAATTCAATAATATAAATTCTTCAATCCGCGTAAATCCTCGATGGTTGATAGATAAAGCTGACTGGTCCCTGTTTGATTCCTTGGCCTCACCCCCTCAGGTCTCCCCTCATGAACTAGATATTGAAAAAGGATGTGAGGCTATTACTAATGTAATCATACGGGCAGCTCAGGCATCAATACCAATGACCAAAGGCATGCCAAAAAGACCTCCAGTTCCATGGTTTAATGATGAATGCAAAACAGCCATTAAAAATCGCCGTAGAGCCTATAAAAAATTCTTAAAATCCATGACAACCGAAAACCTTATCACATATAAAAAATATAGAGCTATATGTAGGAGAACTTTCAATCACTATAAAAATGAATCCTGGAAAAAATTCGTCAATTCCATAAATTCCACAACAACTTCCGCAATAGTCTGGAACAAAGTCCGCAAATTAACCAAAAACTCGTCTTTCTCCAGGATCACATTATTAGTAAATGGGCAATTGACTGATAACCCTTCATTGGTATGTAACTCATTTGCCGATTTTTTTTCTGAAATATATAATAATAATAGAAATCATTCCGATGCCCACACCTCTCCCGAAAACCCAGAAATTTATAATAGCCCGGACGACTCGACCTTACAATACAACCTTCAGTTCACAATATGGGAGTTAAAAGATGTTTTAAACACAGTTAAAGGATCTTCACCTGGGCCTGATAATATTCACTACGAAATGATCAAACATTTACCGAATAATACGCTAAAATGGCTCCTCGATTTTTACAATCATATATGGTACACAGGCGGATACCCAAATAGCTGGCGAAATTCTCTTGTTGTTCCCATACTAAAAAGTGGAAAAGATAAACGAATGCCAACCAGCTACCGCCCGATCTTCCTTACCAGCTGCCTGAGTAAAACCATGGAACGGATGGTCAACAAGAGACTGATGTGGATGATAGAAAAGAACAAACTAATACAAACATTTCAATCCGGATTTCGTAAAGGTAGATCCACGACGGACCACTTAGTTGTTCTTGAGGCTGAAGCACAATATGCCTTTGTCAATGGTCAAGAAATGGGTGCTGTATTTTTTGATATGATAAAAGCCTTCGACAGCATCGACCATTCAGTTATCCTGCAAAGATTGATGTCAATCGGAATAATCGGACCAATGTTTAATTTCATAAAACAATTTCTCATTAATCGACACTTCCGAGTTAGGGTGGGTTGCGAGCTATCTGAGGACCACAATCAGAACAGCGGTGTCCCCCAGGGCTGCGTATTAAGTCCAACCCTCTTTTCACTCGCAATAAATAATCTAGGGCTCAACCTCCCAAGAAAGGTAAAACCATTATTGTTTGCGGATGATCTGGCAATTATCTATCGGTCTCATAGCACTACAGACATTCAAAATAAACTACAGGAATCCCTCAATAGACTCAATAGCTGGACCCTCTCAATAGGCCTCCAATTTTCACCAGAAAAAACAAAATGTCTTCTTTTTAGCAGAAAACGAAATAATCCACCGCCACTCGAATTATTCATAGGTAATTCTCAACTACCGTTTTACAACCACCATAAATTTTTAGGGTTGACATTCGATAAAAGACTGACCTGGGAACATCACGTAACCTCAATAAAAACAATAGCTTTAAAAAAATTAAATATATTACGCATACTCAGCAGTACTACCTGGGGTTCGGACAGAGCTACATTATTGAAACTTTATCGGGCACTGGTCTGTTCGAAGCTTGAATACGGTTCCTTTATCTACGCTTCCGCTCGCCCACGGGTCCTTGCCAAGCTCGACACCGTTCACCACGCAGGAATCAGGATCTCGACGGGTGCTTTTCGAACCAGTCCCACCCTCAGTCTATGTTGTGAAACCGGACTTCCTCCACTTTTATTCAGAAGGCATAAATTAGCTATAAGTTATACTTCTAAATTGTACACACAGACGGACCATCCCGCTCACAAATATATATTTGAACCGAAATTCACCACAGCTTTTCGCAATAAACCAAATTCGACACTCCCTCTCGCAGAGAGAATCTCCTTCGTAACATCTTTTCTAAAAAATGTACCGCTTTATAAGATAGAACCTTGTACACCTCCTTGGACATATATACCTCCCAAAATACATCTACAGCTATCTAAATTCCATAAACAAGATACAACAACCACAGAATATCAACAACTCTTTCAAGAACTGATCAAATCATTACCACATCACATAGCAATATACACAGATGGTTCCAAGACAGAAAACTCGACAGGATCTGCCTTCATTACACCTAATTCGACCCATAAGAAAAAACTACACCATCTCTGCAATATCTATTCTGCCGAATTAAATTCCATTGCATCCGCCCTACATTTTTCCATGACAAATCTGCAAACAGACAATATTGTAATAATTTCAGACTCGATAAGCGCCATTCAGGGATTAAACAAGATCTACTCACACCATCCAATCGTCCAACGCATACATGAATACTTGACTATGTTAAACCAAATAGGTAAAACAGTACACTTCGTTTGGGCCCCGGGGCACGTCGGGATAGTCGGGAATGAGATGGCCGACAGAGCCGCCAAAGCAGCTCTATCCCTACCGGGTAGAGGCACTGCTGTCCTAACTCCCCAAGAACTTGCGCGTCCACTTAAGAAAGTTATAAACCAAAGATGGCAAGAAATGTGGGAGGAGAGCCCAGCCAGCAAATTAAAGCATATAAAGAAAGACGTTAAAGCATGGGCCACATCAAACCGCACTAAACGCCGCGAAGAGGTAGCAATTACACGTCTTAGGTTAGGTCACACCCGTATGACACATGTACATCTATTTACTAAGGAAGCACCTCCTATATGCCCAAAATGCGATAATTACCTAAGTGTCAGACACATCTTCGAGGAGTGTGATTATTACAAATCAATACTCAACCGGCTTGGCATACCTTCCGACATCAAAATGGCACTCAGAGATGATGAGTCTATAATCAAAAAGGTTATCACCTTAGTAACGAACTGTAAATTGATCAACAGCATTTAGTTATGTAATGTCTCTACTCATCTCTAGATATTTAAAAAATTGAAGAAAAAAAAAAAAAAAAATTTATATTTAAAATTATTTTATTTATTTATTTATTTTTTTTGTTACGATAATTAATATTCCCATTGTTGAATAATACACAATTATGTTCTATATTTATTAACATTTTCATCTTTTTCTTTTCTTATACATAATACTTTTTTTTTTTACAATAGTACCATTATATTATTATGAGTGAATTTTTTAATAATAAGTTTAATTTGATTAAGGTTCCGTTCTATAAACAAAGATAAAGGGCGTTGATGACCTTAGGGTTTTACGCCTGGAAGCCAAAATAAACAAACAAATAAACTTGTGTGTTACTATGTCGTTACAAGTTGACAATACTTTTAGTACCTAACAATGTTAACTATTTGTGCTTTTATGTTTGTCTTACATTGTGATTTATTAATTTCTTTTATCGACAATTTTATTATTATTATTATTTCTTATATTAACAACCCAATAATGTACAATAGCTTACCAGAGTATGAAGAAGATCCAATCGAATTCCATCCAGCTATGTCCAGTTAAACCACACTGTACAGAAGTATGACATTTGCTGTATTGAGACACAGTCGCTGTCGCGGTAGTACAAATGTAGTCACATTTCACGGTTGCACTTTATTCAAATATGTTACCTTTATTTAATACTTTCTGTATATACCGGTTTCTCCCGGAGAATTTCATTTTTTAAATCTATAAAGTGAGACGTTTATCGACTTCGTAAAAACCAATGTAAAAAGAGATTAAAACGATTATCATAACAATAAAGAATATACCCAGAGATCGGCTGAAGTTATGCAATTTTAACATGAACAGATGTTTGTACCTAGTCTGAAAGAACCACTGAGCGAAATTTGGAGAATTTAGGACAAACGGTATGGATTTCTATAAAGAACAAACAGAATTTCATCTTTATATACATAGATTATAGCTGTGTATCCCGGTTTCACATGGGGGATTTCATATTTCTAAAGAAACGGTCGATTTAGTAAAAAAAAACATTAAAAAGTGAGATCATTATGATTTTTACAACAATAAAGAAGATCGGTTGAAGTTATACAATTTTAATATGGTCAGGTGTTCGCACCTGATCTGAAAGAACCACTGAGCGAAATTTGGAGAAAAAAGAATATCAGCTAAAGATCGGCTGAATCTATGCAATTTTAATATGAACAGGTGTTCACACCTGGTCTGAAAGAACCACTGAGCGAAATTTGGAGAATTTAGGACAAACCGTATGGATTTCTATAAAGAACAAACAAACAAACAAATAAACAGAATTTCATCTTTATTTATGTAGATTATTATTACCCGATCTTAATATATTAAGATTAAAATTTTAAGGGAGATGAAGCTGTGTAAATAATGTTTTTTTTTATTGTTTTTTTTTTATTTTACCTTAAGAATAAGTATAAGTATTAAATCTTGATGAACGAAATCTCTACACAGCTCCATCCACGTCCACCTGTCCAATTCCAACTATAAGTTGGAATGTGGAATGTTGTAGAACATTAGCACTTACCGAATCCTCCCCACCTTCTCCTAGTCGGCAAAGCGTTTATCGATCTTTTAGGTATTCGTTCGCATCTAAACAACTTTGCACGCCCACATTAACCTTGTAGCTCACATTATTTATAACTTCGATTAGATTTACAGGGTATAGTTCAGGCCGTCTAATTTTCTTCGGTTCAAATAATAGAATAGATAATAAAAATAATAGAATAGAATCATCCTTCTTCGGTCCAAATATTCTAAGCAGTACTTCATTTTCAAATATATTTCCCTTTCAGTAAACGGCCATGTTTCACATACTTAAAGAACCGTCGGAAGAATTATATTTTTGTAAATTCTACTTTTTAAATTCGGGAAAGAAGGCGTGAGGTGAGCTAAGTTATTTTGCAACCGAAAAATAACTAAAATATCCTGACTTTAGCCTAGGCCTGATTTTCTCTTCAAATTCGTTTTATCGAGTTATTATAGATCATAAACATTTTGATTACATAAACGAAAAATCTGGTGCGTGCGCGCAACACACAACTTTCACTTACAAACTTACTTAGATTAGAAATTAATGCGTTTTGTTAATTGCCACTTCTCAAATGAACAGAACGGCTTTAATTATGAACAATGGTCTGTCACTAAAGGCGTACTCCGCTTTCGCTCAACGAGTTTTATGAGTTGACTGAATATTTTTCTTATTTTCTCCTCTATATGTTTCCTTGATTTTTATCATATCTCATATTTAGCCATTTCATATTTTTAGGCAAAACGAGAGATAGATAATTTCTCCATATAAACAAATACAAAGGTACTTTATAGGAAACAAACAAACAAAAAAAAAAGCCCCCTCAGAACATTTTAATAATGATAAAGCTTACCTGATATTATAGAACACCTAATTTTTATTTAACATGACGAATTTGATAAAAATCGAAAAAGAAAAAAAATTGTAATTAATTAATTAATTGTAATATAATATTTTTCTGTGAGAGCCATGCAAAATAAAATATTATTTCATCACTATTATCATTTTTATAAACCTAGCAGAGATATTTATATTATTAAGTTCTAAATTGAATATAGGGATTATATTCAAAAATAAAAATCCTAGAAATTTCTAGGATTTAAAACATAAAAACCTACAGGCAAATACAACTAACAGAAGTATAAACTTTATTTCTTGATTAGCAATGATTAGTAATCATTTGATAATATATGGGTTTAAATAATTATAGTAAATTACCTTCATAAAGACCACTACAAAAACAAAATTGTATACTCGTTACTCACCTGAAAAAGATAAAATATAAAAATTAAAATAACGAAATTGTACAATAATACAATACATTAATAAAATCATATATATTATTTTTCAAAGCCTTTTTTTTGACGGTACGCCATAGCTTTCTTAATACTTCATCAATTATGCATCATTGATAAAGAAAAAGTCTTATATTTCGAAGAATTAGATAAAGATAAGGTAGCAAAATTATGTGAGGTGTTGTATCAAATAAAAGGAAAGCTATAAATGAAAAAAAGTAAATAAAGATTATAGCTAAATTTAACTATACCTAAAAAGTGACATCTGTTTGTATAGGATTTGGAAACAAATCCAACAAATTGGAAAAAAAAAATTATTTTTGCATAATTTTAAAGCTTTCCTTAACCGCTAAAACGAAAAAATATACAAATCTCTCATTTCGCCTTCGATTGTGAGTTATAAGCTCAAAATGTGCTAAATTGTGTCAATCTTTTCAGGCTTTCAAGGAGAACATTTTCATTCCTATACATTTTTTAGATTAACCACTTCGTTTGCGAGTTTGAAGCGAAAAACTGCAATTCTCAGCGAAAATGGACGCAGGGCTTTTTCGAAGGTGTCTCTTTTTTTTTTCAGTTTGTAAAGACAAACATTTTTTGTTATATACACTTTACCGATTGTCTACGTCGTTTGGGAGTTTGCAAGCAAAAACATGCGATTTCAATCAATAGAATCAGCGCTATCGCTTTCCGAGAAACCGATATGTGCATTTAAGCATTCCGTATTCTAATCTTATAACAAAGGAAAGGAACTTTGGAGTTTCAAAAAATAAGTAATACACAATTTAAACACATCCATTCTTTACGTCAACCCTCAGCAATGCCCATGACGCACTAAATACGCACTCTACGATACTTAATATACGGTGTGTACTTAAATTAATTGGGATTTAAGTAGGTTAGAGTGCTAATGCTTCCCACGGGTCAGCTAGTAACTATTAAAATTTGATTTTATAATAAATTTGATATTATATTAAATTGATATTATAATAAATTTACCATAATTTTATGCTACTATGGCTAATCGGACGATACTAAATTTGGAGTCATAAATGTTGCATATACAGGTATAATTAGGACAGGTATCTAGAAGTGTGTAATGGTCAACAGATTTCAAGATAGGATCTTTAATTATTTTGTTTTTCAGAGAAAAGTTTTTATTTGGAGAGCATTCGTTTCGATCCAAGCATGTTGATCTTCATCAGGGCCTGTCGAGTCCAGAGAGTCAAGACTCTCATAAGAGTCTTTACTGAGAGTCAAGACTACAAGAGTCTCTCCAGATAGAAAAGAAAATCTTATCTAACCGATCCCTGAATCCCAAGCTATAAGATATTTGGGGCTCCACCTAGATAAGAGACTGATGGAGAACCCACAACAGACTGAAAAGGAAACAACTTAACAAACGATTTGGAATATTATCTAGGTTACTCGACAGACGGTCTAAATTATCAATAACAAACAAACTTACTATTTACAAAGTACTAATACGACCAGTATGGACATACGAGATAGAACTATGGGGTTCTGCAAAACTCACAAACATCCAAAGAATTCAGTCATTCCAGTATTGAGGAAAATACCAGACGCAGCATACTATGTGACAAATGACTTACTACACAAGGACCTGAATATCCTAACAGTTATCGATACAGCCACACAATACTACAAAAACTTCCAACAAACACTAACTTTTAACACGAACTCCTTAGCACAGACACATCAAACATAAACCCTTACATTCCACCCCGAAGACTTTTGAGGCGGTGGCCTAGAGATATGCTAACTTAGTATGAAGCAATTCATCCAACAGGATTTCAACGTATTTGCTTATTGCTAATCAGCAGATTGCAAATCACACAAAAATGACACATTCTTGGATTTACATACATAATAATATTATTATTGGATATAGATCTCACGTGTCATCTAATCATCAACAGATCTCGAATCTTACTCTTAAAACGAACTTAGATCAATGTTTCAAGTAGGTATGAATATTTTTTTTTCTTATTATTATGTATATTTTTCCTGCACTAAATTTACTTCGTTTGTTAATTCATGAATTTACTTTAATAAACATTGAAAGCAACCGAGTTACTTAAACATCACGAAGGCTGTATTGAGAACCGAGGCACGAATTGCGGATCTACTGGTAACATTTAATTCATTAAGAAAACTCCTTCGTTAGTATGGAAGACCCACATTTCTGTTCGACTTCATTTCCTCATTGCATAATAAAACAAGAGCCGCCATGTTTCCTAAACAAAAGCTATTCAACTAAGTACATCCGAATCCAAGATCTCTAAAAGGTCTTTTGAAATGACAGCTTTTGTTAACATCTTTTAAAAATAAAATTTGACAAAAAAGAACCTTAACAAATGTCTTTAACTACATTATATTTTGTAGAGGTGAGAGATAGTCAACTGTTAATCTTTACGATAGGTTAAATGATAATCAGGATTTTCAGATGGGAAAAACAATTTTATTATCGAAAGCCAACGTTTCGATCCAACTTGTGGATCTTCATCAGTGCTAAAAGAAAACAAATATATGAGTATTTGAAAAATGATTTTATAGATGATTATTAAAAATTAAACATAAACGGCTTTAGGTAAATATCCGCATGTTCACTTCTTTCTTGACCTTAAAGTTAATTGAACTTTGAAGGTATATTTATTTACAATCCCGGATCGCACACCTGCCATAAATACGAACTCAAACATCGGCTTAGGATCTGAAACGTTTAGGCACTGCCATATATATACACAGCTTCCGTTTACATTTCTTTCCAAACGTGGCGTGTAGTTTATCTCAAGTGTTGGGCCAATAAAGATTAGGCCAAATGTATAAAAATGGTGGTTTATTTTTGGACTTTTTTATATCCTTAGCCTTTTTTTACGGCAAAATATGATTATACATATGTTTTTTTAAATAAATTGTAATTAAGCGTGTTAGCTTCGCCCATTTCGTTCAAAGAGTATAGACATTATATGTATTTTTGGTGTTCCTTTCTATTTCTATTTTAATAAATGTCAAAAAAAATAATTTCTTCCTTTTAAAAGAATAAGTTTCGACCCCAATCATGTGCTTCGCTAAACGAAACGCGTATATATGTATTACTGTTACGCATATACATATATTATGAGGTAACAAAATATAATTGTAATAACGGAATATAAAAAAGTTGGATAAATAGTAATAATAGAATAGAAAAAAAAAATCGAAAAAGGTGGTTTTGTTTGTTTCACACGTAACTAATCCTTAATTTTTACAGGAAATATAGGATTTGTTTATAGTTTTTTTTCCTCCCCTTTTACGCTATACGGGGTTCTTCGGTCCAGGGAAGAGGGTGCGGGGTTGATGCCGAGTATTATTAAATAGGGTTTTTGAACTTACTATTTTAAGTAATACTATCATACGTTGGGCACCGCTTCCTTCCAACTCATTTGCCCACTCGGCCATTCCGTCACCCATTTTTATAAAACTGCTAAATAATACCCATTATTATATAGGAACAGTGTCACTTCAGAAAAAATAACCATATCTTTGATTTTGAAAACCTAAAAATTCCCAATGCAATCCAAAATAAAAAAATATATATAAAAATACAGGAAGCAATATACATTCAAAATTTAAATTCTGAAGTCATTTGAAAATAAAAAATATTTTCTAGTTTGGAACACTCTTTACGGTCAAAGATATAAAAAAAAAACTAAAAATATTTTTTAAGAGATGAGAGATAGTCAACTGTTAATCTTTAACGATAGGTTAAATGATAATCAGCATTTTCAGTTGAAAAAAGCCAACGTTTCGATCCAACTTGTGGATGTTCATCAGGGCTAAGAGAAAACAAGTATATGAGTATCTACGCTAGAGGATGACAATGAATATTTTACAGAACTGATGATAATATAAAAAATGGTAACCATTATACATGAATATATAAATAAGTAGCTGGTCAGCAAGATAAAATAGAATCTGATATTTCCCTTCTGAGTCAAGGTGGATACAAAGACTGAAGGTAAAATAAGGTAAGGGGTAGTGGTAGGGGATAGTTTGCCGACTTCAAAGGTTTATGACGGGAAAATCCAACGCTTTTGAAGTGAAGGCACGTGACAACTGAGTGAACACAAAAATTTAAAAACTAACAAAAATATGGTACTATATACAAATAGTTGTGTCTGAACTCAATAATAACATAAAAATGAGATATTACATAATGTAACAATGCATAAAAAATTGAAAAATATACAGAAGGAAGTTATACAATACAAAAGATAATAATAATACAAGAGGTATATCGATAATTGCGGATACCTAATAAATCAAATCTAGGATTTGAGGATGCCGAAGATTTTAGAATAAGTGGATGACATTATCTCTTTATCTGTTTTATGATTTACAGGGTTATTTTTTTCCAGATGGATGAAAATAGATTCTGAGAGGAGTCGTTTATCATGGTTTGGTACAGTAGCTAATATGGAGGGATTCTCAAAGTCAAAGGAATGGTTGTGGGCGATGGCATGTTCTGCTAATTTACGCGCGGAAATACTGTATTTATGTTGGTAAATCCGTTTTACAGTAATATAATGAGTAATTTAATCTAATTTAGCTGATTAAGACCTACGTGTTTGGATCGAAACATTGTCTGTTAGAATAAAACTAAAGATTTTTTTACTGAATTTCCCGGTTAAATATTAAATTTTGCTGTATTTTTTTTTGTTTTGTTTTTTGTGTTGAACAACACTTCAGAGGAAATAGAAACAAAAATATGAAAAGAGATGGGACTAAATAATTCAATAGAATGGTCGCGAGGTTTGATGGAAAGCACTACAGCGAGTGAGAAGCATTTGAGAGAGATCTAGCGGAGGACGATGGAACTAGCAGCTTCACCGATATCCGGCTAGAGAGCGACGCCAAGTTCCTCTAAAATTGCTTTATATCGTTTTCAAAAATTTATTATGGAATTAAAGTTTCTAGACTAAAATATAATTATTTATAGGCTATTATTTTGTAACATATTTTTGCACACCCTCGATGCTTTAAAAAATTTGAGCATCACGCTTTTACTCTCTAAAGTGAAATACTTTTTTTTTATTAATAAATAAAAGTTTTTAATTTGATAATACGGTTAACAAAATTTTGGCTGTCACATCGCGAGCATATACATACATTAAATACCCAAGTTTGATCAAATAGTTGCAGTCGTTTTTGAGTAAATAAAAAAACTCCGTGAAAATGAGAACACATTTATTAGGTTAAGTTTTTAAACGATTTTTTTAAATTTCTTTCAAAGGATTTTATTCAATTATTTAGACTGTACTTAAATATGCATTGAACAGGTACATATGTAAGTAAATTAAGCATGTATAAGTAGTCTACAAAGTTGTAACGTTATATCTACATATTAAACAGGTATGAATAATCCTAGTTATGAGTATATAAGCAATTTATATAGTAATTACATGATATGTACATATATATCTTATGTATATCAGTCCGTTGTATGTAATATGCAATAGCTAATAATTGTAAAGCCACAGCAACGCTGGTTGTAACTAAGAGAATATAGAAGCGAACATAGAGGGCACCTCGAGTAATAAACTTTGCAGGGAATTGCCTTCGCTTAGCTAATAATAATTTCATAATAAACCCTTTTGAGTTCAATTCACAATGCAGTAGGTACACAAAGCCGCCACTTGGAGGGACCTGGTCGAGTAGTTACTGAAACAGCCGCGAGGTAGTGCTTGCGTTGTGAATACCATGTACAAGTTCAAAAAGCGGTTTATTTATTCATTTTTTACTTTCACTTACGTATATATGAAATATATAGTAAGGAAAGTATTGCGATCGTGAAAAATTTCGACTTCCGGTTTTCAACGGAAATACACGTTTTAGGGTCCCCTGAGTCCAATTAACCAAGTCCCGCGAAACGGTCTGTGTGTGTCTGTGTCTGTGTGTGTGAACAGACTAGCTGAAATACTATAGGTCGTACTATACTGAAATCGGGTATTTGGTGTATGTATATGCCCGTGATGTGACAGCAAAAATTTCATCAAAATTGGTCAAATGGAGGGGGTACTTTATTTGATGAATTTTGTCTATTTTCTACGTTTTCTCAATTTTCTCAAAAACGGCTCTAACGATTTTGATTAAACTCGGTATTTGGTGTATGTATATGCCCGCGATGCGACAGTCAAAATTTCATCAAAATTCATTAATTGGAGGGGGCACTTTACTTAATAAATGTTGTCCCATTTTCACGAGTTTTTTTTTAATTTACTCGAAAACGGCTTAAACGATTTTCATTAAACTTGGTATTTGATTTATGTATACGACCGCGATGCGAAAGCTGAAATTTCATTAAAATTGGTTAAACGGAGGGGGCACTTTACTAAGTAAATGTTGTCTCATTATCACGTGTTTTTTTTATTTACTCAAAAACGGCTTTAACGATTTTGACCAAACTCGGTATTTGGTGTATGTATATGCCTGCGATGTGACAGTCCACATTTCATCAAAATTGATCAACCAGAGAGGGGACTTTACATAATAAATTTTGTCTCATTTTCACGTGTTTTTTTTTATTTACTCAAAAGCGGCTTTAATGATTTTGATCAAGCTGGGTATTAAATGTATGTATATGCCAAAGATGTGACAGCCAACTTTTCATCAAAATCGATCAACCGGAGGGGGGACTTTACTTATTAAATTTTGTCTTATTTTCACGTGTTTTTTTATTTACTCAAAAACGGCTATAACAATTTTGATCAAACTGGGTATTTGATGTATTAATATGTCCGAGTTATGATAGTAAAAATTTCATCATGACTGTAACTAAATGAAATTTTCAACAAGTACATAGAGAATTATAAAATCAGACGACTTGGAATATTATGCCAGCATTGCCGAATTATCTCAAGTAAAACCTTTTATTTAATAATAAAAGAAATTAGTGTTTGTTATAGAGCAAATGAAAACAAAAATAAAGAATGAATGTGGAAAAATGTGTAACTTTGAGAAGTGGCATTAACACAATTTCTAATCAAAGTAAGTTGGTAAGTGAAAGTTGTGTGTCGCGCACGCACCAGATATTTTTTTTATTAACGTAACTGAATGAGAAAAAAAATCATTTGGTTATTTGGACTCAAGGGACCCAAAAACATGTATATCCTTTGAAAACCGGAAGTCGAATTTTTTCACGATCGCAATACTTTCCCTTACTATATATTGCATATATAGGTAAGTGAAAATAAAAAGTAAAATAAATAAACAGAAAAATAAAACAAATTATTTGTAACTAAAAAGATTCAACAAAAATGGAAACTAACGGGTTTAAAATTATTTATGTGGATTGACTATCTGCTCTATAACCACACCAACAGGTTTTTCTTCCAATCGAAGCATGAACCATTAATCAACGATATAAATTTACTAACAGTTATGAATGATTTTTACTTTCACTTACCTATATATGGAATATATTGTAAGGGAAAGTATTGCGATCGTGAACATTTTCTTCTTCCGTTTTTCAACGGAATTACATTTTTTGGGGTCACCCGAGTCCAAATAACCAAATCCCGCGAAATGGTCTGGGTGTCAGTGAACAGACTAGCTCAAAAACTATAAACCGTACGAACCTAAAATTGACTATTTAATATATAATAGTCAAATAAAGTACCCCATATTTCAAAACTTGTTTTCCAATTTTTACGTTGTTTTTTTTCGATTTTCTCAATAAAAGCTTAAACGATTTTGATTAAACTCATCATGCTTAATGAAGTTCAAGTATTCTTCAATATTGGTAAGCTTCATCATTATTAAAATGTGCTGAGGGGGCTTAAATGGGGAAGGAGCCTTTTTTGTTTTCCTATAAAGTACCTTTGTTTTTGTTTATATGGAGAAATTAACTATCTCTCGTTACGCCTAAAAATAAGAAATGGCTAAATATGAAATATGAGAAAAATCAAGTTAACATATACAGGAGAAAAAAAGAAAAATATTCCGTCATCTCATAATACACGTTGAGCCCACGCATGCGCAGTACGCATTTAATGACAGACCATTGTTTATAATTAAAGCCGTTATGTTCAATTAATGCAAATTGTTTGTTCCCATGATAACCAAATGAAGCTTTCAACAACTACTTACAGAATTATAAGATCAGCCGACTTAGAATATTATGCTTGCATTGCTGAATTATCACCAGTAAAAACTGTTATTTAATAATAAAAAAAAATAGTGTAATTTAAAGAGCAAATACAAAATAAAATTAGTAAATGAATGTGGAAAATTGTGTGACTTTGGGAAATGGACTTATTTCTAAACAAAGTAAGTTGGTAAGTGAAAGTTGTGTGTTGCGCGCAAGCACTAGATTTTTCTTCTTTAATTCAAATCGAATCCGAAAAAAACTACTTCTTAAAAGATAAAATAACAATAACGGAAGAAGGGAGGAAAAGAAATATTAGACGCCATGGAGCAGGTGGGAACCCTCTCCAATCGGACACTTGGATAGCTCTTGCTGTCAATACGATTGGTCCGACCCTTCCACTTTCAATATCTTATAGGAAAATAGATCCGATCCCCATCATTTCCATCTTCACTAGAATATCTTCTGACCAATCGAAACGGAATTAACGTCCTACAAAAATTGTAATACAGGCATGACTTTATTTTTGTGTACGTTTTTAAACTTTTTTCAAGCTGTAACACTTAAGAGGTTTTAAATAATTTTTAATAACGAAAAATTATAACTCAGATTGGCAAAAAATAAAAAAAAACTCAAATAATGAAAAGGGTTACAAAAAGCAACAACTTGTAACGACACAGTAACACAAAAGTATATATTGCGTTGTCCGAAAAGTTCGTAGAGATTTTTAAAATAAAATTTACCTTTTATTTTTTCTACTAAAAATGAATCACAAAGCTAATCTTTATTTATATGCATTTAATCCTCGTGCAATTAACTATGTTTACACACTGAATTCGTCTTTATTAAGGCTCAGTAGTGTAGTTTATTTGCAAACCAACATGACTGACGATTCAGTTCATTTTCGGCATATATTGCTGTTCTTATTTAAAAAAGAACAGCATAATTGTGATGTTTATGTACAAAAAGCCCAAACTGCTAGAAAGATTCGTGCCGTGTATGGGGGTTGGAAAAATCTTGGGGGTTGCCTGGAACGACGCCGCTCGCAACAACAAAGGCCGGCTTGCATCAAAGAAAGTTGATGCTCAGTATTTGGTGGGATTGGAAGGGACACATACATTTGAGCCCCTTCCAAGACACCAAACTATAAATAAATACGGACTTTTACTGCGCCCAATTAGATCGATTGAAGGCTGCAATTGAAGAGAAACGGCCAGAGTTGTGTGCTATTCCACCAAGACAACGCTAGGCCCCATGTGTCTTTAAGGACTCGGCAAAAGTTATTAAGCTTCAGAAGGGAGGTTTTACCTCACCCGCTGTATTCTACAGACATTGCTCCTTCGGATTTCCATCTTCTCCGTTCTTTCGAAAATTTTCTACAAGGGAAATCGTACTCTTCAGAAGATGACGTCAAAACGGACCTTTTATTGTTCTTCAGGAGTAAGGCCAGTGATTTTTGGAAAAAAGGGATAATGGACCTTCTAAGCCGATGGGAAAGGGCAATCGCTAACGGTGGTAACTATTTCGTAGATTAAATAAATAAATTTTAAGCTGCTCATCAATTTTCTCCTATCCTAAAGTTAAAGATCCCTATCCTAATTATACCTGGATAGGCAAAATTTAGGACTCCCACTGTAGCTTAATCGTACGATTAGCCTTAGTGGCATAAAGCATAAAGAAGAAATACCCCACGCCATGTAAAAATACCATCAGCTAGATTTTGCTACTTCTTCTTGTTACCATCTGTCATTAATCTTATCTTCTAGCAATGATATTATTCATGTTGATCATATATTTGTCTTCATTTTAGCCCAGATGAAGAAGTTTGGATCGAAACGTAGGCGACAACTTTTGACTGAAAATTCTGGTATTGTCTTATCTCTTTAAATTTTTCAGAATTTTTTCAATCCGTTTCTGTATTACTTTCACTTACCTATATATGAAATATATAGAAAGTGGAAGAATTGCGATCGTGAAAATTTTCGACTTCCGGTTTTCAACGGAAATACATGTTTTGGGACCCCCTGAGTCGAAATAACCAAGTCCCGCGAAATGGTCTGTGTGTGTGTGTGTGTATGTGAACAGACTAGCTCAAAAACAATAAACCGTGGGAACCTGAAATTGGGTATTTAGTGTAGGTATATGCCCGCGATGTGACAGCAAAAATTTCATCAAAATTGCTCAAAGGGAGGGGGTACTTTATTTAATAACTTTTTACGTTTTTTTCGATTTTCTCAAAAACGGCTCTAACGATTTTGATTAAACTGAGTATTTGATTGATTTATATGCCCGAAATATGACTGTAAAAATTTCATCAAAATTGATTAACCGGAGGGGGGACTTTACTTAATAAATTTTGTATCATTTTCACGTGTTTTTTTTATTTACTCAAAAACGGTTTTAACGATTTTGATCAAACTTGGTATTTGATGTATTTATATGCCCGAGATGTGACTGTAAAAATTTCATCAAAATTGATCTACGGGAGGGGGGACTTTACTTAATAAATTTTGTACCATTTTCACATGTTTTTTTTATTTACTCAAAAACGGTTTTAACGATTTTGATCAAACTTGGTATTTGATGTATTTATATGCCCGAGATATGACTGTAAACATTTCATCAAAATTGATTTACGGGAGGGGGGACTTAACTTTTGTATCATTTTCACAGGTTTTTTAATTACTCAAAAACGGCTTTAACGATTAACAAAAATAAGATATGAATGTAGAAAAATGTGTGACTTTGGGAAATGATTATTAGCAAAACACGTCAATTTCTAATCTAAGTAAGTTGGTAAGTGAAAGTTGTGTGTTGCTCGCACGCACCAGATTTTTTTTTTTTTAAGCTATTAAGATAGTAATATAAAATGAAGGTATTTAATGGAGTATTTTTTAATACTATGTATCAAGTTTCAAAGTTTTTCAAAACCCCCTGCGTGTTTTAAAGACCTTTCTATTCACGAAAACTTTAATATATATATTTTTACGATAGGTTAAATCATGGTCAGGATTTTCAGTTACAATGATATTTATTATGGTAAGCCAACGTTTCGATCCAACTTGTGGATCTTCATGAGGGCTACTGAGTCCAGGTGGATACTAAGACTCCTGGAAAGGAGCCATAGTGACAGAACTTCCTCTTGCTGTAGATACATTCTTTGTAATTAGCGGACTATTGATAACAGTGAACTGGTTAGGTAAAAAAAGAAAATTTAATTTGGCCAGCTACTATATTCACAGGTACTTGAGTATTAGACTCTTCAGGAATAACCTTCACGGGCCTGCTCTCAGGAAATACCATAAATTTGGGTAATTATAAACAATGTATTTCCACTTCTCCGAAAAATTTCGGCAGTTCTTACTGTACAGTGGAATTCAAAATATCAAATAAACCATCCAGTACATTGCCTTCGGGTCCAGACAAAGTGCCAGTGGTATTATCGTTATGCCTACCAGACACATGTAGTAGCAACGAAATAAGAACTCTATTGGAACCCTCAACACCTGAGACAAACGCAACACTTCAAGTTGAATGCCAATCAAGGAGGGAAGGATTCACATTTGGAGACTTTTCCGCTATGTTTCTGTACGTTTTAGTGTGGATAATTATAATCTCTACAAGTTTACCTGAGAAATGGATTCCAATAAAAAATAACGTTTTTTAGGATCATTGTAACTGAAAATCCTGACCATTATTTAACCTATCGTAATTGAAGAACAGTTGACCATCTCTCATCTCTAATATATATTTTTAGATTATTTAATTTCCTACATATCCTTTGAGAAATATTTTCGATATACTCGTATTTCAGAGATTATTAATGATTTTGGCTTAGTTATTTGTTTGTTTGTTTTAAAGTCACTTTATGCCATTAAGGCTAATCGGACGATGCTACAGTGGGATTCCTAAATTTTGTCTATTCAGGTTTAATTAGGATAGGGATCTTTAACGAGTACCTGACATCGTACAGGCTCGGGACCTCCATTTAATGTCCTATCCTAGTGACGGTATAGACAAGGATTTTTACTCCAATGGAAAAATCCCAGGTCCACCTCGGGACGCGAACCCGCGACCTTTAGTATGGTAAGTTTCTATGCTAACCACTACACCACAGGTAAGCCCTTTTTGGCTGTCTTTTTTTTTTTTTTTTTTTTTTAAATAAAAGATAATAAAATAACTATTTATATAGATGGGAAATTATAGACAGAAAGGAGAAAGGTGTTATTATTAATTTATTGCTAAGAGAGGCCTCAAGATAAAAGGGAACTGAAGTCAGGTCTGCGCCTCGCCCTGTCACCCACACCAAGCTCCAAGAACTTTGGAGTCTCCTTACTATCCAAACTAATCAAAACTAGCTTATAGCTGGAGATCTTACTAAATAACACTTTAGTATTATAGTTGTCAAAATTTACAGCAATGAATAAAAGTTTGAAAATTCTATAGAAAATAAAAATACCCGTTACGTATGTTATCATTCTAGATATTTGGTCACCACCTTTGAATTGGGGAGTAAGTTAAAGTTTGAAAAAATATTTTTGTGTGGATTTGAAAAATTAATTTAATTTTTTTTCTTCTAAATAGAATCCTAATCAGGTCTTTGACTTCCTATATCAGTTCCGAATTAGGTACTTGTATGTAACTTAAAGACCAGAACAGACTGATAGGGGTTTTTTTATCAAATTTTTGACGAATGAAAGATACTTTATATTTGCAAAAAATAAAATAATAATAAATAAACTATTTTAATATAGGGTAAACCGTACAGTTATTGGCACCCTTAAGACTACATTTTTGTGGTTAAATAAAAAAACAAAACACTTTTTATAGAATCAAATAGAAACTTCCTTTAACTCCTCATTATCTATCCTCACAAAGACTCAAGAGGTTTTTTTGGGGTCAAAAGTTCAATAGTTTTACAATATGGCAATATTTATTATACGGGGGACTGCCTGGCTTACACGAGACGAGGTTGAAGAGGCTGATGAATTGCTTCATTAGATTCATCTTCGGTGTTCCCAGGCGCTTCCACGTCTCAAGCTGCTATACAGAATTGAAGTGGCTCTACCCAGTTTTTCGGCGGCAATATTCCCTTGGTGTATATCTCTTCCGAACGTTCAGAATTAAGAAGCCTCCGTACATTCTGAATTTATTTAAACCCTGTTCCTCCATATATTCTCTAAATACCAGATCCCAAACCTTAAACCTATACATCCCTTCCTACCGAACTGCCTCCTTTACAAAATCATTTATCATCCGTAGTGCCTCCTTTGGGAACACCTTACCCGTTTCCATCCGTAAAAATTCATCCCTCACTTCTTTCAAAACCCAATTATTTCTCCATCTCCTTAATCTTCAAACTACCGCAACTATGTAAAATAGTGAAATCTGTAATAATTTATAATACTTTTCTGTGTTTGTGGATATAAAATTCTGTTCTTCTTTTATTGTTTTATGTTCAAATGGTTGGAAACCAGTCAAGTTATATTCTCATACCTTTTTTGCTGTTTTATTTAAGAGGCTTGCTTTTATTTTATTTTAGTTCTTTAGTTTCTATACCAACCTTGTTCTAAACTAGCCAGACAAAGAACTCTGTATCTGTACATATATTGTTATTCTTAGGGGACAAGATGTCCCAGAATAAAAATACTTTCTTTCTTTTCTTTCTTTCTTTCTATTTATTGTTAAAAGTGCCAAATTTAGTTATTGGCACCCTGTGAATTTAATTGTGAAATCTTCCCTATGGTTAGTTTGTTAAAGTCTTACTTCATACATGACTTAAGAGGACCCTTTAAACATTAGACTCATGTATATCTTGTAAGAAAATTAGGACTTGTATACCTTTTTCTTTAAGTTAAAGTTGTGGTGCCAATAACTGTATTGTTTACCCTACATTGAGAAAATAAATGTTTTTTTTTTTTAAATTTGTCGAATTTTATTTTTTCTTATTTCGAAATTATTGTATTATAAGAAAGAAAACTGGCCACGGCCGGGAATCGAACCCGGGTCATCCTCATGTCCGTCGCAGGAGTTAACCATTGAGCTGAAACGTGGGGCCTATCCTAGCCCTGTCTACCTTTTCAATATTGATGCATATAAAAAAAGCATACGTATATTCACCAATTTAGCTAAGTTTTATGTAGGAATAAGAAGCGAAAGCTGGAATGAAAAACTATTGAACAGAACCTTGAGGGCTCCTTGAAAAAAGTCAAAGGTCGAACATAAAAAGTAATGCGCGGCTGAAGTGCTGTTTCACGTCCTGAGATCTTGAATATTGCATGCAGCAGCTTTAGAACAGGTGGCCCTTTCTCAGGTTTTCGAAATAGTAACAACAGAAAATTATAATATTTCACATAGTTTACAATTTTTTATTTATAATTTTTAATAATTTTTTAGAAGATAAGAGATTGGCGACGGCCGGAAATCTCCGTCACAGCGCTGTTATGGAGGTGCAGAGGACCTGGGTTCATTTCCCGGCTGTGGTCAAATCATTTCTCTTTTAACTTTTTTACTTTCACTTACCTATATATGAAATATTTAGTAAGTGGAAGTATTGCGATCGTGAAAAATTTCGACTTCAGGTTTTCAACGGAAATACACGTTTTGGGACCCCCTGAGTCGAAATAACCAAGTCCCGCGAAATGGTCTGTGTGTGTGTGTGTGTGTGTGTGTGTGTGTGTGTGTGTGTGTGTGAACAGACTAGCTCAAAAACTATAAACCGTGGGAACCTGAAATTGGGTATTTAGTGTAGGTACATGCCCGCGATGTGACAGCAAAAATTTTATCAAAATTGCTCAAAGGGAGGGGGTACTTTATTTAATAAATTTTTACGTTTTTTCGATTTTCTCAAAAACGGCTCTAACGATTTTGATTAAACTGAGTATTTGCTCTATTTATATGCCCGAGATATGACTGTAAAAATTTCATCAAAATTGATCAACAGGAGGGGGGACTTTACTTAATAAATTTTGTATTATTTTCACGTGTTTTTTTTATTTACTCAAAAACGGCTTTAAAGATTTTGATCAAACTGGGTATTTGATGTATGTAAATGCTAAATATGTGATAGCCAACATTTCATCAAAATTGATTAACCGGAGGGGGGACTTTACTTAGTAAATTTTGTATCATTTTCACGTGTTTTTTTTTATTTACTCAAAAACGGCTATAAAGATTTTGATCAAAATGGATATTTGATGTATGTAAATGCCAAATATGTGATAGCCAACATTTCATCAAATTTGATCAACCGGAGGGGGGACTTTACTTAATAAATTTTGTATCATTTTCACGTGTTTTTTTTATTTACTCAAAAACGGCTTTAAAGATTTCGATCAAACTGGGTATTTGATGTATGTATATGCCAAATATGTGATAGCCAACATTTCATCAAAATTGATCAACCGAAGGGGGTACTTTACTTAATAAATTTTGTATCATTTTCACGGGTTTAACGATTAACAAAAATAAGATATGAATGTAGAAAAATGTGTGACTTTGGGAAATGATATTTAGCAAAACACGTCAATTTCTAATCTAAGTAAGTTGGTAAGTGAAAGTTGTGTGTTGCGCGCACGCACCAGATTTTTTTTTTAATTATAAATTAAATATTTGAGGAGGTAAGGTGCAAAACTCGTTCGTTCCATTTTTTTGAAAAATTGAGAGGGAAGGAATACATATATATATATATATAAATAAATATAGACCCTATCCTGATTGGGATAGGATTAAGGGAAGGACACAGCTGGCAGTAGGATTAGGCCTGCGTTAGCTTTCAATCAATGGGCGCTCTTGAGGGGTTCCCTCTGTTCCATTCTGACCTTTGTCTGCCCTGTCATTGGGGCCTCCCCCGAGTACACAGCTCCAATTAGGTTAGTATCACATTTCTATTAGCTTCTTCTCATGTTGTTCTTGTTCTCATGTAAATCTAGGATGTAGGACGGACAATTATCAGGATTTTCAGTCAAATTTTCTTTATTTGGAAAAACCTAAGTTTCGAGCCAAAAATTTGGATCTACATCAGGGCTTGTAGAGATATGATATGATTACGCTCGGAATTTACTATCTTTTTACTGTTTCCCATTTCATTTCCCTTCAATAAAGTAGTCTCATAATTTTAAAATGTATCCCTAGTAAGATCAGAGGGCGACTTAAATTCGGTTAAAATAATAATAAATATTCTTTGATCAGAAAGAAGAAATTTCAGAATTTTTTTTTGTTTTTTTTTCTGTTGGCGCTTTAGGCCTAATGCGACCTTTAGCCGCGCAGTGTGGGTGGTCTTCTTACAGATATTTGTGTTGCTTGCGGGAGCACAGACAGCCTGGAGGGGGTAGCCCAACCTCACGATGGCGTCAGCTCTCTAGGGTTCAAGGACAGTGATAAACTAGTCTAGGTCCAAGGATTATGGTAGCCCAGAGTCAGCAGGCCCCGAGGACCTATATCTCTTTCCCTGAAGCATACCGTCCTTGTACCAAACCTCCGGGCAGTTACTGATATCCTGGAAAACCACACCACGATTCTCGATGGGATGGTACACGGGGAAGGTACATCACTCCTACGCCCGGTCGGTTTCACATACACGGGCCTCACATACCCGGGGGTGGGGGTAGTCTTGGACTGCGTGGCGTTCATTGACGGGTGGTCACCCGAATGGCGGTCACCCATCCAAGTACTAACCACGCTCGACGTTGCTTAACTTTTATTATCTTTTGCAAGCGCCTTTGTCTACTCGGCCATCCCGGCCCCCGAATATCAGAGATAGTCTACTGTAACTAAAAAGCAGCCCTCTTCCTGCGTTAACACGGTCAAAACCTCTATAACAGAATATGATAAATTGCTCCTTGTGCGAATTATTAATATTATTGTGACTATATTGCTTTATTTTTTTTTATTTTTTTTTTTTTTTTAAATTCTGATTCAAACGGTATGCATAACTGAAAATTGATACATTTTAAAGTGTAACTACCTTCTTGCCGTCGTGGTTAATGTTTCATTTATACTTTCACGTAATTTGCGCCTGCGCTAAAGCAGATCTAGCAAATTTGTGGAGAATGCAAAGTTTTGCTTTAGCTGTGTTAAGAGGATTCCCTCGGCCATTGCCTTTTCAATCTTCGTTGGACGGGTAATTAGGAGGTAAAAAGAGAGGAAACAAGTGGATTTGAATATCTTAGAATTTAGCAGTGAAATGTGGTGTATTTATCATTAGTGCATGATTTTACTGTTATAATGTCCATGCCTTTGTGTATTGTGTTGTTTAAAATATACCAAAGAGGGTTTTGGTTATTTTTTCAAATTTATGGAAGAATTTTGACTGTGTTGTTTGAATTTTGTTGAGATGTACCTGTTAAGGTGCCTTTACACTCTACGAACCTCACCTTCGAACAGGTTCTCCCTCGAACCTTGCCGTACCGTGGTTAAGCGAACAACCATTTATACTTCACGTGACGTTAAGCGAACCAATATGGCTGACGCACCCAACGCTAGCTTATGATAAAGAAAAAATCTCCATTATCAATATATTATATATTGTCTGAAAAATAAAAAATTAGGAGACGAATTACAACGTTTCACAAATTACACCAGCATCACAAACAACTCCTGTCAATTAGGAAAAACCCAAATTAACCCTTTGCGGGCCAATGCCGACCTGGGACCGGCATAAACAAGTTATTCATACGGTCCGCCAGTGTCTTTCGTCACCAGTCTTACCGGTCCTTTGACGAGCTGGGACCGGTAAACATATTTAACACTAGAGGTCCTAGGCCGGCTTCTCACCGGCATCGATGTTTTGTTCCTCTAGACTTTTTCCAAGTCCTTGGCATAAGTTGAATACAGAGCACTATTCTAGACGATCAGCCGATCATTTTGGTACCAAATAGTACCCTCAAAAACCAATAGATGCTCTGTAAATGTTCTGTCAAATACAGAACTCTGAGGCTTCTTAGTTTGTTGTTATTTCTTAAACCTTAAAACTTTTTAGTGTCCGTTTTATCATTTTCGTTGTAATTTTTGGTTATTTCTGGAGTTTTAAATTGAAAAATGGAAGGAGAGAAACCAATATTTACTGTAATACATACTCCACAAATCCTGCTCTTCTTATTGGGGTTTTGAGAAGTACCCCATACTATAAAAAATTATCGATACATTAAGTTATATTACTTATTTTTATGATTTGATTTTATTAAATATAGATTTTTGAGAATAAATAAGCGTTTTTTCAATTTTTATTACCCCTAAAACTAAATGTGCTATTTGGCAGAAAACTACACGGACCACCAGAGTGCGATGTAAACAGACAGACACTGACTAATGGCGGGGGTTATTTATGCCCGTCTTGGACCGGCATCGGACCGTGCAGACAATTCATGAAATCAAGGGTTGGTCCGCAAAGGGTTAAAAGTAGTGTCCGACCGAAACCGAAACTGAAACCGAATTTCGGCCATAGACCTAGTTTCGGGCCGAAACCGAAACGTATTTACGTGTCTATATATAATACATATAAGTGTGTAATAAGTCTAGTTTAGCAATAACATCAATGAAAGCTTATAAAATAACTGTAATTTAACTCAATTATTCATTTAATAAGTGAGCTGGTATACAAGAATGGAAAAACAGGTGTATTAGTTAAGTTATAGGATCGAATCCTGGCCCCCTCCTTCCTAGTACGGCTGGTCCCCGTGGGATGTTAGGCCATACCCACTTAACTAGTACAGCCCTAAAAGTTGAAATAATCTTGAAATAGCAGGATGATATTAATAAAAATTCATATTATTATGTATAAATAATAAATAATATAGTAAATCTTTCCATAATAAAGCCGATAGAATACAAAATGACGGCCTATGGAATACGTAAAGCTGTATGTCCGAAGCTATTTAATCTACTGAGTCAGTTTTGGTCTCAAATGTTAGTGGATTTAGTTGATGGATCTAGTTTGAAAATTTACAGAATATTTTTAGGCCGAAAACATCCTTCTTCAATGTAAAAATTGAGACAAGTTTTTGGGATGTTATTGGTGAACCGCTGGGATGCAAAGGTTGAAAAATTGGTTTTGCATCTGATTCCCATTCCATACAAAAACAAAGACCAAAACCTACTACCACCATTTGATGCAAGTTTTAATGACAAGGTTACTGACTAAAATATTTTTTTCAATTATTTATTGAATCTGGGGACATGTCGACTAATTTAAGTTTAAGTATTTAGAATATATATTCTTATTTATGTTAATCTTTGTTTTTAGAAAACAAATTTCATTATTACTGAGGAGATGATTTAAAAAACAAAAAGGTTCTTAACGCTCAAGGTAAAGAAAAAATACTATTCTTTAGACTTAACGTAAAGAATTCTGTATCAAGAGCATGCTTTCATTACATGTTAAGACTTGATGTGATTTACGAGGACATGTCTGTTTGTCACTCTCAATTTTTTGTGTCCACACCCAAATAAAAATTTTCGATCAAGTAAAGTACCAAAAGAAAGAGAAAAATCTATGTTCTACCTAAATAGAATACAAGTGTAATTATCTAAAATAACAGATAATTCCCACTTTAAAATTCAAGGGTGTTAAATGCCATGAAAGAGATTGAGCTTACAAGCTGAAATCGTGTACTTCCTTCTTGGAGATATCAGACACAGGAGCTAGTTTCGGCCTGGCCGAAGATTCGGCCGATTTTTGGCCGAAACCGAAACTGCGGCCGAAACTGAAACTTCGGTCGATCACTAGTTAAAAGTGACACTAGCGCTACCCCCGAAACCAGGCGAACAGATGAAGTACCTAGAACACCCGAACAGTCGACTAAAGGCATCACGAAGGTTGATTGAGGGTGGTGTTCGAAGGTAAAGTTCGTAGAGTGTAAAGGCAGCTATAAGCGGAACCACAAAGTTCTGCTCCGTAGGTCCAAATCGGTTGTCTAGGAGGTGTGACAGATGTTATTTAATCTATAATATCAGGTAAGAATTATCTGCCTTTCGTTTCGCCTAAAAATAAGGAATGGCTAAATACGAAATATGAAAAAAATCAAGTAAACATACACAGAAGAAAAAAAAGAAAAATATTCCGTCAAATAATAAATCACATGGAGCACACGCGTGACCATGCGCAGTACGTCTTCAATGACTGACCATTGTTTATAGTTCTGTTCATTTAATGGAAATTATTTGTTTCATGGTAACTAAATGAAGTTTCTAACAACTACATAGAGAGTTATAAAATCAGACGTCTTAAAGTATAGCCGAATTATCACAAGTAAAAACTCTTATTTAATAATAAACAAAATTAGTGTACTTTAGAGACCAAATCCAAATAAAAATAAGTAAATGAATGTGAAAAAATGTTTGACTTTTTGAAAAATGGCATTTAACAAAACACTTAAATTTCTAATCAAAGTAAGTTGGTTAGTGAAAGTTGTGTGTAGCGCGGGATCGCACCAAATTTTGTAATATAGATATCATTAACAAAATAATTTAGTTTTATAATAATGATTATTTTTAAATTAAAGAAGCACCTGATGTAAGGTTTCCTGTATAGTGTTACCCCGGGACAAACTCGCCGCCCCTACTACTACACTACGCTACTACCCGCAACAAGAGATAATAGACTGCTACGGTAAAATCCTTTGTGTGTATACCCGCCATTATACACAGCCATCCCAGCTCGCATTTTTACACGCCTGCCCCCCATCCGGAGGTACAGTGGCTCACAGTCAAAATGATGCAAGGAATTAACTTTGAAAAAAAACTATTTTATATCAAGCCAAAATTTATTTTCAACAATCTTTGTTTACAAATATAAAGTACAAACATTAGGCTAGAATTTACAATACTTAAAAGTTTCTTTGAGGTCAAATCCTAAAATTAAACTAAAACCTCATGAATAAATATACACTTCTTAGGTCACAGTGAAAATGATGCAAAATTAAAAACATCCAAAAATTCAAAAATATTTTGAATTTGAGTACTTTGTAGGTAAGCCTTTATTGTTTATTATCTCTTTCGAACAATTGGGCATGGATTGGACAAGCTTTTCTGTTTAAGGTGGGCTTATATTGTCCCATTCTTCTTGTAGCACCTTTTTGAGATCTTCTCTGTTTGAAATCTTATGTTTTATCACTTCTGTTTCTAATTTACTCCATGAATTCTCTATGACGTTTAGGTCTGGTGATTGGGGAGGTGTTTTTATAGTTTTGGGGCAATTATATAAACACCATTCTCTTGCAAGATGAGAAGAATGCTTGGGGTCGTTATCACTATAAAAAGCAAAATTATTTATTATTCCATGCTCGGTTGCACTTGCTTTAAAATTTTTCTTTCAGGATGTGACAATATAAATTTCTATCCATTGTTCCCTCAATAAAATGAAGATTTCCTACCCCCGAGGCAGCTATACACCCCCAAAACACGACATGACCACCTCCACGTTTGATGAACGCGCTTTGAAAGATTGAAAGATTGAAAGATTTTTTTCAAGGCGCTCTTCATTTGACTTTCTCCCGAAGAAACCTCTTCCATCTGAGCCAAACAAATCAAATTTTGGCTCATTTGAATACAGAACACTTCCGGAAGTCCATGTCTTTTGTTAAACAATCCTTAGCAAAATTGATTAGAAGCTTTGTATTTTTGTCACTGATATAAGGTTTTTGCCATGTAACTCTACCTTTGTATTGGTTTTTTCTTAAGACCCTTCGGATGGTTTCAGCGCATACCATTATATTTAAATGTTTTTTAACTAATTTGGTCAACTTTGGAGTACCAAAATTTGGATTATATGTTATTTGGCGCAAAATCATTACCAGTAAAAAAATGTTTTGCATTCACACTAGCTTTTCTTATTATTCTATTTTCGTTTTTAAAACTTTCAATAATATTTTGAACGGTGGCATAACTCCTATTGATAGTAGAGGCAATTTTTCCTTGTGTTTTGTCCATTTTTAAATTGCTAATCACTTTTTCTCGTTCACCAATAGTTGTTTGCGCAACCCATTTTTAGCAAAAGCTCGAACTAGACTGATTACTAGTATTCATATTGTTTATTTTTGTTTTCATTGAAAGAATGAAAAGAAATTAAAAGGTTAATAAACTAATTTACCCGATAATTGAAGAATACTTGTTACTTTCACTTTTTTCTAAACGGAAGTAAACGTTGCATCTTTTTCACTGTGACCTTCAATCCCTACAAGTTTTAATGAAGATTTTTTTTTCTCTTTCTATAATTGCTGTTGAGTTGATTTGATTATATAAATTTGATGTATGACAATAAATCTTTATGGCATCATGTGCATTGGTTTAGAAATTTTAACAAAGAGGAAGTAAATTGCATTTGAAATAAAAATATTCCTTTGCATCATTTTGACTGTGAGCCACTGTAGCTAGGCCTCATAACATTCCGCCCAGGATGGAGCACTGCGGTCGCTGTCTTCAGGATCCCACATACCAATTCATTTTTAAGATGTTTTTACACTCTACGAACTTTAACCTTGAACAGCCTTTACGAAGACTGTTCGGGTATTCTAGGTACTTCATCTGTTCGCCTGTGTTCGGGGGTAGTTAGTGTCACTCTTCATTTGGGTTTTTCCTATTGACAGGAGTTGTTTGTGAGTGCGCCGTCTCCTATTTTTTTTTATTTTTCAGATAAAATAAAATTTAATGATAATGGAGATTTTTTCTTCATCAGAAGCTAGCGTTGGGTACGACAGCCATATTTGTTCGCTCAACGTCACGTTGTGTATAGATGGCTGTTCGTGTAACGCCGATACGGCAAGATTCGGGTAGAACCTGTTCGTAGAGTTTAAAGGCACCTTAAAGGTGCGAACATCACCCTCGAACAGCCTGTCCCGAACACTGTTCGGCAAATCTAAATAAGACACAAAAAAGGTAGGTACTTTATCCGTTCGCCTGTGTGTTCGGTGATAGCACTAGTGTCGCTAGTCAAGATAAGCTTCTAGACCGTCTTTTAGCATTTTTCTGATGTTGCATTTATCCATGATAAGTTAGAGCAAAGGTCAGAACAGCCGCCTGTTACAAGTCAGCCGTCTTTGCAAGGAAATTGTTTTATAAAGGTGCATAGGTGCGGTCAGACATCATTGTTCGCTAGAATTCAAGTTTCAGTGTAAATAGCCGTTCGTGGTACTCCGGTACGGCAAGGTTCGGGGATTACCTGTTCGAGAGTGAGGTTCGCATAGTGTAAAGGCACCTTTAAAGTTTCAACAATATTGTTAGAATCCGTGCAAATAGGTTATATCTATATCTTTATATATATGTTCGCCTGTGTGTTCGGGGATAGCACTAGTGTCGCTTTTGAGTTAGTCAAGATAAGCTTCTAGAACGTCTTTTAGCATTTTTCTGATGTTGCTTTTATCCATGTTAAGTTAGAGCAAAGGTCAGAACAGCCGCTAGTTAAGGCAAGGGAGTATGTGGGATGGAGAGGGAAGAGAGGGGTATATGTGCATATACATTATTAAATAAATAATAATAATAATAATAAACTAAAAAAAGATTAATTATAGTTTTTTACTTGTAATATGTATCGCTATGGTGTTTTATTTGTTTTATGAAGTTCGACTCTTACGCATATTTCATATACGTATA
Organism: Aelia acuminata; assembly: GCA_911387785.2. Taxonomy (NCBI): domain Eukaryota; kingdom Metazoa; phylum Arthropoda; class Insecta; order Hemiptera; family Pentatomidae; genus Aelia; species Aelia acuminata. The sequence continues at coordinate 224,256,754 of OU426978.1, forward strand.
TTTCGTGTATATCTCGATGTATATATTCATATACATCCCAGTAACGTTGGGACCTTCCACCATCTTAAAAGTTTAATTTTTGTTTTAATTAGTCTCTAATTTAAATAATTATGCCATTATTTTCAGATATTATAACCACAGGTATTATTTGCAAGTATTAGTATTGTACCCACTAGTCATTATATATCTTACATGTTATGGAACCAACATGTTAGCCATTCTATGTTGTCTTTGCTTCTGGTTACATTTGTTTCCTTATTTAAATTGAGTAACAATAGGAAAAAAAACAAACAACAATAACAATTTTAAGCCATTAGTGATAAGTATTATTATGATATAGGGGCTCTGAGGATTTGTATGTGTATATATTTGCATTAATTGTATAAATGTATATATATATATATATATATATATATATATATATATGGGTTTATATATGTAATTTTATTTTTTGTTTTATACTAATATTATGTATTTAATTCAGTAACCAAAACCGGGCTAACGGTCAAGAAACCAAGCCCTAATAATGTTTGTTATACTTTGTACTCATGTATAAATATTAAATAAAAACATTATATAAAAAAAAAATAAAAAAAAAAAAAATAAATAAACAGCCGCTAGTTACAAGTCAGCCGTCTTTGTAATGAAAAATATTGTATTAAGGTGCGGTCAGAAATCATTGTTCGCTAGAATTCAAGTTTCAGTGTAAATAGCTGTTCGTAGTACTCCGGTATAACAAGGTTCCGAAGATTATCTTTTCGAGAGTGAGGTTCGCACAGTGTAAAGGCACAGTATAAAGGATAGGTATCAGACCTATACTGTCTTTTAATTTGATATTGAATGAGATTTTCATTTCATATATAACAATTTGCATGATTTATAAACAAGACATTTATTTATAAACTTGTGTACCTATGTCATTGAATCACTCACATTAAGATTTAGACTTTTCCTTAAATTCATCATACCAGCAAGTTCGTGGCTTATTCAAATTTCATTACTTTCCAGAGCATGACTTTAAAGGTGCATTAACTTTATCTCTACTGTGTTTTCGGGAATAGCACTAGTGTTGCTTTGAGTTAGTTAAGATAAGCCTCTGGACCTTCTTTTAGCATTTTTCTGACGTTGCTTTTATCCATTATAAGTTAAGCAAATCAAAAGTCAGAACATCCACTAGTTCCAAGTCAGCCGTATTTGTAATGAAAATTATTGTTATTTAAAATTATTAAATATAAAAATTATTGTTAAATTATTTAAGGTGCATATGTGCGGTCAGAGATCATTGTTCGCTCCATCCCGTTTGAGTTTAATTAGCACCGCGGGTACGGCAAAGTTCGGGGGATTACATGTTCGAAGTTGAAGTTCGCATAGGTTTAAAGGTCCCTCCTTTAAAGTATCGCTTGAATCGATGATAATTGTGCGTGGTTTCTACCTAACTGGCTGGAACGGACAGACGTTTGTCCCACTAAGCTAATTCCATCATTCAACGCCGAGAGATAGCATTTTGCAATAATTAGTTTTCAACCATCTTAATCACCGACCTTCCAAGTTTGAAAGTGAGCTACTTTCGACTTTCATTTAATTCTGTGAAAATTATCTTTCTTATTTTTGTTTTTTTTTTTTCTCCGATTTCATTTTTGTTCAATCATACCTAATACCAATAGATGCAGAGAAGAGTAGCTTTACGGATTTTTTTTTTCTTCGCAGTTTAACATAACAAGAGAAATTTTTTTACCGCAATTCAATCTCAATTAAAAAAAATATTTATTTGGAATTTTCAACGAATGGCATCAAGTATTCAGGTAAAAAAAAGTACAATAACGTCGTTGATTGCAAACGTCTAATGCCAATTAACAGCTAATTTTAATGAGAACAGAAAAATCATTTTATTTTAGTTTTTGTGTTTGATTATCAAAAGGAACATTAAAATTGTTATTACATTCATTTGTAAAACTCATTTTGTGTCACAGATTAAATTTTCCTCATAAGTAGGTGTCAGTCAGGATTATTAACCAAGCGAATCCTGAAATTCGAATCTTTTTTTACTGCGCATGATTCTTCTTTTCTATTTACTGGTGACATACTTCGCCTTTTAGAATCCCAGAGCTACTCATTTTCATTAAAAATAGAAGAGTTGAACATTTTTGACATACGACCTTTTGCAGTATCAGACACATCAAAATGTAAAGGCTTGGGAAGTTGACATTTATGGTTTTAAAGTTGAGACCTGCATTAATTTTCGATTTCATAAGATTTTTAATTGGCAATAAGGACTGCAATAAAAGTTGTAAATATTGTTTTTATTTATAAACTATTAAAATCACATGAATTACAATTTCCCCAATTTAATTTTTAATTGGCAATAAGGACTGCAATAAAAGTTGTAAATATTGTTTTTATTTATAAACTATTAAAATCACATGAATTACAATTTCCCCAATTTAATCATTTCATGCAAAAAAAGCTTAAATGAAAAAAACAAAACATATTTAAACGAAAAATGAGATCACCCATTTAAGTAAGTGAGATAAATAGATTGTAGTAATGGCCAGAAGTTTCGTTTTTAATGTTGGGTTTGCACAATTTTAGACTCTCTAATGATGAACTTCACTTTTCCAGTGCTGCTCTTTTAGACGATTAAAGAAGGCCACATTCATTGGTTAGATGTAATGTGAAGCATTTTGATATAGTGCGACTAATAGCAAGAATCACATGTTCTTTGCAGAAATGGAAAGTGGGGAGTCAGATGAGTCGTTTGTCCATTTACGTATAGGGTTATTGGCAATGCAATTTTTCTCTCAATGATCCATGGATAGAGCACACTTGCTATAAATTCATACAATAAGACACCTCAGACTTCCATAAACCACGCCCAGATGGATAAACCACGCCAGATTTCTAATAATTCTGGCGGTGAGTTGTCATCGATGTCAACTATAGAAATTAATGATTAATTTCTGTTCTAATAGTTGACACCTACATTTAAGCCCTAAAACTTTGTATAAATATATTAAAAATGATATCAAATGATTCGCATGAACTTAATGAATACCATAAAAGTAATTAATCATAATTAAACTCAAATAAACAAAAATAAACCAACTAAAAAGCTTATTAATCTTGACTTCCACCCTAATGAAACAGGAAAGCAGCAACCAATTTTTCAGGCCACTAGAAAATTCACCATTACAACCTCTCACAAATAAGCTTGAGTTTTCATCAAACTAATGCCGTTGGCAGCACAGCTAACTAGTATAACTTGGCAAATTATCGCAAAATTTTAAACAAAATAATCAATCCTGAATCTTATTATTCATACTTTTTGTACAAAATGTCAACTATTGGAGCTCTGTCAACTTATGGTACAGTTACCCTACTATATTTTCAAAAACAACTTAAAAAAAATAATATTTTTAAATAATTTATTTTTTGAAGAGAAAAGATTTGGCTCGCCGGGAGTCGAACCCGGGTTTCCTGCGTTACATGCGAGGATGCTAACCGCTACACCACAGAGCTCGGCTCAAGGCAGAGCAAATCCTTCCTCTTCACTGATACCTACTCCCCCTATCTCACAAGTTTTGCGAGTAGTAGCGGGAGGTGGACAAATTTTGTCCAATTTACGATATTTATTGACATAAGTCAATTTTTTAATTATTTTAATTAATCCAATCTTAAATTGTGGCTGACCACCAATTTTAAATTATTTTTAAATAATTTATTTTTTGAAGAGAAAAGATTTGGCTCCGCCGGGAGTCGAACCCTGGTCTCCTGCGTTACATGCGAGGATGCTAACCGCTACACCACAGAGCTCCGCTCAAGGCAGAGCAAATCCTCCAAATGGTTAGCATCCTCGCATGTAACGCAGGAGACCCGGGTTCGACTCCCGGCGGAGCCAAATCTTTTCTCTTCAAAAAATAAATTATTTAAAAATAATTTAAAATTGGTGGTCAGCCACAATTTAAGATTGGATTAATTAAAAAAAAAATAAATTATGAAATGGTTAATGATAAATGAAAAAATTACTATAAAAATTTAATAATATATTCGATGATTATCTTTCTTTAAAAATATACGGTAAAAGACCAGACATAGGAGAGAGTACTGGCGGATTTTAAAGATTAAATTTAATTTTCTCTTTATAAGGTGTAATACATACATTCTTTTCTTGAGAATTTTGTGTCAAGTAATGAGGTCAAGTAACACTTATAAATCATAAATGGTGTACACAGTGCGCTACGAAATACAATGCAGCGACGGATACAAAGGAAAATGATCACAATTGCCCCCTAAATAGAGGAAAATGGTAGGGGGGGGGGTACAACCAAATCGACCACAATGAGCCTCAATAATTGAAGCGAGCCGTGAAGCACAAAGTGGTCGGTTGCCTAGCCAACAGGAATCAACACTCCTCTCCCGTCGATAATCAACCCTCAACCCATTATTCAGCAACTAGCAACAATAATGCCGTTATGTCCATTTTAATCAGTTAATTATGTCCTGGAACTGTGGAATACTGTCGTTATTACTTAGTTTGGGAACAATCCATGTAACTCATCTTTGAAAAAATGTTCAATATTCGTAATCTTTCCCAATAAGTTTCAAAGCAGAATCCCCCCCCCCCCCATTTTAAATGGATCAATAAACAAAAAAATCATAAATTTTTTTCATGATTCCATTAATTTTTTTTTTTTTTTTTTTTTGTATTTTTTCAAAACATCTTCGTTTATAAAAAGGTTTTCCACTTTAAAAATATTATTACCTCACTCACAAATTATTATTGAAAATATTGAGAGACTTGTCATAATATTTTATGTTATAAGCTCCTTCCTTTAACAGAAATGACCCCAATAAAAAAAAATATTTCCATTCATTTAATTTCCATAAGAAATATAGAAATGTTTATTTTCAGAAAGAAAAAAAAAAAAACCATATCATTTCAGAAATGTTATCAACATTGTATTTTATTGTACTTTGTATTTGTATTTGCACTGTAAATAATTGTATTATTTTTAAGTTTGAGATTATGAGAATAACTATTACAAAAACTATATTTTAAAAAATTCATTTACATTTAAAATTTTTACCAATCTATTTTATTTTATTTATTTTATATTATTTTTATTTTTATATATTTTTGTTTGTTTTAACGTCACTTTATGCCACTAAAAATAATCGGACAATGCTATAGCGGAAGTCCTAAATTTTGCCTATCCAGGTATAATTAGGGTAGGGATCTTTAACGACATCGCTCAGGCTCGGGACCTCCATTTTACGTCCTTTCCGAGGATTTTTACATAGCCTAGGATTTTTACTCCTATCCGAGGGTCGGCATAGAGAAGGATTTTTTACTCCCCGATTACCCATTAAAAAAATCGGCATCACTCTGGAATGAGAGTAGAAATCTCGGCATGAGTCCTAAATTTTGCCTATCCAGTTATTATTAGGATATGGATCTTTAACGAGTACCTTTTATCGTACAGGCTCGGGACCTCCATTTTACATCCTATCCCAGGGAAGGTACAGCCAAGGATTATTACTCTCATTACCCATCCCTGAATACCCATTAAAAAATTCCAGGGCCACCTCGGGACGCGAACCCGCGACCTTTAGAATAGTAAGTTTTGATGCTTTTAAAAATTTTAATGAGAAAACAATTTTTAGGAAAATTAAATATTTATTAATATAAATTGTTTTTTTTTTTTCCTAACTGTTAATATTGAGAGTGAATTTATATCTGGTCCAAAGTTTGTAATTGGTTTAACCACTTCTTATTTATATAATAATGATGCATTTATATAGGTAATAATCTCTATAGAACTTTTATTCTTTTATAGAAAACATTTAAAATTGCATTGAATATCTAATTATTATGGTGTTTTTTTTTATATTGCAATGGATAATTATTTCATGTTTGTTTGTTTAATTTCACTTTATGCCACTAAGGCTAATCGGACGATGCTACAGCGGTATTCCTAAATTTTGCATATCCAGGTATAATTAGGATAGGGATCTTTAACGAGTACCGGACATCGTACAGGCTCGGGACATCCATTTTACGTCCTATCCGAGGGAAGGTATAGCCAAGGATTTTTACTCTCATTAAAAAATCCTAGGGCCACATCTGGACAAGAACAGGCGACTTTTAGTATAGTAGGTTGCTATGCAAACCACTATACAACAGGTGACCCAAATTATTTTATGTAATATAGAATTCTTGCATTAATTTCAATATCATCTCCAACTGTTCATTGTTAAGATTATGTCATCATTGATAATGTAACCTGACACACCTCAAATTTAGCGCCGTAGGCGTGACTTATTTAAGCTACGTCCTTTGGTAAAATTCTTTTGTTGTTGAGCTTTAAATCTTATGTTTTCCGTCTAGAAGTAGGTTGGTGAGTGAGGTGATATGGCTGTCTAATGAAAGCTCTTGAAGAACGTGCCTTGGATTTATTTCTCTTGGGGGTGCAGTTTCGAACCCCGGAACTCATGTACAAGCGTTAAAGTCACCTCCTGCAATGAGGGATTTAGCGAGACTTTTAATACTTTTTAGTCCAAAAGATTAATATTTTTAAATATATTTTTCCTTAAAAACATCTTTTTTGATAAAGAAGAAACGCTAAACAAAAATTTTGTAATTTCGTGGCAGCCACATTTTTTTTTTTAAATATCTAACTTTCAAAACATGTAGCCCCTGCCCCACATTGCAATGGTTAACATGACATCACGTTACGTCAGCTAAATCAGCAAGTGATACTCGTATATCGACCTCTAACATCATGCCGTGACTGAGAGCAATCCAATTTAGCCCTAATAATTTCACTAACACGCACTGGTATATTGTGATGAGCGCTATATTTAAGGTTAATATAGCACACGTGAAGTGATGGGACATTTTAATTTTAACTTCCAAATATATTAAAACCTAATATTTTTTTTTTCTTCAAATTTTTATTATTCTAAAAATCAAAACGTTGCCATTTGGTTTCTTTGCCCTATTATTACATTAAAGTCTAAAGTGTACAATGTGCGTGCCGAAAAGGCTCAAAAACGACTCCACGCACGATCAAAGAAGTTATTCATTCCGTTCAATTTGTAAAGGATATGTATTGGTTCAGCTGTTCCTTTTAAATTACTAAAAATCAAGCGAATAATTAGTTTCACCTTTTCTTTCAAAATAAAATGATTTTACATATAAATTAGAAAACCGACTGGATACCTTACAAAATTAATTTTCTCATAAAAAGGTTAATTGATTAACACATTATATTTAATCAATATATAATATATACCTTCTTAAGTAAATTTAATGCAATATGAGTGAACATTTTTGAGTAGTACAGTGAGCGAATAAAAACAGATATAAAACAAAAAAGGAGAGCAGAATTGACTGATTATAAATCGAAAATAAAATGTTTGAAGTGTTCTTATTGTATGTAATTATGAAAAATGGTTTTATTACTATGTATGATGAGCATTCCAGTTGACAAAGTGACTAATTAATTACAGCATTTTTTCAATAAGATTTTATCACCCCTCATCGTTCAGGATAAAAAGAAATATGATGAAAAAATTGTGCCCTCATGATATTTTGGTATTCACTTTGTAATAGGATTTAATAGAACCATCACAGTAGTCGGCGCTTAAGTTGTAACTGAAATATAGTTTTTTAACTAATATATTTTTCAACCATAGTCTAATAACTTATTATCTGCTGACTGCTTGGAATGGGCTTATAGAATTCAGAATCACAGAAATCATCAAAAACGATGCATGACTCGACAAAGTTGCAGCAAAATTAATTGTTCATTCACCATTTTCAACCCCCTTTAAAGTATATAGGGTTCCTTATTTGGGCTGGCTCTGCAGATATCGAATCTTAATATTGATACCATGTTAAAAGTTTCAAGAAAGTGCTACTTTTGTTCTATATTTCCTTTAATTTTAAAGTTTTTCTGTTATTAAAACTACCACACAACTACCGGAGCGAAGCCGGGCACCCTAGCTAGTATTGTATATAAAACACTCAAAAATAACCATATGATTCGATCTTCAGTGAAAGACTTAACTCTCCAGTTCATCGATTCTTGTATTTAGTCTTAATTAGAACAGTCTCGAAGGTGCCAGACAAGCCTAGATTATACTCGAATAGTCACAAACATTTACTATAACAATTTTGTTCCAACAAGTCTAGAAATCTTTTCAATCATATGTTTTGTGTTTCACGTTACATTATGTGATGAAATTAGAAAACGTAATTTTATTTTAGCGCTAACATGTACATATTAGGCTATATCAAAACTCTGTAAGCGCTACACCAAATTACAACTTGAATTCCCAAAGCCAGATATCTGAGCCATAGAGCTAAAGGTTCAAGTTAAAATAGAGCATTAGTTACCATGTGCGTGCTATCTTTAAAACTGATGTTAGTAAACCGCTGGCTCCTTCCAACCAAACAAACAAACTTCCAAAATGATTCGGATAAATCCAGTCCTGGATTTCGAATATTAATAGTTGCTATACATTAAATTTTAATGCCTATTTTTTCTGTATTCTGTTAAGTTTTTTTACTTTTTTGTAAAGTAATATTCTACCACAATCTTATTTATATTGACTTTATAGAACTCTTAATCCGGACTATATCCGTTGCATTTCTCGAAAAGGAACGAGGTGAGGATAACCCAGTATGTATTATTGTATTAATTATAGGCACATTTAAGATGGTAAAAAAAACAAGTTAATTTAGAAAGGGGTAATATGTAGGGATGGGGAGTGACTAGCATAGCTGTGACTTACCGGTCACCAGTTGTCACTATGACTAAACATTTAAGTCACAGGTCCTTTAGTCGCTGAAGATTACTGTCATCAAAGTCACTGTCACTGTCATCAAAGAAGGTCAATGTTTCAGTGGAACTGGCAGATTTGTCACACCAAGAATTCACTCATTCACAGTGACTTTACTTATCGATGTCCTGGTATCTGGTAACTCATGATTTAACTCTCGGTGACCGACGCCGGTGATTCTTCCACTATAGGAATGTGACTGCGAGAGAGATTCGTTCCTAGTATCAGGGCATACGTATATCAAAGAAGAACTAAGGGGTGGTAGGAGTCGGCTGTAAAGAGATATTTAAGCATTGATATAGTTACTACCGGTTCTGTGAGAACGTTCCTTTATCTAAAATCGCTGTCCATTGTTCGCCAAGTCCTGTACGGGTGGTAAACCTTTGAAATTAAAAGTTATACGATGGCACAGTCCTTTAAGCTGTGAGTATGGTCGACATAAGATTATGGTCAATACAAAATTATTAATTCCTTAGATTTACCAGGTGTGTAAATATGAAACCGGAATTCGCCAATGATAGGAGTTAGCAGTCAATATAATCTTCTAACTAATCCGTCAGTGGTGTTATCTGCTTTTGCCTATATGTAATAAAGGGATCCAATTGATACCAACATCAGTTTCATTCGATAACCGTGTTTTTAGTGGCGTTGAACGTGTCGACTTTTGTGCCAACAAATCAAGATTTGCGGACAGCATTTATTTTCCGTTTCATTCTGAAAAACATTGGAGCATTATCACATAGGATGCTTGTTGAAGCTTACGGGGAGCATGTCCTAGGTAAATCTCAATGTTTCGATTGGTTCAAAAAATTTAAAGATGGATTTCGATAAAAGAAACAAAGACCGTGGAAAACCACAAAAAAAAAAACTTTAAAAACGCTGATTCGGAAGCGTTTGTTGGAAAATTATTACATGTGACACCGTCTCCATTTGTTTTAAAGGCATGGAAAAGATCCAGAAGGTCGGAAAATGGGTACCTCACCAACTGAATGAGAGGCAGCAGGAAGCTCGAAAAACCTCATGGCAAATGCTGCTCGCCAGGTACAGAAAAAAAGTCATTTCTTCATCAAATTGTGACTGGTGATGAAAAGTGAATTTACTTCGAGAATCCTAAGCGTAAAAAATCCTGGGTAACTCCTGGTGAACCCTCGGCATCGCTTGGGGAGGAAGAAAATGCTCTGTGTCTGGTGTGATCAGATGGGTGTTACCTACTATGAGCTGCTGAAACCTGGGGAAACTGTTAATACGGAACGCTACCTACAACAGATGATAAATTTGAATAAAGATTTGCGCCAAAAAGTCCCAAATATCAAGAAAGGACACACAAAGTGATCTTGCTCCATGACAATGCCCCATCACATTCGGCTAAACGGACCAAGGAAACGATCCAAGTGTTTGGTTGGTAAATTCTTCCGCATGCGGCTTATTCACCAGATCTGGACCCATCCGATTACCACCTATTTGCATCGATGGGACACGCACTAGCTGAGCAGCGCTTCACTTCTTATGAAAATGTACGAAATTTGTAATGTGATTGGTTTGACACAGAAGAGGAAGCATTATTTTGGCGGGGAATCCACCAATTGCCTGAATGATGGGAAAATGCATAGATAGCGAAGGACAGTACTTCGAATAAAAAAGTATGTATCATTTTTACATAATCAACTCTTATTTGCTATTTGAAAAATTCCGGTTTCATATTTACACACCTGGTAAAATAAGTATGAACTGTTTGTAAATTGAATTAATAATTGTTATTGAGTTAAATGTTAATCCCATACTGTTAAACCCATACTTATTACACAACTGTAAGAATATTTCAATATTGTTGAGAAGTATCGATACGATATAAAACAATTTTTTTTTTTCCATATTTACACCACAACAGGACACGAATACGATTTCAAGTGGTGAGATTGCCATTTATTACTCGTCTACTTTTAGCTTTTTTCAGAATTCCTTCAGGGTCAAGTCAATCCTTTATCTTAACTAACCTCTTTCCCCACCCATCTTGCAATTTGGCGAATTAAACGGGTGAGTTGACATTTTTCGTCCAATTTAATGAGGTCTCTTGACTAATAAATTACTAGTGACAAGGAAATCCGGGATCAAGTGAAGATAAGGGATTGACTTTACCGGGATATGTTATATGGAAGAGCGCCTTACTAATGGTAAGGAAATCCGGGATCTAATACCCACCAATCTTTTCTCTTCTTAAAAAAAATATTTAAAAATTATAATAGTAAATATCATGTTATTATAACAGAGAAATAATTGAATTACTAACTGTTCAGGGAACCCATTTTTTTATTTTATATAATTCTTTAGTTTAATTTTTAGTTCAGAATTTTTAAATTAATTCTAAATTCAATAATTAATAAGTAGTAAATTCAGAAATTATTATATTGTCGTTAATTTATTAATCAAATTTAACATTGAATATCATACCAATCGAGTATTTAAGTATTTAATTAGCATTAGTTTAGTGTTATGTACGTGGGCGTCTGTGATTGGTCCAAAACGCTCTGAGACTAACAAAAGACGCTTCAAGTCAGTCAGCTGTTGATTCTCGCCAAGCGAGTACGCATTACACCTCACGCTTAAGACATTCTTTAAAAACATTTATTACATTCTCGTTCACCCAGGGTGTTCAGTTGTGTAGTGTGCACATTTGCAAACATTATTTTAGAAGACGAGCGAAGAGGAAGGTTAAGTTCCCAGCGGGATGGTCCTTTAAAGTAAAATACTTCCATCATTATTTTTTTTAATAATGTATAAACATTACATTGTGTTTAATCTTCAAATTTAAATTATATTTTCTGAACATTGAACTTTACCTTTTAACATTATATCAAATTGCTAAATTCAGTTATTATATCTATCTATGTATTATAGTTATTAGTCGTTTGTTTATTACTTTACTCTTTAGTTCATCAATGGCCATTCGATAAAAGCATATTTTTGTCTATAATAGTTTATAAGTTGTGTTTCATTTTCATTCAATCATTTTAGTTTCATTCTTGTTTAATAAATTATTTGTATTTAATAAATTATAGTTTAAGCTTTAAATATCAGAGGATTTTCTTAATTTCCCTTCATTCATATTATTTTGTTCTCCTTTTTATTATGCTATTATTTTCTAAATTACACAGGTAAATTTTATGTTAAATAAATTTTATGTTGTTCTATTCTATCTTTCATCTTGTTCTTTTATTATTTAAAACCTTTTAATACATTAACCAACAAAACTAAGAGCACTGAGCACCGGCCATACTTTCTTCATCAGGGAAGCCAAAGGTTTTTATTATTAAAACCTAACTTGCCTGAACACTAACCTTTAGGGCGGATTCACACTATCGCTCCGCTCCCGCTCCACTCCCGGTCAGCTCAAATATTCTAAAGAGAAATAGACAGAGAATTCCACTATCGGCACCGCTCCGGTCTCGCTCCACTCCCGGTCCGCTCTCGCTCTACCCCATTCACACTTGCGCTCCGCTCCAGGTCCGGTCTCACTGGCAAAATATTCTACAGAGGAATAGAGAGAGGTTAATCACAATATTGGCACAGGTCCGGCCTCGCTCCGCTCCCGCTCCACTCCCGCTCCACTCTCGCTCCACTCCCGCTCCACTCTCCTAAAGTCTTTTCATATTCACATTATATAATTTTACACCGTTCACGATTGAAGTCATTAATAATCGAAGCCGTCTCTATTTGGATTTTAATTAATAATTAACTTTCAGTTATTAAAGTATTTATTTATTCATCAATTTTACGGCCAAAAAAGTTCAAATTTAAAATATATATATATATATATATATATATATATATATATATATATATATAATTATAAATTAATTTAATTAATGGTGAAGAAAACAATACGCGCGGTTTTTCGACGTGAAAAATTCATGTTATGTTTGAGATATATTTTGCTATGAATTAATGTACTCGTAAAAAATGGTCACCGATTTATTTATTGACTACATACTCATTGCTATTATAAAATAACGTTTAATTTGAAACGAATAAAAATGCAGTATATAATGAAAAATGTCAGATCATTAACAAAAAAATATATTAAAGCAAAAAATAATTAAAATATTAATCAGGAAAAGAAGAAAACACAATCGGTAAATTTGTAGCATTTGCCGATTTCAACTTGAAATTTTCTAGCGTATTCGAATACATTCCGAAAAAAATTTAAATTTTTTCTTCACCATTAATTAAATTAATTTATAATTATTATTATTAATTATCATTGTGTTGCAATATATTCTTCTTATTATATTTTTTGATAATATTATCTTCTTCATCAAGAAAAGTACACTTACCAGCTATTTCTACAAACGAAAAATTGATTTTTTTTTTGGCCCTAAATTGAAGAATAAATTAATACTTAAATAACTGAAAGTTAATCATTAATTAAAATCCGAATACAGACAACTTCGATTATTAATGGCTTTAATAGCTTAAACCTTTCAAAATTGAACGGTGTAAAATTATATAGTGTGAGTATGATAAGACATTAGGAGAGCGGACCGGGAGTGGAGCGGGAGCGGAGCGCTAGTGTGAATGGGGTAGAGCGAGAGTGGACCGGGAGCGGACCGGGAGCGGAGCGAGAGTGGAGCGGATAGTGTGAATAGGCCCTTAGAAGAACAGTTTGCTCACATTGTTTGATAATAGCTAAGTAGAGCAACATAAAAGTTTTTAAGACCTCTGCGATCATTTTAAACATTAAAGTCCACTTCCTTTAGAACAAATTTAAACTGAATAAAACTTCATTTAAAAAGCTATCAGAAGGAATATAAGAGGGAGGAAGGCGCCTATTAGACCAGGGTTCTACCGGAATGACAACCCATAACCCACTAATAACAAGTCGAGCCAATAAATTGAGAGTTCCATTGGGGGATATTGCACCTAACAAACCAGCAAATAAACCTAATTCGTCCTATTAGGGGCTCGGCTTCAAAAACAAAGTTAAATGAAGTTCAAAAAATACAAGAAAGAATAATAAGTAGTATTGTACCATATAAACTTAGATCGATTGGAGCTGAACCGGAAAATATTTTTTACGTCACCAAGTTATTGCCGGTAAAAGGAATTTTCATTTACAATCTTATTTTAAAAAACTATTTTTCAAATGACTGTAAAGAAATAAAATATCAGCATTATTTGACTAGAATAACATTTTTTGAAGTACCGAAATTCGTTAATGATTATGGTAGACGAACAAAGAGAGTATTGATACCTAGTACTTTTAATGTAATTCCCCAAAGTTTGTTATGGCATGCATCCTATAGTAAACTTAAACCAGACTTAGTAATTTATGTGATAGAAACTTTTTCCTAAGTTGAGTTCTTTTATTTCAAACTCTGAATTATTTCTCTTATATTTCTTTTTTAAAATAATGTAATTATTAATATAATATTTACAACGTATATAATGCTGTTTTTTTTTATTTGTTCAAATTTGGATAAATTTATGTTGAATGTTTTATGGTAATTACTTTGTATAAATTCGAGATGCAATATTTATAGTTAAGTTGTCTTGAGACCAATTGTATACTTATTTCTAAACTCAAAATTTTTATAATATTGTATACTATAGCCTCAGTCAAGTCATTATATGGCTTTGAGGTTTTCGTTTTGTAAACATTGTTAGTACAAATAAATTTTCATTTTCATTTTCATTTTCTATAGACATCTTGTCCAACGCAAAGAAAACAATGTCAACCCCTTTCTTTTTTCTGTTTTTTTTTTTTTTTTTTTTTTTTTAAATGCGTTGTTTGTTAACACTGTTGTATGTTATATGAGTTGTGATATGAATTCTCTATACCCTAAATAAAATATTCAAAGGATTTGCTAGAATGTATAATTACAGAGGTGAACAGAAACAACGTGCATAGCAGCCTATAATACTGAAGATCGCGCGTCCGCGTCCCTAGGATTTTTTAAAGGGAGTGAAAATTCCTTGGCTAAGCCGTCCCTCGGATAGGAAATAATGTGGAGCTCGTACCGAGCATGTACGATGATTTCAGGTACTCGTTAAGGTGCCTTTACACCTTACGACCCTCACCTTCGAACAAGTTCTCCTTCGAACCTACGTCGTACCGACGTGAAGCGAACAGCCATTTATACTTCACGTGAGGTTAAGCGAACCAATATGGCTGAGCACCCAAAGCTAGCTTAAGATAAAGAAAAAATCTCCATTATAAATATCTTTTATACTATCTGAAAATAAAAAAATAGGAGACGATTTACAACGTTCCACAAATTACACTAGTATCACAAAAAACTCCTGTCACTTCGGAAAAACACAAATCAAAAGTGACACTAGCGCTACCCCCGAACCTAGGCCAACAGATGAAGTACCTAGAACACCCGAACAGTCGACGTGAAGGCTTCACGAAGGTTGTTCGAGGGTGGTGTTCAAAGGTAAAGTTCGTAAGGTGTAAAGACACCTTAAAAGATCCATATCCAAATTATACCTGGATACGCTAGATCCCATGTAGCATCGTCCCATTAGCCTTAGTGGTATAAAGTGACGTAAAACAAACAACTAAAAATGAAAGTCAAACGATCTAAAAAAAAATTTTAATTCCGTTATAATCCGGTTAGAGTCCGAATGCACTATAAACGAAAGGATGAACTTTTCAGCCTAGTAACTAAACTCATTTATTTCAGTTTTAAAATGGCCTTTATTAGCCTTAATAGATCGTAAGATTTCGACCTCAGATGGCTAAGGTAGGCTCAAAATGAATAAAAAAAACACAAATGGTCCTTTTCAGTTGCTCAACGTCTACACGACCAGAATTGACACAAAAGTATTTCTCTAGTCATAAATATACTCTATGTACTGGAAGATTTAAATTATGTAAATGATAGAATGGTGAAATACTTCTTCCAAAATTCTTTTATTTAAAAATTAAAACAATTACATTAATTTGCCAACGTATCGGACTATTCTTTCCTTTTCAGGGCAAATTTCTAGAAATAGATAGACCATGCCACCAGAAATTGTCAGGTTAATAATACTAGATCTTACAGAAGAAATTTGCCCTGAAGAGGGACGAATAGTCCGAAACGTTGGAAAATTAATGTAATTGGTTTAATTTTTAAATAAAAGAATTTTGAAAGAAGTATTTTACCAGTCTATCATTTAAGTAATTCTCCTTTTATTGCATTTTTCTACAGTTTATGAATTTCCCTTCTTAAAAAGAATCAGGTTAGGCAATTCAGTGTACTTGTCAGTTGGTCATTAATGTGCTGCAACCTACTGGCCACATATAACTTCTTTCATTCCATTTATCATGGTGCTTTATTTCATATATGCTTGATTGTTTTCATTTACTTGAAAATTTGAAATAAATCACAATGATAAATGGAATGAAAGAAGTTATATGTGGCCAGTAAGTTGCAGCACATTACTGAACTACGAACAGGTACACTGAATTGCCTAACTTGATACTTTTTAAGGAGGGAAATTCATAAACTGTAGAAAAATAGGCTTGTCACAAAGTCGCCCCATTAGTCACAATGTCACCTCGTTTTACGGTACTAAAGATCGCGCCTCCGCGTCCCTAGGATTTTTTAAAGGGATTGAAAATTCCTTGGCTATGCCGTCCCTCGGATAGGACGTAAAGTGGAGGTACCGAGCCTGTACGATGATTTCAGCTACTCGTTAAAGATCGCTATCCTAATTTCTGGATACGCTAGATCCCATTGTAGCGTCGTCCCATTAGCCTTAGTGGCATTAAGTGACGTAAAACAAACAACTAAAAATGAAAGTCAAACGATCTAAAAAAAAATTTTAATTCCGTTATAATCCGGTTATAGTCCGAATGCACTATAAACGAAAGGATGAACTTTTCAGCCTAGTAACTAAACTCATTTATTTCAGTTTTAAAATGGCCTTTATTAGCCTTAATAGATCGTAAGATTTCGACCTCAGATGGCTAAGGTAGGCTCAAAATGAATAAACAAACCACAAATGGGTCCTTTTCAGTTGCTATGGGACGTGACTCAACGTCTACAAATATACACGACCAGAATTGACACAAAAGTAATTCTCTAATCATAAATATACTCTATGTACTGGAAGATCTAAATTATTTACATAATGGATAGAATGGTGAAATACTTCTTCCAAAATTCTTTTATTTAAAAATTAAAACAATTACATTAATTTGCCAACGTTTCGGACTATTCTTCCCTCTTCAGGACAAATTTCTAGAAATAGATGACCAAGCTAAATAGATGGACCAAGCCACCAGAAATTGTAAGGTTAAGAATACTAGATCTTACAGAAGAAATTTGCCCTGAAGAGGGGCGAATAGTCCGAAACGTTGGCACATTAATTGGTTTAATTTTTAAATAAAAGAATTTTGGAAGAAGTATTTCACAATTCTATCATTTAAGTAATTCTCCTTTTATTGCAATTATTCTTTTGAATTATCACTGGCCATAAGAAACTTTTGGCCTCCATAAAATTAATATATTTTGTATAAGGGGTGTCGGTGGCCATGTGGGTTAAAGCTTAGTATGCTCAAGAGCTTTTGTCGAAGAAGTGTCGCAAACCAGAGGTTTAAAAAGAGGCACGAGTTTGAATACCGACAGGGCTGTTTTTAGTTCGCCGACTTGCTTTAAGGCAGCACTAGTGTTGGCGCCAAAGAAAGAAACCCCCCTGGTATGTGAGACCCTACAGACTACTGGAGTCGACTAACACCAACTGCAGATAAGTGTGGTTAACCTTCCCCGATTATCTAATCGAGAATCGCGGTTTGGTTTTCCAGTATGTCAGTATCCAAAAGGAGCTTTGGTGCAAGGACGGTATACTTCAGGGAAAGAAATAAAGGTCCCCAAACCTGCTGACTCGTACTTTTTTTAGTAACTGTTATTTTATATAAATCTTATGTTTACTTAGGTTTACTTAAGTAAGAAAGATACGGTATCTTAATAATTAAAAAGTATTTGTTCATAGCCATCGAAAATTTACCTCAATAAGGTCATCAATATCCATGGTCATTAATACCCTGAACCGATGGGTTCATTTCAACACAAACTCAATTCTTCTCGCTGTCCGGCAAACGGCGAATAGCCCCCCCCCCCCCCACCCCCCCATCTCCCCCTGAAATATAATTCTCCCTAAACAAATTGAAACCCCATCAGCCACATCAATCAGGGCTCAGTGAAAAATTACACTCCCTCCCCTCTCGTAAAAAATACTAAATAAAAATATTCATGGCTGAGTAATTACAACTTGAAATAATTTATCATGATCCATTACTTCAAATCATTTATTATCAGACATTTTATCGTGAAATTCGGGTTAATGAATCATTTTAACAAGTGGTTTATAAATAATGTGGGTTTGATTAATTTTTATTTACGAAAAATTGCAATTCACAAATATCAAAAAAACAACAAAAGCTCAAATTGATAACAACGTTACAAAAAGTAACGACTAGTGACAAAAAAGTAATCGTAGTCTTGGATGCTGAGTGTAATCGGTTCAGGGTATTAATATGGATATTGATGACCTTATTGAGGTAAATTTTCGATGGCTATGAACAAATACTTTTTAATTAATAAGATACCATATTTTTCTTACTTAAGTAAACATACGATTTATATAAAATAACAGTTACTAAAAAATGTAAGAGTCACCAGGTTTTGGAACCTATATATTGGACGTGGAATGACCCTTTCATTTTGTTTCAGGTTAAAATTTTATCTTTAAAAAAAATAAATAGAGATTAAAAAAAAAAATAGTTCGACGGGGGTATTATACAAATTATGTAGATAGAAAGTGAGTCAAAATTGTACTTACTAATATACAACATTCAATTTTCAAAAACAACAGTACTTACCTGGAAAAAAAGAATAATCGAAATTACTATTAATATCTATATATTAACATGGAATTTATAAATACTTATAATAGAAATTACATATTTATGTCTGTTTTCCACCATCACCTGTATTGAAATTGATTAAGTGGAGACAGAAATATTAAGTTACTTAACTAAAGTCTATTTATTATTTACTTGTTTATTTATTGATATTTTTTTTGTTTTTGTTTTTTGAGCAGCTCTGTAGTGCGCCAATTTTTAAGGTCAGTTTTAGGAGAAAGATGAAGAACAGGGGGAGGAAAAAATGGAAAAGAAAATAAGCTTATACCTACCTAACAAGTTCACGCCGGCGACTTGACTGCTATTCGGGCGGCTTGTACCACCGGTGGCTCACACTAGAATGCCGCCTCTGCCAAATAATTAGATAGAAGAGCCTGCAAATCGACCGTTTTTGATCGTCTAAAGAAGGCCGGGTACGTCTGTCGTTACGATGTTTGGGTTCCCCATGAGCTCAGTGAAAGGAACCTTATTGAGAGGAGGTTTTACCTCACCCGCAGTACTCTCCTGACATGGCTCCTTAAGATTTCCATCTTTTCCGTTCCCTCGAAAATTTTCTACAAGGGAAATCCTACTCTTCAGAAGATGATGTCAAAACGGACCTTTTATTGTTCTTCAGGAGTAAGGACAGTGATTTTTGGAAAAAACGGATAATGGACCTTCCAAGCCGTTGGGGAAGGGTAATCGCTAACGATTAAATAAATAAATTTTAAGCTGTTCATCAATTTAAATTTTTGTACAAATTTCTCTACGAACTTTCCGGACAACCCAATACATGCTATCATTATTCTATAAATCCCAATATAGGAAGGACTTCCGAATATAACAATGGTCTCAGGTAGAAGTGCTTTATACTAATTATGTACAATGAAAAAAATAATATAATTTCATAATTTAATAAAAATTTATAAAAAATAAGATATGGAGACAAATAAAGAGGAAACGTTGACAAACTTCATTATACCACCCTGCAAGGTATTCGGTGAATAGAATTGGGTCAAGTATGCGCCAATAGGAGAAAAGCAAGCCCCAGCCACCCTTATATTACCACCTTCCCCTTATGGTATACATACCATCAGCGCCCCTTCGCGATATAGGGTAAATACAGTCATGCAGGAAGGCAAATAATAAAGAGTAAGGTGGGCATCAGCGGTGTAACGAACAATACACGGGGGAATGAAGAATATTGTAGAAAAAAATTAAATATTTGGTGTCACAATAGAATATTAACATTATTAAGAAATAAAATAATCGAAATGTGTATAATAGTCAACTGTTATTCTTTACGATAGACTGATAAATAGGATTTTCAGTTTAATCTTTTACTTTCACTTACCTATATATGAAATATATAGTAAGTGGAAGTATTGCGATTGTGAAAAATTTCGACTTCCGGTTTTCAACGGAAATAAACGTTTTGAGGTCCCCTGAGTCCAAATGACCATGTCCCGCGAAATGGTCTGTGTGTGTGTGTGTTTGAACAGACTAGCTCAAAAACTATAAACCGTGCGAACCTGAAATTGGGTATTTAGTGTATATATATGCCCGTGATGTGACAGCAAAAATTTCATCAAAATTGCTCAAAGTGAGGGGGTACTTAATTTAATAACTTTTTACGTTTTTTTCGATTTTCTCAAAAACGGCTCTAACGATTTTGATTAAACTTAGTATTTGAAGTAGGTATATGCCTGTAAAAATTTCATCAAAATTGATAAACCGGAGGGGGGACTTTCCTTAATAAATTTTGAATTATTTTTAAGTGTTTTTTTTATTTGCTCAAAAACGGCTTTAACGATTTTGATCAAACTGGGTATTTGACGTATGTATATGTTAAAGATGTGATAGCCCGCAGTTCATCAAAATTGCTCAAACGGAGGGGGCACTTTATTTGTTAACTATTTTTGCAATTTTTACCTTTTTTTCGATTTTCTCAGAAACGGCTTTAACGATTTTCATCAAATTCGTCATCTTTAATGAAAATTAGGTTTTCTTTAATATCAGGTAAGCTTTATCATTATTAAAATGTTCTTGGGGGGGGCTTAAATGGGGTAGGGGCCTTTTTTGTTTTTGTTTCCTATGAAGTATCTTTGTTTTTGTTTATATGGAGAAATAAACTGTCTCTCATTCCGCCTAAAAATATAAAATGGCTAAATATGAGATATGATAAAAACCAAGTAAACATATAGAGGAGAAAAAAAGAAAAATATTCAGTCAACTCATAAAACACGTTTAGCCCACGCATGACACTTTTAATGACAGACCATTGTTCATAATTAATGCTCTTCTGTTCATTTAATGGAAATGATTTGTTTCATGGGAAATAAATGAAATATTCAACAAGTACATAGAGAATTATAAAATCAGTCGATTTGGAGTATTATGCCTGCATTGCCGAATTATCTCAAGTAAAAACTTTTATTTAATAATAAAAGAAATTAGTGTTTGTTATAGAGCAAATAAAACAAAAATAAGAAATTAATGTGGAAAAATGTGTAACTGAGTGAGAAGTGGCATTAACACAACGCATTAATTTCTAAGTTGGTAAGTGAAAGTTGTGTGTTGCGCGCACGCACCAGATTTATTTTTCGGATAGCGAACGTCTCGATCCCTACAAGTGGACCTTCTTCAGGGCTAAAAAGAAGACACATATGTGAGTATCTATGCAAGAAGATGACAGATAAATGTTTATCATGTAATTATTAATAATAGATAGTAACAACGTACAACAAGGAGTAACAGAATAATGGAAAACAAATCCGACTGATGATATGAACAATATTTCATGATATTAATTACAAAGTACGAGTAGAGACTGACTTAAAAGGAAGATGGAATTCTACAGTTATAGGAGTGTATAGAAGCAGAGATTTTGAATAAGGCGACTGGCTAGTGTCGGTTGCGCCTTGGCTATTTATAGAGACTCGGAGTCCTGTAGACTGATAATAAATCAATAAAATGTATAATATGTTGTATGTTAACTTTGATGTACTGGCGTAAACCTTGTATATATGATGATTTATAACTGTATAATACATATATATGTTAATTTTGTTTAGATAAAACTTTTAATAGGGGAGAGCGGAGTTGGTTGGCAACAGTTTTCACTTTTTTGATTGTTGAGTCGTTCTTGTCAATATAATCCCAATATGGCTGATACCACTGTAAACTCTAAGTATTAGAGTACTTCAAGTATTTTTTTCAACACATAATATTTAATACTAAGATCATAGAAAATTGAAGAATTCGTCAATCCAGAGTATACCAATTAACCCCCAAGGTGGGGCAGGTTGGCCTAGAAGGTGGAGTTGTTCAGCCATCTCATCCAAGTGCTGCCTGACACATATTATTGCTATTAAATGCTGCACTATAATGGTATAATAATTTTGAATCGGTTTTCAACAGCTTTTAAGGGAAAATAGAATGACAATAGAAGAGGATAGAAGGTTAGACTGTCGTCACTTTCTGCATAGGAAATATTGCTCTCATCCTCAAGTGAGTGATAACTGAATCAGATTCGATATTTCGTATTTGTATCCCCTATTAATGGAAATCCCGATAATTTGCATATCTCGATAATTAGTATTTTACTCAAGGTCCCTTGACATTACGAATTATACAATTATACTGTACAACAATAAAAGGAATTTATTAGCTCGATAGTCTAAGACCCTAAGATTATATAGCCAACCTCCCAAATACTCGTAAATCTAACAACAGCTGGGAAATCGGTAAGCGATCATGAAACCCATGGATGAGCATATCGGTCATAGCCGCTGGTATAATACATCCCCCTATAACAGCCTGGTCCTGCCCCATCAATCGGAAGCTTATAGCCGGTCTTATTAGAGGACCAATAGTGCAATAAGATTTATTAGCTATCAGAGTCAACAAAATAGCCATCATGTACACGGACATGTCATAAAAAAATCAGAAATATTAACTCATCATTAATCAAAATATAAAACGCAATATTCATATAATTACAAAAGTACCATAGCATACTTGGAGGCAGACATTTTAATATTATAGCATTATATTAAGTACTAGTTTAAAAAAAAAAAACTAAAAATTTTGCACTCATCAGGAAGAATATTATTCCATCATAAAAGCGAATGTAACAGGGATGTAAAGCCAGGATAGCTTTCTAACAGACTATATTTTATGAAACAAGAAATAATAATGTCACTAAAGCTCTTTCAGTAGGGCTAATGATACCTAGGGCGGAGTCAATAGAAGCATTACCCCCCAAAAATATTTTGGCAATGAATATTTTTGTACTTTTAAAAGAATAAAGGAATAATTTCTATCAGTGTTTGTCAGTGTTTGAAAACAAAAAAAAATGTACAATTGGTATGCAACAAATTGGATTGTAACAATGTACAATCCAACTGTTGGTATGTTTACACGGGTACTTGACAAATCAGATAATTATAGAAAATAACGTAAAATTATAGTAAATAATGAAAAAAGTAGCTGGTTAACATGATCAAATAAAATCTGATATTTAGCTTCCTGAGTCGAGAGTAACACAGAGACTGAGGGTAAAAATTATTACGTGAGAGGTTGTAGGGGTTAGGTTGCTTTTGAAGTGAATAAGTTGAATTTGGTTTCCATCAGTTTGTTACTTCTTACTGGTGCTACCTACAATTTTACCTATACTAGCTACCTATATTTACCTATACCTATAATAATGACATAAGAAACAATTAATTATCATCTCACATCCATATAAAATGCATATCCTTGTGTTGCTTGAGATAAAAGATTAGGAAAAAGTTGGCTCACTATACCAAAACAGCGTTCAAAGATGGTGGAGTGAAAAATTTGATTTTAGTTCGTTTATTGATTACTGACATTCACCATTATGAATAATTCCGCCACAACTGGTCTTTTATTAAAGCTAGATAGTTCTAGATTCAGAAGAAATAAACAAACGTGCAAAAATAATTAATCTAGACAACATGAAATACCTTTAAAGTAAATTTTGTTGGACAAGGTTGTGAGACATATCTTAAGTAGTAACTGAACGATAAATTCCCATCTTAATAAGACTGATTTTCATGTTAGCCACATTTCTCTTTCAGCAATCCAACACAAAGCCTTCCCAAATCCCTCAAATGAAGAGCTCAAAGCTTTGTTAACAATTCCCTAATAGGATTGACCTCAAGATGGAAACAGGAAATGCATCGTTGGAGATGAAAGGCTCTTGATACGCAAATTACCCCACGAGGAATTTAGTTCTCTAATAGAAGATAACTAGAGAGAGAGAGTTCTTTCCAAACTAAAATGGTTAAGAGAATTAGGTTTCCCCTTATCACAGGAGAGTTTATTACGTTTATAAATAATACGATGATAAATAATCAGGATTTTCAGTTAAACATTTTTTTATTTTCAAAAGCCAACGTTTCGATCCCAACATGGGGATCTTCATCAGGACTTGTTTGTTTTGTTTGTTTAACGTCACTTCAAGCCCCTTAGGCTAATCGGACGGTGCTACAGTGGGAGTCCTGAATTTTGCCCATCCAGGTGTAATTAGGATAGGGTTCTTTAACGAGTACCTGACATCGTACAGGCTCGTGACCTCCATTTTACGTCCTATCCGAGAGACGGCATAGCCAAGGATTTTTTACTCACATTAAAAAAGCCTAGGGCCACCTCGGGACGCGAACCCGCGACCGTTAATATTGTAAGTTTATATGCTAACCACTAAACAACAAGTGACTTCTGTTGGATTTGGTTTTCAACATGTTGGGCTCGAAACGTTGGCTTTTCAAAATTAAAAAATTAGAACTGAAAATCCTTAATTAATCATTAAAATCTTGAATTGATCACCCTATCGTAAAGTAAAACAGTTGAACATTACACACCTTTATTATTTCGTTCTTCTTTCAAGTATTGAAAAATAAAAAAAAAAGTAAAAATAAAGTAGATAAAGTGATATGAACATTGAGTTGAGTACTTTCTGTTTCAATCCAAGCTCAACTTTCAATTTAGAAATACTCGTATTTATATGATAGAGACCGAAAAGAAAAGGTTGCGTATTCTATTCAGCCTAAACAGATCTCTTCTGTTGCGGATATTTTTAGCAGATGTTCAACTAACATGTTAAAGATGGTTCTCTGTTTAGAAGCAATGAATAACCATTTCAGATCCTTTATCTCCGTGATCATAAACTGAATTCAGATGCTTGTTCAAACAACAGTTAATATAATGCGACATTAGGCCGCGGGGATTAAGCGATGTAATAAAATAAAATAGTTGTTTTAAATGAAGTTATTATTTATTTTGTTGATACTTAATCGGTACCTGTATTATAATTAGAATATAAGAGTTTTGTAAATCTAAAGATTTGTATTAAATTTGCTAAGCAGTAGAGACCAACTTATGACCAATTATATAATTAAACTAGCTGGGGTGCCCGGCTTCGTTCCGGTAGTTGTGTGGTAGCTTTAATACCAGAAAAACTTTAAAATTAAAGGAAATAGGGAACAAAATTAGCACCTTCTTGAAAATTCGGTTTTAACTTGGTATCAATATTCTGCAGACTTGAGATCTGCAGAGTGAGCCCAAATAAGGAACCCAGGGGTAAAATAATTTACAGGGGGTTAAAAATGGTAAATGAACAATTAATTTTGCTGCAACTTTGTCGAGTTATGCATCGTTTTTGATGGTTTATGTGATTCTGAATCCTATAAGCCCATTCCAAGTAGTCAGCAGATAATAAGTTATTAGATTATAGTTGAAAAATCTGGTATCTCAGTTAAAAAAATTATATTTCGAGTAAAACTTAAGCTCCGACTACTATGATGGTCCTATTTGATTCAGAAGTATAGAAACTACCGAAGATTCATAGAAATTTTTTTTAAGACCTTGCTTCCATTTCAACCTCCCTAAAATATCCCCCCGTATACGTTCTGCATACCTCGAATCTTACTACTATTACAAAGTGAAAACCAAAATTTCTTGAAGGCACAATTTTTTCATCATATTTCTTTTTATCTTGAACTATGAGGGATGATAAAATCTTGAATGCTGTTATTGGAGTTAGTCCTTTTTGTCAACTGGAATGCTCATCATGCATTGTAATCAAACCAACTTCTTTTTCATAAATACAATAAGAACACTTCAAACTTTTTATTTTCGATTTATATTCAGTCAATTCATCTCTTTTTTTGTCTGATTTTATTCGCTCAGAAATCTTCACTCATATTGCATTAAATTTACTTAAGTATATATTATATATAGATTGAATGTAATGTGCTGATCATATATTAGCCTTCTTATGAGAAAACTAATTCTTTAAGGAATCCAGTTGGTTTTATAATTGATTGCAGAGATGTAAAATCATTATTTTATTTTGAAAGCAAAGGAGAAACTAATTATTTTCGCTTATTTTTTTTAGTAATTTAAAATGAACAGCTGAACAAATATATAACCTCTACAATTTGAACTGAATGATTGAACAATAAACATTGAGTGAAACGAACCCTAGCGCTTCCTGGTAGTCTGGAGCATTTCCGGCCGAATCGAAGCAAATTCGAGATTTAAATGTGGACGCGTCTTCATAGGTGCTATAACGCTGTCCCCGAACCTTGCCGTACCAGGGTACTACGAACAGTATTTCATAACTCGCTTGCCCACTTGGCCATCCCCCCCCCCCCCAAAAAAAGGTACCTATCTATTTGTTCGATAGTCTAAAGGTGCCTTTACAACATCGAACAGATAATCCAAAAAACTCTCTACCGGCGCACCACGAACAGCTATTTACACTAAAACGTGAAGTCGGACGAACAATGTCTGACTGCACCTATGCACCTAAATACAACAATTTTCATTAAAAAAGACGGCTGACTTTTAAGACTAGCAGCTGTTCTGACTTTTGCTCTCAGAAAAATGCTAAAAGAAGGTCTAGAAGCTTATCTTAACTAACTCAAAAGCGATATTGGAGCAATGCCCGAACACACAGGCGAATGTTCGAGTTCCTGTATCCTTTAGATTAGCCGAACACTGTTCCGAACAAGATCTTCGAGAATAAGACTTGCCCAGCTTAAAGGCACCTTGAAACAAACATTTCCTCCGCCATTTTGTAAATCTACTAGTGCACTCTGCAGACTATTACGACCGCGAATAACCATTCAAGATGGTAGGTAATATGTGTACGACATTAGGTGGTAATTAGGTCAGAATAAAGAATAATAAAGCAACAGAAAAAATAAGATTGAGCACATACCGCACTGATACAATGCATAATACAAGACTAAACCTATTATAATAAGAGCTGTTATAAGAAATAAGATGAAAAGATAATTAAGGTCAATAAAGAATGTAAATAAAAATAGAGCATAATAAAGAAAATAAAAGGATAAAATAAAGATGGCGAAGACTAGATAGAGGAAGCAGGGAAGCTGATTAGTTCTAGTCTCATTACTTCCGCCGCAACTAGAAGCTGTGGGTCGTTTATCAGACCACAGCCTGCTGTATTAGTTCAGGTCTTAACTTGACCGTTAATTTATATATACGTATACATATATAGATATATATTGCGCTATTAAATTATAATAATAAATTTATATTTATAATCAAATTATAAAAACATTTTGAAGTATTTAGAAGTGTGTGATGTGTAACGGTCAATTGTTTTCTTTCTAAAAAGATGATTAATTACCAGGATTTTCGGTAAAAAAAAATTTATTTGGAAAACAAACGTTTCGATCAAACTAAAAAATATTTGTTAGAAAAAATTATGAAAGTACACGAGTAAGTATTTTTTTTTTAAATAAATGAATACCTTGTTAGCAGAAGCGGCTCAAGATTTTTTTTTTTTTTTTTTGCGCCCTAACAGTCTTAGCTCCCACGCCCAATTTCTCTTTTCAAGCCGTCCTTGCTATTGTCACCTTATCAGCAAACGAAAACCTACAGTTATCATTTTTTCGAAAAATAAATTAAGGGGGGGAAAAAAACCACTTGAATAGTTGTTTAAAATAAAAAAAAAAATACAAGGTACAGAAAAAAATCATCAAAACTTTGAGTCTTTCTAATTTCACTGACCGACTTCGAAAGTTAAAAAACAAAAAAAAAAAACACAGTAAGAATTATTACTCCATTACATAACTTTTATTAAATAAATAATTCTTGAGGCGAATTATAGTAGAATGCTTCGATGTATACGTATATTCAGAATTTCCAGAAAGACTTTACCAAGCCCTGACGGCAAACTGATAAGCTGACATGATAAGAATTTATTAAGATCTAAAATAACCATCCTAGAAAAATATATCATATATATTATTTCTCAAGGGCTTTTTTTTTTTTTTTTTGTCGGTGCACATATACATCATTCATTTCGCCATCGATTGCGAGCAGAGTTGGGCAGTAGTTAACTACATTTGTAATTAACTACACAGACAACTACATGTAGTTTGTAGTTGGAAGCGCGCAACTACTATTTTTCAACTACCATTTAAGTAGTTGTAATTTAAAACTACATCTACAGTAGTTGGGAAAAAGTAGTTGGGAATGGCAAATACAACAAGTAGTTGTAAATGTAGTTTAGAGCGGCAACTACATTTGCTAAGCAACGTCTAATTAAATCACATGTTTTTGCTATTTTTATTTTGTGTTTAGATAAATACTCCATAGATAAATGGGCTCCATTATGGTTGATAATCTGTTTTAAAAATAGTACAATACATATACGTAATACAAATTTTTTTCCATGATTTCCGGCATCCAATTATTTTTTTTAACCTTAGGTTCTCGATCAATCCCATGTTTTATATATTAGCTGGAATGCATTTGATATACTCCTTATCGATAATACTAGATATCGATAATTACTCGTTATCAATAAAAGTAGTTGTAGTTTCAGGCCCATAATTACAGTTGCAACTACTAGTTGTAGTTGTAAAAATGCAACTACTTTTTTGAAACTACAGTAGTTGTAGTTGTGGTCCATCAACTACAAATTATAAAAGTAGTTGTAGTTTCAACAACTTCCCACCTACTCTGTCAGTAGTTTTGTAATTTGTAGTTCAACTTCTTTTTGCCCAACTCTGATTGCGAGATATAAGCGCAAAACGTGGTTTTTGCTAGAAAATAGTTGTAGAGATTCCTAAATGGTGTCAATCTATTCAAGTTTTCAAGGTCATATACATTTTTTCGGTTAATCCCTTCGTATTGTAATTGCGAATTGTAAGCGAGAAGCTGCAATTCCCAGCGAAAATGGGCTTTTTCGAAGGTGTCTTTTTTTCAGATTGTCTAGACGAACATTATGTATGTATACAATTTTCCATTTTAGCCGTCGTCTGCGAGTTATAAGCAGAAACGTGCGATTTTAGACACTGGAATAAGCGCACTCGCTTTCCACGAAACCGATATGTGATTTAAGTATCTGGAGTTTTCAAGCGTGCGCTCTTTCAGTGACATCGTAACTTCAAGCATAGTGTTCAAAAAGGCCCTGTAAACACGTAAATACTATTCCTATCTTCAACTACTAATCTATTCTAAACTATTCTATTCTTTACTTCAATCCTCACCTATGCCCATGACGCACTAAATACGCTCTCTACTATACTACTAAATATACGGTGTGTATTTTAATTAAGTAGGATTTAGGTAGGTTACAGTGCGAATGCTTCGCGCGGGTCAGATAGTTTTTAGTTAATACAATTATTATCAAATAACCTACAAAATGTTCTTGAGTTTCAGGAAAGTTTACTTCTTAGCAAAATTTTCCAGGAACAGACGCACATAGGTTTGTTCCAACAAGCACTTAAAAAAACACGTTGATAAGCACAGCTCATTTTCTCCCCACATTAGGTATATTGATTCTGAATTTGATTGGTTGGTTTTCCTAATCGATTCATCGAACTTTTTTTTCTTCTTTTCTCGTCTGTTTTAATTATTTATTGCCTTATGGTGTACTGTATCGAACACTCAGAATGTGCGTCCAAAATTTTTTGTGAACGAATTATCTAAAATTTCACAAAACGTAGGAATTTTAATTTCAGAATTGAATTACTTTTTAATTATTGCATTATTTTTTATAAAATTTGAAGAAAGAAATTTTCTTTCTTTTTAGAAAAGCTTAATGAGAGACGAGATGAGATGCTAGCTCGTATAACGAAGAAGGGGGGGGGCCTGGAATATTCCGAAATTGCGAGGCTCACTCTTCTGC
This sequence comes from Aelia acuminata, assembly GCA_911387785.2. Lineage (NCBI taxonomy): Eukaryota > Metazoa > Arthropoda > Insecta > Hemiptera > Pentatomidae > Aelia > Aelia acuminata. The sequence goes on from OU426978.1 coordinate 224,286,681, forward strand.
GAAATCTCTTCATTTTTATTCAAATGTATTCTTATTGTTGTAGGGTTCTCCTCCCTCCGCGGCAGTCATTTGTTATTGAAATGCTTATCTCTAGGAATGATAACGCTCAAGTTGTTAGGGACATGCCACCGTTATTATGTAGTATCAAGCAAGCCGTGACAATGTTAATTTTTCATTCTATTTTCTCTTTTGATTTTTTTTTTTTTGACTTTTTTACTTTCACTTACCTATATATGAAATACGATAGGTTAAATAATGGTCAGGATTTTCAGTTTACAATGATATTTATTATGGTAAGCCAACGTTTCGATCCAGCTTGTGGATCTTCATCAGGGCTAAAATATAGGATATATCCCCATTCTCTCAAACAAAATTAAAAAATCCTTCTCATCGAGTTTCCCACACATGCGCCTAGTATTAAAAAATAACAATAAATTAAAAAATCTTTATACAAAACTCAAAGACCCTGTACCTCTCCTAGACAAGTGTAATGTAGTTTATCGTATCCAGTGCTCCACGCTTAATTGCAACAGTTGCTATATAGGTGAAACCAAAAATTATTTAAAAAAACGTATTTATCAACATAAATACAGTATTTCCACGCGTAATTCGTCTACATCTAAATTAGCAGAACATGCCATTGCCCACAACCATTCCTTCGACTTTGAGAACCCCTCCATATTAGCCACTGTATCTAACCACGACAAACGTCTCCTCTCAGAATCCATTTTCATCCATCTAGAAACTAATAACCCGGTAAATCACAAAACAGATAAAGAGATAATTTCATCCACTTATTCTAACATCTTCCGCATCCTCAAATCCTAGTTTTGATTTCATAGGTACCTGCAATTATCTCTGTACCTCTTATACTTTTATTATTTTTTGTATTGTATGCTTGTTTCTATATATTTTCCAAATTTGTATGCTTTGTTACATTATGTATTATCTCATTTTTATGTTATTATTCAGTCCAGACACAACTATTTGTATACAGTACCATATATTTTGTTAGTTTTTAAATATTTTGTTCACTCTGTTGTCATGTGCCTTCACTTCAAAAGCTTTGGATTTCCCCACCATAAACCTTTGAAGTCGGCAAACCTACCCCCTACCACTACCTCTCACCTTATTTTTACCTTTAGTCTTAGTATCCACCTGGACTCAGTAGGTAAATATCATATTCTATTTTATCTTGTTAACCAGCCTCTTATTTTAATATTTATGTATACCATCTTTTATATTATTATCAGTTCTGTAATGTATCCATTTATTGTCACCCTCTAGCATAGATACTCATATATTTGTTTTCTTTTAGCCCTGATGAAGATCCACAAGCTGGATCGAAACGTTGGCTTACCATAATAAATATCATTGTAAACTGAAAATCCTGACCATTATTTAACCTATCGTAATTGAAGAACAGTTGACCATCTCTCATCTCTATATATGAAATATATAGTAAGTGGAAGTATTGCGATCGTGAAAAATTTCGACTTCCGGTTTTCAACGGAAATACACGTTTTGGGGCCCCCTGAGTCGAAATGACCAAGTCCCGCGAAATGGTCTGTGTGTGTTTGTGTGTGTGTGTGTCTGTGTGTGTGTGTGTGTGAACAGACTAGCTCAAAAACTATAAACCGTGCGATCATGAAATTGGGTATTTAGTGTAGGTATATGCCCGCGATGTGACAGCATAAATTTCATCAAAATTACTTAAAGGGAGGGGGTACTTTACTTAGTAACTTTTTAGGTTTTTTTCGATTTTCTCAAAAACGGCTATAACGATTTTGATTAAACTGAGTATTTGATGTATTAATATGCCCGAGATATGACTCTAAAAATTTCATCAAAATTGATTAACCGGAGGGGGGACTTTACTTAATAACTTTTGTAACATTTTCACGTGTTTTTTTTATTTACTCAAAAACGGCTTTAAAGATATTGATCAAACTGGGTATTTGATGTATGTATATGCCCGAGATATGACTGTAAAAATTTCATCAAAATTGATTAACCGGAGGGGGGACTTTACTTAATAACTTTTGTATTATTTTCACGTGTTTTTTTTATTTACTCAAAAACGGCTTTAAAGATTTTGATCAAACTGGGTATTTGATGTATGTATATGCCCGAGATATGACTGTTAAAATATCATCAAAATTGATTAACCGGAGGGGGCACTTTACCTAGTAAATTTTGTATCATTTTCACGTGTTTTTTTTATTTACTCAAAAACGGCTTTAACTATTAACAAAAATAACATATGAATGTAGAAAAATGTGTGAATTTGGGAAATGATATTTAGCAAAACACGTCAATTTCTAATCTAAGTAAGTTGGTAAGTGAAAGTTGTGTGTTGCGCTCACGTACCAGATTTTTTTATTTTAATACTATTACTGTGAACGTAATTCCTACTGAAATCAGGAAGTAATTCTTCCAATTACTGATCCATCTAAATAAGAATGTGAAAAATGTTTTTTAAGCTGACTTATAAAAAAAAAAAAAAAAAAAAAAAAAAAAAAAAAAAAAAAAAAAAAAAAAAAAACCTGTATTTCTACACTCAACCGGCAGGTTTATTCCTTAATTTTTTAAATAAGGGAATCATAGTCCGATTTCAATAATTTCAATTGAAGTATCATTGTTTAAGCAGCCATACATTGTTTAAGAATACATTTATTTTAATCTATACCACTGGTATTTGGTCAAAAGGGGTTAAGTCGTCGAATGTGAAGGTTAAACAACGACTTACAAAGCTATTGAAAATCATTATAAATTCTTTCTGATTGTATTTCATTATTCCAGAATAATAAATTAAACTATATTTTTTCAACACAGACTGTAATAAATTATGAATAACGAATAAATTATAGTTAGTTATGAATTTTAAGAAGACGAGACAAAAAAAATGTTTTTATGACTTAAGCACTTTTGCCCAAACATGAATGATGTAAATAAAGATGAAATTCTGTTTGTTTGTTTATTCTTTATAGATATCCATACCATTTGTCCTAAATTCTCCAAATTTCCATAAGTGGTTCTTTGATACCAGGTGCAAACACCTGTCGATATTAAAATTGCATAACTTCAGCCAATCAAGGGTATATTCTTTATTGCTATAAAAATCGTTTTGATCGCTCTTTTCATTGGTTTTTACGAAATCGACCGTTTAAGTCGATAAAAGTCTCAGTTTGTAGATTAAAAATGAAATTCTCCGTGTGAAACCGGTGTATTCAGCTAGTAATCTATAAATAATGATGATATAAACACTGATGAAACTCTGTTTGTTTGTTTGTTGTTTACAGAGATCCATTATGTTTTTCCTAAAATCACTAAATTCTCCAAATTTCTCACAGTGCTTCTTTCATACCAGGTGCGAATACCTGTCCAAATTAAAATTGCATAACTTCAGCCAATCTCTGGTTTTTGTTTGACGTCACTTTATGCCACTAGGGCTAATCGGACGATGCTACAGTGCGAGTCCTAAATTTTGTCTATCCAGGTATAATTAGGATAGGCTCGGGACTTCTATTTTACGTCCTATCCGAGGGACGGCATGGCATAGGTTTTTTTACTCCCATTAAAAAATCCTAGGGCCACCGCTGGGCGCAAACCTGCGACCTTTAGTATTGTAGGTTGCCATGCTAACCAATATACCACAGGTGATCCCTCAATCTCTGGTGATATTCATAATTGTTATAAAAATCATTATGATCTCTCTTTACACAGGTTTTTATGAAATCTACCGTTTGAATTGTAGAAAAATGAAATTCCCCGGGTGAAACCGGGATATACAGCTAGTATTAAATATGTTTATTAACTATTGTACACATAACTAATTAATGTGAAAGATTTTGCTTTTTTTTTTTCCTAACCGCGTTTTAACGTAATCGATAAACCCACCACTCTTTCATAACCTTTAAATGTTCAAATATAGTTATAATTAAATGTTACTTACAAAATTCAACGATTAGATCACTAGTTTAAATTAAGAACTTACCTGAAACAAAAAAAAAATAAGATTAGTCAAAAAGAAATTTTATAAGATAAACTTCTTTTAGATTATAAATGTTAAAAAAAAAATTGAAAGTGTACTAATGATCATATAAAAATGTGAAAAATATAAAAACCATGACGTAAAAGCCGTCTTCTGGTTTCCGGTTGCATTATGGAACTTTCTAACTATATTTAAATATATTTCGCTGGTTTGGAAGGTGACTGACTAAATCCAAAAAAACTATAATTTTACTAGAGAAGCATATGTTGTACACTATTGGTATGCTCTGGTATGCTCTGCAGCGTTAAATATTCCATTTTAAAATATGTAATGTTTCTCAAAGAAAGGTTATATGATATGAAGTATTTTAAGCAAAAACAATAATTTTCGCATTGTGGCACTCTTCTCTTCTTTAAAACAAGCGATATAGCCCATATTTTTGTTATCATTACCTCTCTTTTTTACTTTCACTTACCTATATATGAAATATACAGTAAGTGGAAGTATTGCGATCGTGAAATCTGTGTGTGTGTGTGTGTGTGTGTGTGTGTGTGTGTGTGTCTGTGTGTGTGTGTGTGTGTGTGTGTGTGTGTGTGTGTGTGTGTGTGTGTGTGTGCGTGTGTGTGTCTGTGTGTGTGTGTGTGTGTGTGTGTGTCTGTGTGTGTGTGTGTGTGTGTGTCTGTCTGTGTGTGTGTGTGTGTGTGTGTCTGTCTGTGTGTGTGTGTGTGTGTGTGTGTGTGTGTGTGTGTGTGTGTGTGTGTGTGTGTGTGTGTGTGTGTGTGTGTGTGTGTGTGTGTGTGTGTGTGTGTGTGTGAGAGAGAGAACAGACTAGCTCAAAAACTATAAGCCGTGTGAATCTGAAATTGGGTATTTAGAGTATGTATATGCCCGTGATGTGACAGCGAAAATTTCACCAAAATTGCTCAAAGGGAGGGGGTACTCTATTTAACAACTTTTTAAGTTTTTTTCGATTTCCTCAAAAACGGCTCAAACGATTTTGATTAAACTGAGTATTTGATCTATTTATATGCCCGAGATATGGCTGTATAAATTTCATCAAAATTGATCAACCGGAGGGGGGACTTTACTTAATATATTTTGTATAATTTTCACGTGTTTTTTTTAGTTACTCAAAAACGGTTTAAACGATTTTGGTCAAACTGGGTATTTGATGTATGTGTATGCCAAAGATGCGATAAGCCAACATTTCATCAAAATTGGTTTAACGGAGGGGGCACTTTATTTCATGACTTTTTAACCAATTTTTACCTTTTTTTCGATTATCTCAAAAACGGCTTTAACGATTTTCATCAAATTCGTGCTGTTTAATGAAAATTAGGTGTTCTTTAATATCAGGTAAGCTTTATCATTATTAAAATGTTCTGAGGGGGCCTTTTTTGTTTTCCTATAAAGTGCTTTTGTATTTGTTTATATGGAGAAATTATCTGTCCGTCGTTTTGCCTAAAAATAAGAAATGGCTAAATATGAGATATGATAAAAATCAAGGAAACATATAGAGGAGAAAAAAAGAAAAATATTCAGTCAACTCATAAAACTCGTTGAGCCCAAGCGGAGTACGCCTTTAATGACAGACCATTGTTTATAATTAAAGCCGTTCTGTTCATTTGAGAAGTGGCAATTAACAAAACGCATTAATTTCTAATCTAAGTAAGTTTGTAAGTGCAAGTTGAGTGTTGCGCGCACGCACCAGATTTTTTCTAAATATAATACTAAACATTGTAATTGAGAATTACAAACCTAAATCACAATCGAGTATATGCTCGAATTTCAGGATCGAAATTGTCTCTATGATATCTTGATGATGATGATATGATCAGAACACTTCCTTAGAGTTTAGTACCATAGAATTAAATTTATTCTCTTACAATAATCGATCGACAATAGTCGATCTTACATGAATCAGAGCATCAAAAGGTGTAACTAATAATTTTAACTACTGAATAATGAAGATCCAACACAAACCATGACCGTAACTGTAAGGATTCCTAGATTTCACAGTCAAGCCTTCATTCTAAAAGGATTAGTTATGTATAAATATACATAAAACGGAATTCCATTAGTCACGAGAACATATTTAAGGTATCATCTCTTTGGAGAGCAATAGTTATATCGGTCATATACCAAGATACGTCGGTGTTAAGTTAACAGCAAACTTAACTTTATCGTAATCAGTATCCTTCATAAGCAATGAAACAACAATACCTCCAACTACATCATTCATAAATGGCTTCATCAGTATGATAATTGAAGGAAAGCGTCAACAAACTAAATTGACTACATTATGAAGAAAGTGATGAGAAAGATTTTCTTCTCTCCCGATTTAAATTACTTTCAGGGAAAACTGAGAAAGTGCGATGATAACATGAATATAAATGTTGTAGTAATTGGTTCCATTAACTTCCTTGAAGGATTTCATCAACGTATGTATATTATGTAAAAATAAAAATCGAAAGGTGAAACTGTAAAAATTATAAGAGAATAAATTTAATTCTATGGTACTAAACTCTAAGGAAGTGTTCTGATCATATCATCATCATCAAGATATCATGGAGACAATTTCGATCCTGAAATTCGAGCATATACTCGTATATCAATAAAAATAATTCGAAAAAAAAAAAGTTTTATCGAAAGTATGATAATGGTGTCATGGTATGAAAGCGAAACGAATTGTTTACTGTTAATAATGCTTTCGAGCTTGGGTACTCCTTTATATACCTTTTATTTTGTTGATTTAAATTTAACAATGTCCTTTAATATAAATACATCAGGTAAAAGATATATTTAAAAAAAGTAATGCTGTGAACAAACGTAAGTAGAAACTAATCATATAATCGCACTACGGCAGCATAGATGAAGTTTCTGATGAGGAGAGAAGATGGAATTGAGTCAAAAATTTAGGAATAAGAGTTTTAGGGGTCACCTGTGGTGTAGTGGTTAGCGTGGCAACCTACAATACTAAAGGTTGCGGGTTCACGTCCCGCGGTGGCCCTAGGCCCTTTACTTCCATTAAAAAATCCTTAGCTATGCCGTCACACGGATACCTATTCCAATAGGTTAGTCCCAGAATTCGCGCGCAGACTATGATAATATCATTTTTTAAAACCAAGGCGCAAAAAAAGAAAATAATGAAGTCACAATAAAAATGTAAATTTAAAAGTTTCCGAGTCCCTAAAACAAAATTAACAGCCATATGTCCTGCCTAAGAGGGGCACTTGGCCGATTTCCGAATCATATCTCTGACATGAATATCTACAAACGTACTTACATAAATAGCAATAGCAGGAAGTCCAATATAAAAATAAAAATATAGACATCTTGACAGGTACAGTAAACCCTCATTATTACGAACTGGGATATAACGAACACCTCGATATAGCGAACCAAAATACTATCCCCCCAAAATTACCATTATATTTCTGCTGAACCCCTCGTTATAGCGAAATCCCTTGGTTAGTGCGAACTACGAACTAAATTTGATGCCTGAGAATTATTATATTCTGTTATAACGTACTGCTAGAATTTTTATTTATTTTTTTTTTTTTTACTGTATTACTTAGAACAAGTGCGGAAAGACGAAGTAACTCCAGTTTCTAGAATTGAGGTGTTTTTTTACTCTTAACTAATCCGATTTGCTTTTGCTCTCTCTCTGATTCCATTGACTTTTTTCTCAAAACTAGCTCAGTTCATTTTCGACTTCTGTATTATTCGAATCAGTGTTCTGTAGTCGTTTGTAGTGTTGTTAAAATACACAATGAGTTCGTTGGTAAACGTGTGTCACAAACGTAAATCCTTATCAATCGAGGAAAAATTGAAAATACTCCAGGATATTGAATCGGGAATTCTAAGTAAATAAACCATCGCAGAAAAATATGGAATTCCATAATCAACATTGTCAACCATTATAAAAAACAAAGATAAAATGGATTCAACCGCAGGCCAAGGATTAACTTCAGCATCAAATAAACGACTGAGCTCTGCGGCTCATGAATATTTGGAAAAAAAAATGATAAATTGCTTTAAACAAATGAGATCTCAAATACCAATCTCAGACCCTAATTTTTCCTTATTATTATTAAAGCTAAGGCTAAAGAACTCTCAAGTGAACTTGGCAGGTAAATTAATGAATCTCATTGTTTAATTAATATGTAGTTTATCTAAAAATTAATTACATACATGCGTTTTAATTTAGGTAGTTCTAATGAATGAATTTCCTTCGAAATAAGATCAAATTAGTGCGGCCATTGGCTAAAAAAAAATATTAAAAAAAAAGAATCCTCGGTTATAACGAATCTCGTTATAGCGAACTATGGAAATCAAGCCCCCTTCCAGTTAGCTATATCGAGGGTTTACTGTAATAGGTAGAAACAAGAGCATACAAATGACCATTAGAATCAATAGGAAAGTATTTCGGAACTTTACTAGACTGCAGAATATCTTAACACAACTAAGCCTTAATGATTGGCATAATAACTAAATATCTTTGTAAATACTGTTTTTATTGGTAGGTTTCCTTGTTTGATATATCAGTGACGCAACAGTAGCATAAAATAAACTATTTTGTAAGATAATCAACAATAGAGCAAGCGTTACCTACCCAGAAGAAATGCCTAGATCACCAACTAGCCCCGTAAGAGTGACGCTGCGTATAACTATACGCAAGTATAGCCGTGATTCATGCAATAACATAAAAGTTTTAGCTTTAGTAATGGATATTGTAAAATCAGAAAAATTCTTCACTTTGAACTGGTCGCAGAAAAATAATTTATTTAATACTACAACTCAAAACAATCTGTTCCTCAAAATAAAGCAAAAAGGAGTAAATGAGCCATTAAGGAAATAATTTCAAATGTATTTTAATAAAAATGAAAAGTATAAATATTTTCTTTTCTAAATATAAGCCCCTAATTTTAGAGTCAGTAAGCCGAAACACGAATATAAACACGAAAAGATGAACAAAGCATGCAATCGCATGACAGCAGAATATGGGGCAAGGGGACAATTAGCCTAAGTAACCTTAGTGTAAGAAAAAATATAGAAATATCATGAATAATAGAAATTATAAAAATACTAGCTAGGGTGCCCGGCTTCGCTCCGGTAGTTGTGTGGCAGTTTCAATAACAGAAAAACTTTAAAATTAAAGGAAATATAGAACAAAATTAACACTTTCTTGAAAATTTTAACATTGTATTAATATTAAGATTCGAGATCTGCAGTGTCCGCCCAAATAAGGAACCCTATATACTTTATAGGGTGTTGAAAATGGTGAATGAACAATTAATTTTGCTGCAACTTTGTCGAGTCATGCATCGTTTTTGATGGTTTCTGTGATTATGAATCCTATAAGCCCATTCCAAAATGTCAGCAGATAATAAGTTATTAGATTATTAGTTAAAAAAACTATATTTGGAGTACAACTTAAGCGCCGACTACTGTGATGGTTCCATTAGATTCAGAAGTTTAGAAAATACCGAAGATTCATAGAAACTTTTTTTGTGAGACCTTTCTTCCAGTTCAACCTCCCTTAATTTATCCCCCCCCCCCACCACACCCTAATTTGGCCGAACACTGCACTTCTCTAATCTTACTACTGTTACTAAGTGAAAACCAAAATATCAAGAGGGCACAATTTTTTCATCATATTTCTTTTTATCCTGAACTATGAGCGGTGATAAAATCTTATTGAAAACATGTATATTTGGAGTCAATTCATCATTTTGTCAACTGGAATGCTCATCATACATAGTAATAAAACCATTTTTCATAACTACATACAATAAGAACACTTCAAACTTGTTATTTTCGGTTTATAATCAGTCTATTCAGCTTTTCTTTTTTGTTTTATGTCTGTTTTTATTCTCTCACTCATATTGCATTAAATTTACTTAAGTATATGTTAGATATTGATTAAATGTAATGTGTTAATCAATTAACCTTCTTATGAGAAAATTAATTTTGTAAAGTATCCAGTCGGTTTTCTCATTGATTGCAGATATGTAAAATCGTTAATTTATTTTAAAATAAAAGGTGAAACTAATTATTTTCGCTTGATTTTTTAGTAATTTAAAAAGAACAGCTGACAAAATATATAACCTTTACAAATATAACGGAATGAATGAACAATAAACATTGAGTGAAACGCACCCTAGCGCTTCCTGGTGGTCTGCATCTCGAACTAAATTTTTCATTCATAAACTCGTATGTCATTCTCAGAGAAGCTAATTACATGTTGCGAGAGCCTTAAAATTCCAGTCCTTTTCTCTTCAATTTCACACCCTTAAGAGAAAAACGGAAACCTTCTTCTCCGTTAGGGGACCTACAGTTAAACGCTGACATAAATCTCTTAATCCTATGTGGAGTCGTTTTTGAGCCTTTTCGGCACGCACATTGTACACTTTGCTTTATAATATATATTGATAAATAAAAACTTCAAATTCAGAGTCCACTCTTAAGTTACTATACTAAGAGAGATTTAATTTTTAACAAACCATAGTCATTGGTTAATCCTTACCGTGGTTATCCAAAGATGATAGGAAAAAAATTTAAAATAATAGGCGTCTGTAGGGGGAAGGAGAATAGCTTTGTGGAGAACTAATGATTCGTAACCTTTGTAAAATGCAGGGTCAATGCGAAGCTGCTAATATACACGAAGGATATTAGCATCAAAGAAACGGAAATGAAGACTAAAAATACGAACGGCATTCGTGCACGTTATCAGCTAAATGCACAAGTTCGCATCGCATTACACGGCTCCACCATCTAGGCAAGAACTAATTGAAGCTATTATCTATATTGCAAGCCATCAATCTTTATTATCTGAAAATAATAATTTTAATTACTTTACAATTATTTTAAAGAATATTACACAAAATTTAAATTTTCGAACAAAATTATTTTGCAATGAGCAAATTTTGTAGATTATTTCATGAGCGTTCCATGAGGAAAAAAGAAATTAGCTCAGGTAGTCTCTAGGCCACCGCCTGCGTAGTCGTTATGGGCTGTACGGGTTCTGTGAGCATTCCTACGGGTTCTATCAGAGGGTTTGTAGTGTAGCTCAGTCTTTGGTTGTTTCCAAAATTGTTCGCATGCTAAGTCCTTGTCTATGATATCGTTGCTAGTGACCGACCGAAGTTTCGCTTTCGTCCGAAAAACTTGAAGAGTCCACGGAAGAAAGGGGGAGAGTCCATTTTTTTCCTAATTGTAGTTTATATATATATAATTGTTCGTCTAGTTGAGTAGAATATGTTGGTAAAAAGAAATAGTCAGAAGAAATGACAATCGGTTGGTTACAAGCGATTGAAAGAAAAACGTACTCGGAAGAAAGGGGGAATTTCCTCGCAGAAAAACCTAGAATGGGGGAGAGTCATGTTAGAAGTTATGTGGTTTGTGTATTAATGTCACCACTTCATCAATAAAACAGGGAAGAAAGGGGGAGCGTCCAGGACTATCCCCTTTGTTTTATGTTTAAATTGTTTTTTTTACTACAACATTTTTTTTTTTTAGAGCGTGTTATTTCTGTTTTGGGCAAATTTATTATTTTGACACGCAAAACCAAAAGGAAAAGGACATATGAAAAAATTGTAGAAAAATGATAAAAGATACTTAAGTAATTAAAGATCCAAACCTAAAAATTCGATTTTCTCGAAAAGCAGTCCAAATGACATACCCTCTTTCTTCCGTGGACTCTTCACTTAGTTTCGGCCAAAATTGGCCGAATCTTCGGCCAGGCCGAAACTAGCTTTTGTGTCTGATATCTCCGAGAAGGAAGTAGGACTAAACTATTTCAGCTTGTAAGGTCGACCTCTTTCATGGCATTTAACACCCTTGGATTTAATTATGCGAAATATCTGTTATTTTAGTAAATTACACGTGTATTGTATTTCGATAGAACATAGATTTTTCTCATTCTTTTGGTATCTTTAATTGATCGAAAACTTGGAGTTGGAGACAAAAATTTGATACTGACAAGCCAAAATGTTCCTCGTAAATCACATCAAGCCTTAATATGTAATGAAAGAATGCTTTTCATACAGGTTTCTTTACATTGAATATAAAGAATAGTATTTATACTTTACCTTGACCGTTATGAACCTTTTTGTGCTTTTAATTATCTGCTTATTAATAATGAAATTTGATTTATAAAAAAATAAGATTGTAATATAAGCTTATTTTTAGTTTATTTAGTTTAAGTATTTAGAATATATTATATTCTAAATACTTAAATTAGTCGTTGGAGAAACCTAACATGTACACATATTCAATTCAAACATGAAAAAAATATTTTAGTCAGTAACCTTGTTGTTAAAAGGAAGGCTTAAGTTGCATCAAATGGTGGCAGTAGGTTTTGCTCTTTTTTCTTGTATGAAGAGGCACGTTTTCGACCAAAAACTATTCTATATATTTTAAAACTAGATTATATCCACTATTTCAACTTTTAGGGCTGTACTAGGAAGTAGGGGCCGGAATTGTATCCGTTAACCTAACTAATATACCTTTATTTAACGCTCTTCTATACCAACCCACGTATTTTGCAGTGTATTAAAGGCTTGAAGAGGGTTTCACAATAATAACAATACATAATAATAGAAATAAGTAGACAATTAAGCCTTCCAGTCAGAAACGGATAGCAATAAGAATAAATTAAGGTTCTTATGGAAAAAAAGACAAAAACGGAAGGGTACTGCATGATCGAATGAAAGGAAACAAAGGCAGGCAGATATGATGAAAAGATACGGGGAAAAAATAAAATCGAAAGTGAGAAAGGAAAAGTGATCGTTAAAAACAAAAAATAAAGTATAAATAAAAATAGGTAAGTTAAAAAATGAAAGAAGAGAAACAAAAAATCCTATTACCTAGATGGTCCACTCAATTAAGGAAATTAAACCAAAGCCCTCAACGGTAGCTCCTTAACTCGGTATATAATTTTTTTTTTTTCAAATCATTATTTTAATGAAGCGTGGCTACAAATTAGAGCGATCGATTACAGCAAGTAGTATCGAGTTACGCTGGCTTTGAAGAGAGAGGTTTCCCCTTATCTCTGCAATTAATTCCGGGGGGTCGATATACACAGCGAACCTGCTCCATCAAAGTCAACCCCTAAGGCTTCTTCCCACGGCATACACAAAATATGATACATACTCCCTCATATATTATTACTGAGGAAAATATAGAAATATATGAAATTCGTGAAAGGAAAGAGCACTAAAAAACTTTAACTCATTTAAAAAAAAAAAAAAAAACATTTTCCAAGTGAGCGAATTTAAGTTTAAACATTTATATTTGCTGAGAAAAGATTAAAAATGGCACCAACTCAATGGCATCAAACTCAAACCCGAGCCTCCCTAAGTATGCGAAAACGCTGTCCATGTTTCTATAATGGAGCAGATGTTATGAAGAGGTCAGTAAAGAGAAAGGAATGCCTTGACCGGGAAATATGCCAAGTAGCTCAACTGGCAAGAGTCCCATTTCTAGTGATTAGGAAATCCGAGTTCAAATCCCGGTAAAGTCAATCCTTTTTCCATTCGCTGACCTCTTCCCCGCCAAGAGAAAGGATTAACTTTACCGGGATGTGAAAAATGGGATTATGAAAAATATTTTTAAAAATATAATAAAAATTTTAATGTTATCACAGAGATATAATAAAATTAAAGATGTTTTAATTATCCGAGTTTTTGACAAAAAACAAAGACTTTTTTTTTTTAAGATCGTTGTTTGGAGGAAAAAACCTGCTTTCGTTATATTTATTGTGTAAGTACTGAAAAGAAATGGTGTCACCTGTGATGCATTGGGAAACATAGCAGCCAGCAATACTAAAGTACACATGTTTTTTTAGGATTTTTTAAAGTAAGTTAAAAATACTTGGTCATGCCGTCCTTCGAATAGGACGTAAAATATATACATTAAATAATGTTTTCGACAAAAAAATAATTATCGGTTTCACACCCTGCTTCTTACCAAGAACAAATACACTCATCTTGAGTACTAGGGGGGTCACCAGTGGTGTAGTGGTAAGCATAGTAACCTATAATACTAGTTCCAAGTCAGCCGTCGTTTTAATTTAAATTATAGTATTATGTTGCGTTATAGTATTACGGCAAGGTGCGGGGCTTTACCTGTTCTTATACATTTTCTTTACCTAATGATACTTATACATTTTTATTCTAAACTAGCTAGGGTGCCCGGCTTCGCTCCGGTAGTTGTGTGGTAGATTTAATACCAAAAAGAAATATAGTTTTAAAATTAAAGGAAATATAGAACAAAATTAGCACCTTCTTGAAAATTCGGTTTTAACTAGGTATCAATATTCTGCAGACTTGAGATCTGCAGAGTCCGCCCAAATAAGGAACCCTGTATAATTTACAGGGGGTTGAAAATGGTAAATGAACAATTAATTTTGCTGCAACTTTATCGAGTTATGCATCGTTTTGATGGTTTCTGTGACTGCAGATACGTGCAGTCGTTTTTGAGCCTTTTCGGCACGCACATTGTACACTTTGCTTTATAATATATATTGATAAGTTAGACTGCAAATATTAAAAAAATGAAAGGGATGTTTTTCGGACATTTTGTAATATTTGAATTTAATTAAACTTAGTAGAACATCGAGTGAGTCAAAAATTTCTCTTACCCTTGGCCATATTTTCCAAAATAATTTCTACTTTTACTTAAAATAAAGTTAACATTATACCTCTTCTAAACAGAAAAAAGGCTAAATGAAAAGATTACGACAAAGCCAATGTTTACATCTAGTATTTACCTTCGATCTAAAATCCCTTCTCGACTAATACGAGTAAGGGTCTGGCCACACATGTCCGCACCGTAGCAATAATACAGGTTATGTTCAGAATATTTTTAATTTAACTTACATATTACCTTTAGTTATGCCTAAAGTTCAAGCCACACATGTCAGACACAGGCCACTTTAGGCATAACTAAAGGTAATAGGTAAGTTAAATTAAAAATAATCTGAACATAACCTGTATTATTGCTACGGTGCGGATCCGGTGCGGACATGTGTGGCCAGACCTTAAGTAAGTGGTCACGAATACTGTTTTTTTTCGAAACATTTCTTTATTTTAACAGCAATTGAGTTAAAAAATACATGTAAATATTATAATTAATGATCATTTACATCTTTAGGAACATTTTAAATATAAATGCAAGACAAAAATAAAATCTTGATTTTTGTCCATTGATCGAAGAACTGTGCGCTGGCGTCAAATAATCCGATCGTTTATTTTATTTTAGGGTGATGTAGGTTCAATCAAAATTCACACTGAAAGCAAAGATAAATATTTTTGATGACAGATAGTGGAATAACATTTTTAGTCATTACATATATCGAAAAAACATGCTAAGCTCAGGGTCCCGAGTTCGAATTATATATTCTATAGCCAAGATATCTTTTCTATTATTCTGCCACTTTACAGATTCTCCGCTTCTGAGAAGTTTGAGCGTGATCACGGTAGAAGAAACAGTAACTTCTTACACAATACGGAATCAGATTATCTTCATGGGAAGTACACCAGAGGAGTAGTGGTTGGCTTAGAAACCTGAAAAAAATCCTTGGCTATGCCTTTCCTCGGAGGTAGTCAGGTAAAATGGAGGTCACGAGCCTGTACTATGTCAGGTTAACTATCCTAATTATACCTGGATAGCCATTATTTAGGACTTCCACTTAAGCATCGTCCGATTGGCCTTAGTGGCCTTAATTGACGGTAAACAAACAAAAATTTTGAGTACTAGTGCTAAAAATAACTATATTTCACACTGTTACATTGCTGGTATTTCGGTTACCAAATTCTGTACTCCGAAGGTTAAAAACACCGTGTTCATTCTTCTATTTAATTAAAATGATATACTCTTCTTTCCCGTTCAGAAACTTTATTTTATAGCGACAGCAAAGGATATTTACTGTAGAAACTGTGCTGGAGTAATTAGTTACAGTATTATAGAGATTGATTAAAGTCTACGGTTGCTTCTCCAGCCTTATAGGTCATGGCGTGGGTGCCGATAAACCCCTGGCCCTTCCTCAATAAAAAGGGTTTATCTGGCTCTACGAGGGATTTCGATTGTAGGATTGACATTTTTTCTTCTAAAATTAGAGTATAAAAAACATTAGGTCATGTTGGTGACAAATTTTCTGAAAATATGCCTGACTATTATTGCCACTTGGAGGGGAAAGATCTTTAAAATGATACCTTATTCATCGAATATGATCTCGTATGAAAAAAAGTCATGGCGTATTAATAATAAAAAACCTTTTAGAAATGATATATAGAAGATTGATACTGGAATTCTGACCTGTTTGCTATAGTTACCAGTTTTCATTTTCTTAGTTTTTAACATAAAAAATCATTTTAGTTAAGCTCTTATATCAGCATAAAAATGATGTTAAGAATATAAAAAAACAAAACAGGTTTGGTAGAACAAATAAATAAAACAAAGCATAAATTTGACTTTGAAGGACCTAATACAAAAATACACAGGGAATAGATAGGACCCGCCCTCGAGGATTACATAAAAAATAAAATAAAAAAATCTGGTGCGATGCGCGCAACACACAACTTTCACTTACCAACTTACTTAGATTAGAAATCGACGTTTTTCGATAATATGTAAACGCCATTCACACCTTTTTCCAAATTTATACGCTTAAATTTGTATATCTCCTCAAGTTATAGAGTATCTGTATAGCAAAATTTGGAAGTTCTCAGTACTTTTCGATTCATTGTTGAGTAATGAATCGATTTATTTATTTATTTTTTTAAAGGACCTAATTTCATCAACACCCGACTTTTGTTTACTGCTTAGTAAAATTTTGGCTGTAACATATACATACATCAAATACCCAGTATGATCAAAATAGTTACAGCCGTTTTTTGAGGAGAAAAAACACGTAAAAATTTGAAAAAAAATACTAAATAATGTACCCCCTTCGTTAGATCAATTTCGAAGAAATTTCGGCTGTCGCATGAAGGGCATATACATATTGTACATTAAATACCAAGTTTGATCAAAATCGTTAAAGCCGTTTTTGAGTAAATAAAAAAAAAAACACGTGAAAAAGGGACAAAATTTATTAAGTAAAGTGCCCCTCTAATTGGTCGTAAGAAAAAATCGTCAAAGCCTATCCAAAGAATGTTCTGGTTATAAAAAAAGCAGTGGTTTGGGCTACCTGAAAATTTTTTCTGTAAAGAAATTTTCTATGGTTAAAGCCATGATATATATCTATAGCAAGATACGTCCGAGTTCAATGATATTTTTTTCTATTTGTAGGAAACACAGAGATCTTCATAATCGACAAAAAAAAATCAAAAGTTTTTGAGGAAAAAAGTGATTATTTTATTAGCTCATCTCCTAGCGTTTTCTGGTATATATGCCCATTTTCCCCACCCTTATGGGAAGAAAATCTTTAAAATCATTCCTCAATCACCGAATATGATCTAGCATAAAAAATTTATGGCATACTGAAAAAAAAATAACAGAACTAATATATTCAAAAGGTACTAAAGACATCACAAACATATTGTTACCTAAGGCCTGCTGCGTAAGTAATAGTGCTCTGGTAACTGTAAACTAGTCAGTGACGTCGTGGTTTAAAAAGAGGGGAATGGTGTTGATGTTGCCCAGAACAGGCGCTTCAACTGTTTATAGCTCGCCCGGAACACTCCTACAAGCAGCTCACTCTTCAATTCAAACCTTCTTGTAACCTTGTGATATCTGGGAAATCTATAATATTACTGGGACTTGGAGACTAATGGGACTATCGATGACCTGATACGAAAAAGTCTTCTTCTTAAATATTTCCTGGATTCTCATCTCAACGGCGAGATGAGGTCCTACCATCCCTAATAAGGATCGATAACGGATAAGAATGGAGTCTCGGCCAAAACGAAGAAAATCTATCTATTTCATCTTATGAACCAATATCATCGATAGGAAAATATGGCCTGTTTTTTTTTTCTCAGCAAAAATGTTAAAGTTTTTATTGGTGAGCCCCCTTTGTCGAAACAGACAACCATGTCCACTATGAGCGCTAAAACATTATTTGCAGCTAGTAACTTCCATAAAGGATAACTATCCATGCAATTCAAAATGTCTACTTTACAAAACAAAAAAAATATTTTTTTATTATACAGGGTAAACTAGCCAGACAGTCATTGACACCCAAACTTTAACTTAATGAAATTAGTAAACAAGAACTAATTTTAATTAATCCAATCTTAAATTGTGGCTGAACACCAATTTTAAATTATTTTTAAATAATTTATTTCTTGAAGAGAAAAGATTTGGCTCCGCCGGGAGTCGAACCCGGGTCTCCTGCGTTACATGCGAGGATGCTAACCGCTACACCACAGAGCTCGGCTCAAGGCAGAGCAGTGAAGAGGAAGGATTTGCTCTGCCTTCAGCATAGCTCTGTGGTGTAGCGGTTAGCATCCTCGCATGTAACGCAGGAAACCCGGGTTCGACTCCCGGCGGAACCAAATCTTTTCTCTTCAAAAAATAAATTATTTAAGAACTAATTTTATTTTATTTATTTATAGTGTTTGGTTGAATAATGTTTTTTTTTTTTTTTTTTTTTAAATTTTATTTCAAGATATACATGAATCTAATGTTTAAAGGGTCCTCTAAGTCATCAATGAAATAAGACTTTAACAAACTAACCATAGGGAAGATTTCACAATTAAATCCACAGGGTGTCAATAACTAATTTTTGCATTTTTTACAATAAATATTGCCATATGTTAAAACTGTTAAACTTTTAACCCAAAAAAACCTCTTGAGTCTTTATAAGGATAGATAAAGAGGAGCTTCAATTCAAAGACAGAAGATTCAATTTGATCCCATCATAAAGAGTTTTTTTTTCTTCCAAAAAAAAAAGAAAAAAAAAAGCATTTAGACAGAAATTGATGACCCGACTGAACACCTCTTTATTGATTTTATAAAGGTTCTAAACAAGGAGGAGAACAGGTGGTCTATAAAAAAGAAAAGAAAAAAGGTTTTGAAAGTTACTTCAGGCGAAGTCTTAATTTTCTCTTAAAACTTTCCTAATTTTGATGACTTTGAAAATTTTCCGATAGTTTGTAAAATACAGTTAAAAAGTTAAGGGGAAATTTTCAATAAATATTCAGATAAAACACGTTTATTAAGCGCCTCCTTAACTTATATATACTCGGTTATAACAGTTAGGCTCACGAAGACTGCCTTGAAAATCATCAGGGTGTATTGCCTGGATGCGTGGTGAATTTAGGTAAAGGAAAAGCAAGTTCATAGTGGAGGTTTTCACAGTATTATATGACGATATCTACTATGAATTGTCATTTATCGATTACAATTTGGAAGTAAGATTAAGGCTAACGGTCTAGCGTTCCGTAGTAAATTACAGTTACAGTTATAAACATATTGTAACGTTAAATCGTTGAATAAAAAAAAAAAAATATGGTTTAAAATCCCAGACCTTTTGTTGGAACGAACTAAAGGGTTGGAGCGAACCGTCAGATCACGTGTTTGGGACCACATTGTTCGAGAAAGTTCCTTTTACGTCTATATATAAGGAGCAAGTGACCGGACTAGTTAGTCTTTGTCTTTGTCTTGACTGTGAAGCTCAAGCCATATGATTTGTGTACGAAATTGATAATTTTTGTAATTAATATTTGTGTTTTTATGATTCGTTTGTTTGTTTAACCTTACTTTATGCCACTAAGGCTAACCAGACGTTGCTACAGTGGGAGTCCTAAATTTTGCCTATCCAGGTATAATTAGCATAGGGATCTTTAACGAGTACCTGACATCGTACAGGCTCAGGACCTCCATTTTACGTCCTATCCGAGGGACGGCATGGCTAAGGATTTTTATAATTCGTGTGGCATTGAATATTGTTTTATTTTAATTGAATAAATATTGTTATCCCACAGAAGTGTTACAATATTGTTACAATTATGGACATTAATTATAACGCTGTTCAATGTTAGAATAAGCCACTAGTCGATAGATTGCTTAAAAATAGTTGCAGACGTTTTTGAGAAAAAAAATGAGACAAAATTTATGAAATTCAGTGCCCCCTCCACTAATCAATTTTGATGAAATTTTCACTGTCACATCGCGGGCATACCATACATTCACCAAACACCCAATTTCAGGTTTCTGCGGTTTACAGTTTTTCAGCTAGTCTGTTCACAAGCAGTCCATTTCGCGGGACATGGTTATTTGTTTTCGGGGGACCCCAAAACGTGTATTTCCGCTGATAACCGAAAGTCGAAATTTTTAACGATCGCAATACTTTCCCTTACTATATTTTTCATATATAGGTAAGTGAAAGTAAAAATATATGAAGATGGATATTGGAGGACAATGTAAGTTGTTAGTATAGAAGGAACCAGGTTGAGGAGAGGGGGGGAGGGGGGTTGGACAAATTGAGTTTGTGAGGGTGTTTCTGTCCTCCTCACCTTATAACCCGGATTAGCCTCGACAGCCTGCTACTAAATATTGACGCCCGATATTCTACGAATATCCATCCAGTATAGCATAAGAAAGGATTGAGTTAATCTACTTAGGATTAAACACTAGCATATGTAAAATGGTACATAAAAATGCTAGAAGTAGTTCTTGTCATATGACAGATTAGTTCCAGGACAATAAAAAATTTGGAAATGCTATCTATATGCTACTTCAGGCAGTGTACTATCTCGGAAGTACCGTAATATGAATTAGAGCTTACTCCATCGCGTCCTTTTCAGTTAAAAAGGAATTTTATCAGCTTTATTAGATCCTTGCTTTAGGCCCGGTGGACATGAGCTGAAAGGGCCGCTGGCCGCTAGGCGTAATGCCACGCTGATAGGCAGACATACATTGGGGATATAAGGGCAATGCACATGGGCGATAAGTGACGACCGGTATAGGTGCAGGACCTGACGCTTGTTTCTCCTCGTATCGGGCATCTATTCGACGCTTTTGCGTTCCACAAGTACCTTGTTTATATAGCACATGAGCCGCTGCGTTCTTTCCTATCTTCCTCTTTAATACCGGTTGGTTTTAAGTAGTATAATTAATAATTTCATTTGTATTACAGAAGATTATATTGACTGCTTACTCCTATCATTGGCGAATTCCGGTTTCATATTTACACACCTGGTAACTTTAAATGTTAATAGATAACCAATTAAAATTAATCATTGAAATTATTATTAATTAGATTGATGATTTTGAATTCAGGATTTTCTGTCAAATATTCTCTATTTGAAGATCCTACGTTTCGATCTTCGACAGGGCTAAAATTAAGATAAATATATGAGCAAACATGTAAAGTTCTATGCCAGAAGATGAGGTCAATTACAGATAGTGACAAGAAGATTAACAAAATAACGAAACAAAATCCCAAAGATGGTTTGTTAACATAACGGTATCAAATAAATTGCTGATTAACATGCTAAAATACAATCTTGATCTTCTTGAGTCGAGAGTAATAACTGTGAGTTTAGCTGAGGGAAAAATGATCAGGTAAAGTTGGTAGTGGTTAGTTTGCAGACTTCAAAACGTTTGGGTTTCCCCAAAATAAATCCAGTCATTGTTTCAATGTTTGTGATGTCACCCAGCATTTCATAGATTTTTTCCCAATTTAAAATTCTAGAACTAACTTTTGCGAAGGGGGTATCTTTCAAAATATGTCTCAAACTTAATGTAGTAGTCTGTGGCAAATATCATAAAATTTAATTTAATAATAATAAACTACAATAGTGAAATTAAAATAAACTGACTAATTGTTAAAAGTTTAGGATAAACTAATTGGACTGATAGACTGATGGTAGGCCGGTAGAGGAGACGACAGGAGGCGAGAGATAAAGACCCAACTAACCGGCAAAGATTAATGGCTAGGCCTCCCTTGCGGTACATTACCTCCACTAACCAACACTTTGCAATTAGCTTCACCTTCCTAACAACCTTATTATAACATCTTATAACATAAAAAAACATAATTTTAAATCGATGATAAGTAATTTGTTTGTTTAAACGTCACTTTACGTATGCTACTAAGGCTAATCGGATGATGCTACAGTGGGAGTCCTAAATTTTCCCTTATCAGGTATTACTAGGATGGGAGAACTTTTAAGAGTACCTGACATCGGAAAGGCTCGGGACCTCCATTATACGTCCGATTGATTGACGGAATGGCAAAGGATTTATAAGGTTGCCATGCTAACTACTACGCCACAGAAATTACATAACGTGAATATGTTGAAATATAGTTTTCGTCACAACTTTATTGATTTAATCTAGAGTTTCCCTGGTATATTATTTGAATAAATAAATAGCCAAAGATGGTAGAACACATTAAGGGGCAATATGAGAATTTTCGAGGCTCAACCTTGAGACCTGGCTTAGACTAGGTTAGGTTAGGCTGTGGTAACCCGCTTAATAAATCTTCCCTTTCTGCTCAGAATATTTTAGCAGTCCACAAGATCATCCTACCATACTGTGTATTAATATATTTATAGTAACTACATAACAAGCTTAAATATTCACAACACAAACTAACAGCCTTTTATTTATTACAATTAAAATAATCCCGTTTAGACTTCAATACTTTAGAACAGAAAAAAAAAATTAAGAGAATGAGGGAGAAAAGAAAAGAAGAATAGAAACTAAGAAAAATAGAACTAAGTTAATAAGGATTATTATCCTTATTAACTTAGTTCTATTTTTATATGTTGTAAAAGTTTATTTTTTACATGTTGTAAAATCAATCAACGAAACACACTCTTCTCTACACTGTTAGCATCGAATTGAAAACTCAGAACAAAACTCCCGAGGTCGAGCGGGTCACATGGTAGAATGGTAGGGCCTTCACAACAGGTGTGACGGAAACTATAAGCTAATGGCTAACCTATCCCCTATGCCAACCAACCCCGCTCTCCCATACCTATTCGAGTTCATGTGTTATATAGATTCGCTGAACAGTGTTCGGGATGGGTTTTTCGAGGTTGAAGTTCGTACAGTGTAATTGCACCTGAAGAGGTTAGTTTGCCGACTTCAAAAGGTTTATTACGGGGAAATCCAACGCTTTGGGTAGGAAGAAGGTACGTAAAGTTATACAATCTTTTATATAATTATCAGATTTGTAAAGTATCCAAATCATGTAAACGTACCATCAGTTGGATTTGGTTTCCATTATTTTGTTACTATCTATAATTAATAATTACTTGATAAACATTTAATTATCACCTTCTAGCATAGATACTCAAATTTTACTTACACATGTTAGGATCGAAACATTTGCTTTTTCAAAATAGAAATGTTTAATTGAAAATCTTTACTATCTATCGTACCATCCTATCGTAAAGAAAAAAAGTTGACTATTAGACACCTCTATAACTTTTTTAAAAGGCAAATAGAAGAACTAACAGGACCAAACGAGGAGAGACTGTCAATCCATTAGAAGAAAAAACGAATAAATAAAAAAGAAGCTTAAACTGGCTCAGAGTTGGACAAATCGATTAAGTCAATTTAAAAGTAGAACAGAGGCGTTAAGGCGTAACCAATGGAATAGAATAGAAGCTCTACTTTTAATGATTTAAATAAAGACAAATTTATTTAATTTGTCACCTGCGGTGTAGCGGTTAGCTCCGTAGCCACGGACGTAGCCAACTACTAAGCTCAAGGTCATATATGATATGAGTCGAAAATCCTTAGCTATAAAGTTCTTTTGAAGGGACGTAAAATTAACGATTTCAGGTACCCGTTAAAGATCCCTATACCTAATTTAGAATTCCCACTAAAAATATTATATCATAGCAGTATCGTCCAATTAACCACAGTATGGTAGCATAAAGTGACCCCAATAACTATACAAAAAAAAAGATAAAAGTACAAAAATCTGTAGAAAGAGGTAGTAATGTGGTAACCATTTTATTTTTTTTAGGATTAAAAATTTATTGTCCTTAAAAGCAATTACTGGCTTTATTCCAATCATCAAGACTAAACGAGCCTAACAAATTCTTCGGATCAATTTTACCGAGTTGTTAAACGCACCCCCCTATTTTTGGTCTTTCCGATTTCTATAGCTAGTAGTAAGCTTCTTCGCTTCGGGCAGTGACTCTACGAGCTATGATAACCCATGCGGAATTAGCAATTTTTAGACTACTTCCTAAATTATTGCCGTGGAATAAGGAATTCTTCCAGGTAAGAAAAGTAAAGTTTAAAAACAGGATTAAGGGCCCGGTTACATCTATTTCTAAAACTGTTCCTTTTTTTTTTGGTTTTCCAATTTTTATAGCTAATTGTGAGCTTTTATCCTTAAGATCTTTGATTATGATCGATTTTAATTACTTTATACTTTCATTTACCTTTATATAAAATACATAGTAAGGGCAAGTATTTCGATCGTGAAAAATTTCGACTTCCGGTTTTCAGCGGAATTAAACGTTTTAGGGTCCCTTGAGTCCAAACAACCAAGTCCCGCGAAATGGTCTGCGTGTGAGTGAACAGACTAGCTCAAAAACTATAAACCGTACGAACCTGAAATTGAGTATTTGGTATATGTATATGCCCGAGATGTGACAGCAAAAATTTTATAAAAATTGGTCGAACGGGGGGGGGTACATTAATTAATAACTTTTTACGTTTTTCTTGATTTTCTCCAAAACGGCTCTAATCCAACGGATTTTGATGAAACTGCGTATTTAATGTATCTATATGCCCCAGATATGAATGCGAACATTTAATCAAATTTGATCAACCGAAGGGGGCACTTTATTTCGTAACTTTTTTTCCCAATTTTTACGGGTTTTTTTCGATTTTCTTATTAATAGCTTTAACAATTTTGATTAAACTCGTCATTTTAAATGGGAATCAAGTATTTCTTAATATCAGGCAAGCTTTATCATTATTTAAAAGTTCTGAGTAGGCATAAATGGGTAACAAAAACAAAAATAAGTAAATGAATGTGGAAAATTGTGTGACTTCGAGATATGGCATTTAAAAAAACACGTATATTTCTAATCAAAGTAAATTGGTAAGTGAAAGTTGTGTGTTGCGCGCATCGCACCAGAGTTTTGATATTTCGATTTGTGTGACCAACATGTTGGAATCAAATCAGGAGATTTGATTCCAACTCTCTTTCTATAATATACAGCGGAAATTTTTGGTACTCAGCATCCAATTGTAAGTACTCAGCAACCTATATAAGATTCTGATTTATTAAGTTATCCACATATAATATCTGTTATAACTATTTACGAGAAGGGAAAAGCCTAATGAAACATCCTTTTTGTTCCCTTCTCTCCTTTTAAATGAAGCCACACTTCATACCCGCTAGAAAATTTCTTATTATGAATTCCTTAGAATGATTCGTGGAGCTGCTTTTCCCTGTTGGGGGCCGCAACAGAGAAATAAAAGCTGCTAGTTCGATTGTTCACTTTGTTACAAGAGATAATAGTACAATAAATGCATCTTTTTTTTTTCTTTACCTTTCATTACCTAACCGACTATTAAAAATTACTGTTGAGGTTATTAGCTTAACAAAACAAAAACCCAGGTTCCTCGACAGGTGGGGAAAGGTATCTACTAAATGGACAACTAGTATAACAACGAGAGAGCCGCTGGGTTGGCAGAGCATGCAGAACAGAGGACAATACCGGGGCCTATTATTCGGCCCTCAATAGAGAGCATTCTCTCTCCTAGCCTAGCCCCCCCCCCCTCTAAAGGTGCCTTTACATTCTACGAACTTTACCTTCGAACACCACCTGCTCGAAACATGTAAGATCTTATATCTTAGTTCATGTAATATCATATATTTATTATATCATAATAAAATTAATTGGCAAAGTTCATGGGTTGGCAGCGCTGACTGAAGTCTCACGAGACGTACCGTGCGTGACGAGACGCCATGGTGGCAGACTCTGATTTCAGCATATTTCACCGCAAAATCATGAAGGAGTAAATTTCGAAGACCCTAGTGGGTCCTTGGGACCGAGAATGAAGACGTAGAAGTTGAGTGCTTGCCAGCCAAAATGTTAAATTTTGTCACAGGCACAGAAGAGCCATTTTATTTAACTACGGTGGATATCATTTATAACGACATTGAAGGGACCGTAAAAACTTCGTCGTTATAGGCGATCGTCGTTACATCCGACATATCGCTAATAACGACGCCGTTCGTTATATCAGATCTAGTCCATTTTTAACAGCTGATTGTAATGATACCCTTCTTACAAATCTTTGTGTTAGGGATGGTGGAATGTTAGGGAAAAAATAACAGTAACGTTTTATGCGAAAAAAAATATTTTTGGTTTTTGTTTGTCTTGAACGATTCACCGCGTTCAACTAGTCCCCAAATGCTGTCCCATATTGTTGAAATAGTTTAATGACTTACATTCAGTTCCTCCAAAATACCTCTGTTCGACTCCCCATTTTCCAGCCGACAGCAAATGTGCAATTTTTCTTCTAACAAAAGTGCCCTTCTCTTTGACATGGTATCACCACGCACAAGTGAAGTAGAACAAAACCGCAACTAACAACTAAACAAACAAACAGATATCACCACGCTCACGTTTTTTATTCGAGAAGTAAGCCGCAACTGATTCGGATTTGTTTAAAGGAATAAAAACACAAAGAATCGGAGGAGGGAGTTTCCTAGAAAAGGTGATAGATTTGTCTTCCTTTCCCAGGAAAAAATATCACGCAAGCCGGATAGAAGACTTCATTCCGGAGCCGGACGTTATAACCGATCTTTTTGTTCCCCGGGGGACTCAAAATGGGTCGCTAAAGCCGATCAGTCGCAATAGCCGTGGTCGTAATAGCCGGGTAAAAATTCGTTAAAATATGACCGTAGGGACCTGGGACTTAAGATTTCCGTCGCTATAAGCGGTGCGTCGTTATAAACGATATCCACTGTACTTCAAATACCAAGGTAGGAGGCTACTTAAATTCATCATTCACTGCCTTAAATGCATCACCCATCCAAGAAGAAGTCATCATCAAATTATTAGCCAAAATTTTAAACCTTAAAATTAAACTTTAAATTTTAAACCTTAAACCTATGTAACTTTCGTTCATTCACTTTCCAGCAATATTTTCCATATCATAAATATAACCCCATATTTTGTTCAGTCATTAGTTTAATTATTTCTATCATTCCCCCATTATACAGTCCACATTTAATTACCATTAATGGTTCGTGGTGTATAATATTCTAAAAAAGAAAGAATTATAGACCACACACCACCCTCGAACAGCCTTCACGTCGACTGTTCGGGTGTTCTAGGTACTTCATCTGTTCGCCTGCGTTCTCGGGTAGCGCTAGTGTCACTTTTGATTTGGATTTTTCCCAAAATCCATTTGATTTCTGGTGCGTCAGCCATATTGGTTCGTTTAACGTCACGTTAAGTATAAATGGCTGTTCGTTTAACGCCGGTACGTCAAGGTTCGAGGGAGAGGTTCGTAGAGTGTAAAGGCGTCTTAAGCCGCCCCCCTTGACATAGACCAGACCTCAATACCCCACTCTCTCCACTACCGACATATTACGACCCGTGGCTCGGCAATTAGCCTTCATAACTGGTCCCTAGCATTGTTTTACAATGGTCATTACACTGCATTGCCTTTGAAATAGCCAGCTATAACAGTCTATCCGTTTAACATAATGAACGAAAATAACTCCTTTGTCTTAAAACCGCGCTCGCTTTGTGGGGAATCCAATAGCGAAAATTGAAATATAATTATTATAAACTAATTAACTAATAAATAAATTATTTATCATCACCTTGTTCTCTAAATAGTTCGTTTATAATAACGAAAAATATAAAAAGGGGGTTTATATCATTTTTTCTTTCTTTTTTTTGTTTTTTTTATAGGAGTTTCCACCAATGGTGGGTTTCCTTAACCTATATATTGTCTATTGCCTCCTTTCAGACTTTTCGGTCAAAGGCCCATTCTTCTCGTAGACCATGCCCCATCAAGGAATCTTCTACTTCGTTATTCCATGTTTTCCTTGGTCTACCTCGTCTTCTCCTTCCATCTATTTTCCAGGAATGGACAACTTTTGGCATTCTTTCCTCGGGCATCCTTTTCAGATGACCAAACCATTTCAGCCATTTTTTTTCTATTTCTTCCAGAATGTTTTTTCAACTTCCATTTTTTCTTTAATGATTTCATTTCTCACCTTTTCCATCCTGGATATTCCTGCCGCTCGGCGCCAGTAGTCCATTTCGGTGGCCAGGAGTTTCTTCCGAAGACTGCCCTTTATGGTCCAGGTTTCTGCTCCATATGTCATTATACTTAAAACAATACTTTTATAAATTTTTTTTTTTGTTCCACAGTATTGAATTAAGCATCGATATGGTCCTTTTCCCATCCGAAATTCTCCTCTTGATTTCTTTATCACACGAGCCGTCCAATTCAATCATAGACCCAAGATATTTAAAATGTTTGACTCTTTTCAGAGCCTGTCCTAGGTGGAGTTCCATGTCCTCATTACTGGATGACATGAATTCTGTCTTCTCAGCATTAATGGTTAGTCCCCATTTTTTATATTCTTCATTAAGCTTTATAAACATGTATCATTTTTTCTGTCAAGTAAATATATGCAGTTAGATAGGCTTGACTATATATTTACAATGATACCTTAAAACCGCTTTAATTATATCATGTATGAGGATTGAACGATGCCGCAGTGGACTGTATGCGCCATAACTCTGGAGCCTTTTCGCCTTTAAGGTCCGTTTTCTGTGAACTTAGTTAACATGCTTTCAAAATTGACCAGTGTTTTAAGGTGCCTTTACCCTCGAACAGCCTTCACGAAGATATTCTAGGTACTTCAACTGTTCGGGGGTAGCGCTAGTCCCACTTTTGATTTGGGTTTTCCCAAGTGACAGGAGTTGTTTGTGATACAAGTGCGCCGTTTGTCTCCTATATTCTAACCGTGGTGGGAAGGTCGAAATATATTCTACGAGTCTGCTAAGAAATATCAGCCAATGCTGATTGGAACTTTCACCATTTTAACCAGCACATTCCAATAAAAAAATTTACTCCATCCTTTAACTTATCATCCCCCTTCATTTTTTTCTTTAATTCTTCATCCCCCCCCCCACCCCAAAATGAAACATCCCCTTCAGTACATCTTCGATGAAGAGGTTTAAATTTTAACTTGCGGGAAAAAATTCAAAATTAAATTCGCCCCAACTTTACTGATAGTCATTATATAGACATTATTAGATAATTAATATTTTTTCTCCAGCCTATGGCTACCAACTTATGTCAACATCACAAAATCTATTCGCTCCCTAGATAACCCAAAAATTTAAGTCAAAATTGTTAGTATTAGTACTACATAACTCTTTATCACGGTTTCCTTGACATTGTAATATAAAGTTGGAGATTCAAATTTCTTATCCTCTTGTTTCCAGCCTCGCTTCCTCCTCATTTCCTGACAACCCACCGAGGCGTCTGAAAAGAAGATGGCCTCGGGACCTTCTAATTTACAATTGTTATTTACAATTTAGTTATTACTTTATCTACAAGTTTATTAATGTCAATTTTTTTTTTGTTTTGTTTTTATCTTTCTATTCACATTACTAGATGTATTCTTTTATATTGTTACAAATATCAATAAGTGCTTTAAAAAAGGAAAAAACAAGAAAGAAAAAAAAGGGTTTCTTACCGCTTTTTAAAGAAAATATTACAAAATTAAACTTCTCACGATAAGACAGTTCACATGAAGCTCTTGATGTTTGAAGTTTCAAGATTTCAAAGATTTCAAGACTTCCTAAAATGCCTTGTTGTAAAGTGCTATATTCTTTTTAATGTCAATGTAAACCGGAACAAACAAGCCTTTAAATAGTATCTGTCATTAACTTTCACCTTGCATGAAAAAAGACTTTCATAAAAAAAAAAAAAAAAAATTGCATGCTTGTTAATTCCTTTCATATTTTGTCAAATAAACTTGCGCTAATTTTAACGAAGTGCCTTTATTCAGGGCGGAATATTTCACGCGGTAAATTACTTGAGCATCTAACTTGTATACACTACATATGTGTAATCATGAAAAGGTGTTTGTGCCGAAAATAGAAGCCATTATAGAAATGAAGCTTTTATTTCTTCCAAATCCAGTTCATACTAGTTCTTTTTTTGCTATTTTACCTTGCCCAATAAAAATTGCAGTTCTTTTTTTTTCGGTTGGGGCATTAGGCCCTATGTATGAGACCTTTGGCCGCGCATTGTGGTCTTCTTACAGACATTCGTGTTGCTTGCGACAGACAGCCTGGAGGGGGTAGCCCAAACCTCAGATTGCTACAAGCCATGGTCGTCACCATGGTGCAGCGGCAGACTGCCCATAGCTTCTTAGCCAATCCCATTGGGACCAATTCGACAGTGACCTTCCCTGGCTGGCACGGGACCAGTCCTTCTTAGGCCATGGTGGTAAGCCCCCGCCATCATGCCCTAAGTAGGAGCATCCGTAGGACAGATTGTCCGGCCCGCTATCCATTCGGGAGTTAAGGCGGTGATGCCAAATGGTACCACGGGGATGGCGCTCTCCCGGGCGTCATCGTTGGGTGGTGCCAGGACCCCTAGGGGTGCCTGGTATCGACGTGGTGGTCGTGGTTACTGAGACCACCAAGCGCCGACCTGTATAGGTCATGAGTGTTTGTTGGGGTCAGGCTGGTTAGCAGGTTCTGTCCCCTTCCTCTCTCTCCTCGCCTTCATGTGCGGGGGTGGTCGGTGTAGGCCACAGGCTAGGTACGATCACCTTGAACGCGCATGAATGGATTAACGAGGTTCCCGCTGTCCATTCGGCCCGGGGGGCAAATGGCAGGGGTAAAGGGGGGCTGAGGCGGAAGACGGGTGCGGGAGTCTTCCTACCCTCATGTGGGAACATCAGGCTATAGTGCCCCACTCACTGTCTGTTGTTCCCCGCTTGCCCGATCCCCTGCAACGCCTACTGTCACCTCCTTGTGGTGCCCCCTGGGGAGTTGTTTACAACTCGCGAACGACAGAGGCGCTGGCACGGGACCAGTCCTCCTTAGGCCATGGTGGTAAGCCCCCGCCATCATGCCCTAAGTAGGAGCATCCGTAGGACAGATTGTTCGGCCCGCTATCCATTCGGGAGTTGAGGCGGTGATGCCAAATGGTACCACGGGGATGACGCTCTCCCGGGCGTCATCGTTGGGAGGTGCCGGGACCCCTAGGGGTGTCCGGTACGGACGTGGTGGTCGTGGTTACTGAGACCACCAAGCGCCGACCTGTATAGGTCATGAGTGTTTGTTGGGGTCAGGCTGGTTAGCAGGTTCTGTCCCCGTCCTCTCTCTCCTCGCCTTTCATGGTGCGGGGGTGGCCGGTGTAGGCCACTGGCTAGGTACGGTCACCCTCGGTGCACGCCATGAATGGATTAACGAGATTCCCTCTTCCCTCTGTCCATTCCGGCCCCTTAGATATGTATATCTACTACATACCTATTTGTTGTTTTAATTGTACCTATGTCTTGTTAATTGTAGTTAATGTTTCATAGAAATAGGTATGTCTACAAAACATTACCTTACCGTAGAAATAAGTATGTCTACAAAACATTAACAACAATTTCGATATGTCCCATGGCTCATAGTTTAGAGCTGGCTATTTTTGGTCTATCACTCATTTGTTGGTTGTGAGGGGCAACGCTTATTTGCTAACTCATCAGCCATCCCGTCACCTCTAATATTCCCAAACAAAATACGTCATCACAGGCTTTCACAGTTATATTTTACTATCAAAACACCCCGTAACTAAAAAAACTCTTGTCTATATTGAGTGAAAACAGAAAACGTTTCGAGCTTATGAAAGTTAGTAAAACAAGTCGAAAGGAGAGAGAGAGAGAAACGCTTTGGAAATATGAAATGCAGTGAAGTTGGGAATTTAGTTAGCAAAAACAGCTTTAAAGGTAAAGTATACAAAGTGAGTTAGGTAGGAACCGGTATTGAAGTTCCTTTATTTCCTAAATAATGCAGACGGCTGACCCTAAAAGACATTGTAAATTCAACCAGAATGCTCCAACTTTTCTAATCAAGCAACCAGCCAGAACCCACAAGAAGTATAACCGACTACAGAGTACATTACATATTTATTCCTTAAGTTTCCTTCATCAATTAAACTTAAAAAATTCAAGAATTTTCGGCGTGTTTAAAATATATATTAGATCATAAATCATTATAATTATTAAGGAAGAGCATATAAATTATATATTAGGTATATCATAAATACCTATGACTAGATTAACGTGAAACAGAACACAAAACATATGGTTTAGAATAGTTTTAGACTCGTTGTTGGAACAAACTGTCATAGTACATTTTGTGACTACGATGTTCGAATACCATCTACGCTGGCCTAGAACCTTCGAGGCTGTCCTCCTAACGACTAAATATAAGTAGAATTAGTCTTGTTCTGAAGCTAAAGTCATATGTTTGTTTCTGTAATACAAAGTGATAATTTTTGTAACCTGTTTTAATATTTGTGTTTTCATTATTTGTGTGGCATTGAAAATTGTCATTTTCCTTTGAATAAAAATTGTTTACCCCACATAAGTTACACTATTAAGGATTTTATGTAACTTCATGTTCGTGTAAAACGCCATGTTTTAGTTCTGAGGGATAGTGAAATGTTACTTTTTCGAAATCGATTATAACCTTTTCAAAGTCAAATGCAACCTTTTTTAAGGCTTGAATGAATCCCTAAATATTACGCTTTATTAAGGTTTTTATTTAAAAAATAATTATTTTATTTCTAACACTAAAGAAATTGATTTAATAAATCAATGTTTCAGTTCTGAGGGATACACATAGCATTTCCACGTGTATAGTAACCATTTCCAAGTCAAATGTAACTATTTCCAAGTCAAATATAACCGTTTCCAAGTCAAATATAACCATTTCCAAGTCAAATGTAACCTTTTCAAAATCAATTGTAACCTTTTCCAAGTCAAATGTCACCTTTTTTCAGGCTTGATTGAATCCCTAAATATTACGGTTTTTATTTTAAAAATAATTATTTCAATTCCTATAATTAAAGAAATTATTTTTTTAAATATTTAATTAAAGAAACAAATCCGTAAGTAAACAAAAATAATTATTTTTAAATAAAAACTAAATTACAAAGTTACATTTGACTTGCAAAAGGTGACGTTGACATGGAAATGCTATATACCTAAGTTGTCGAGTAGAAATATACATATTTTGTTTTTAAATGTTCAAAAGTTTTTAGCGATTGAGACTTCTTCTATTGATAATATTTCCGTGAAATGGGCATTGTAATACAAGTTTCATTTAAAAAGATACGATAGCATAAAGACATCTGTGTACAAACTATGCTATTATAAATAGGTATTTGTGTACTTACGTAATTCAAGAATTACGCCATGTATTTAGAAAAAGAACTTACCTGAAACAAAAAATAAATATCGTTAGCCATGGATAAAAAAACAATTTCATAATTAAAAAAAAAAAGCTATTTGTATACTTAAATAAGGGTTATTATTCTGAGAAAATAGTAATTATTCTGATATAGAAAACACTATATGAGAATAGAAAATTAAAGAAAAATCATTAGGTGGAGAAAAGGCCAAAATATAAATCTGGATATGAAATTTTGTCACTTCATCTTTTACTAACTGGTTTACGGTTTAAAACATAAGCATAATGTCTAGCCAGCTGCTTACCAAAGGAGTGAGAGAGATTAGGGACCCAACTTCATAAAAAAAAAAAGTAATGAAACAGGGGAAAACATAATTGACCACTGTCTTTGGAAAACAAACCTATGATGTATATAACTAGAATTGTATATAGCTAAATTTGTAACACTATTGACGACCCAATATACGTCATAGCAAAATGCAAAAAATATGCCAATATCCGAAAAAAATACACCGACATCTACAACTTCAATAATTTTGTGCAAAAAAATGATATCTTTAGACAATAGCCTCATACAATCCATATGCCAATTCGCAGAAGAAATTACAATAAAATTCTAATCCCTACATAAAAAAAATCTGGTGCGTGCGCGCAACACACAACTTTCACTTACCAACTTACTTAGATAAGAAATTGACGTGTTCTGTTAAACATAATTTCCCAAAGTCACACATTTTTCTACATCCATATCTTATTTTTGTTAATCGTTAAAGCCGTTTTTGAGTAAATAAAAAAATAACGTGAAAATGATACAAAATTTATTAAGTAAAGTCCCCCCTCCGGTTAATCAATTTTGATGAAATTTTTACAGTCTTATTTCGGGCATATAAATAGATGAAATACTCAGTTTAATCAAAATCGTTAGAGCCGTTTTTGAGAAAATCGAAAAAAACCTAAAAAGTTATTAAGTAAAGTACCCCCTCCCTTTAAGTAATTTTGATGAAATTTATGCTGTCACATCGCGGGCATATACCTACACTATATACCCAATTTCAGGATCGCACGGTTTATAGTTTTTGAGCTAGTCTGTTCACACACACACACACAGACACACAGACACACAGACACACACACACACAGACCATTTCGCGGGACTTGGTCATTTCGACTCAGGGGACCCCAAAACGTGTACTTCCGTTGAAAACCGGAAGTCGAATTTTTTCACGATCGCAATACTTCCACTTACTATATATTTCATATATAGGTAAGTGAAAGTAATAACGCTTCGGGCAGTATAGGGCTTCAATGGAAGCCTTTAACCCATAAAAAAAAAAAAAAAAAACTAAAATTACATAGAAGCTTAATGTACAGTAAGATATTAGAAATAAATAAATAATGAATGAATATAATAAACACACCGTAATAAGGGTTTATATGGATTTCAAATTCATATTCGTAGGGTACAAATGGTTTATGAATTTCAACTTGGTCAAGTTAGTGAATGTAAGCTTTTCACCTATTCAAGCAAAAGGCGCGTATTTTTGGTCCCCAAGTGAATGAATAAAAAAAAAAAAAAAAAAAATAAGACTGTGATAATACACCCTCAGAATCTTAACCTAGTGTGTATTAAATTTCTACAATCAATGAACTAGGTTAATTCTGAAGCCGAACAATAAAAAAATACATTTGGATGTTCTAATTTAGACCTGGGTTCGATTCCCGGCTGAGGTCAATCTTTTATCTTCTATTAAAATTATAATTCTGAATATTTTTAAAGGTACAAGTAAAATTTTAACAGCAAAAAGTTTCATCAGATTTATATGGCTTAATTTGATATTAATGTTCATTGTATTGAAAAAAAAAAAAAAAAAGATGATACATAACAACGGAATAAAATTCTAAAAGATAATAAACAGTTTTATTTATCTTTATTAAATTAATGATATACTAGACAGAAATCTAGACAGGAACACATAGTCTAATATAATCGAAACAATGTGAATATTCAGTTTAAGATTAATTTACCTTAGGACGGGACTGAATCAATCGAAAGCAACGATAAGTCGAAAATAGAAAAGATCGAGACTAAACATAAATCATTTAACAAGCAGTTTAATCAAACGATTGTTTTTTTTTTTTTTGTTTTTTTTTTTAATTCGAAATCTAAGCAATTGTTTCTATATCAATAGCCACGATTTCGAAATAAGAAAACATTAGGTAAGTGACTTGTATTTTGAAACGAATGGCGGATGTTATTTTCAAGTTTCTAACATTATTCGGGGTCAAAGAATTAATAATTAACCTGTGACTTTGGTAACAAATCTTTTTCTTTCTTTTTTTTTTTTCAAAAATTTAACCGCGGAGAAAATAATAGACGACTGATGAACTTTATATTTATAAATCATTTGTTTAAGTTTAGATGAAATGACAAAAGATGAAATATTAGAAAGTTTAGAAGTGTTTATGTTTTCCTTGGTCGAATATAAAGATTTATTTTTAATTTTTAAATATTATCATCAGAAGAGAAAACATTTGCCTTGGCCGGGAATCGAGCCCGGATTCCTTTGTTACTGCTAAGGCGCTCTTGCCACTTGAGACACCAGGCACACATTCGGATCAAGTCAATCCTTTCCCCCGGTAATTAAAAATTATAAAAACAATTTTTCATGTTATAATGACAAAATAAACAATAGATTTAGTTTGACAAAAAGAAAGTTAGTATAAATGTGCAGATTTTTAATTTAAAAAAAAATACTGGCAAGATAAACAATATAAACTAGGAAACAATTTCTATCTCAACAATTTTAAAATACAGTAAATTCCCGCTTCGGTAGCGGATAAACATAAAACATTGCTGTCCTTTAAGCGTTAGATATTCTTCTTCAGAGAGACTATGCTACAGAAATAAATAAGGTTTAGTAAAAAAAAAAAAAAAAAAAAAAATTTTTTTGAAAAACTGACGAGATCGTTTGTAGAAATTGAATAAAGTTGTTATATTTTGGAATTAATATTTACCTATATAACCTTTATAGATTCTGTTGGTACTTTGATAATAAACCACGCAAGGTCTCATTTCCGACGAGGAAATATATCCACCTAAATATTTGTATTAGATTTTATGTTGGCACATGTATAAACATTTATCATATTAAATTCTCTGCAATGACACTGCTGTGTGATTTTTATAAACGAACTAGTGTATAGGAAAAACAAATTAATTGGGTTACACAATCCCCTGATAAGAAAAAAAAAAAACGGAAATTTCAAGTTCGAATCCAGAGTGTCGGGAGACTTTTAAAACTCGGCATTATAATATTCCAACGCCTCGGCCTCGCCTAGGAAATAATTGTATCGTCAAATAGGGAAAAATAATTTTAAGAAAAATCTTAAAAAATGGAAGGTATATCGTCGAATTGCGAAAGAAGGGCTTTATAAAAAAAATCTTATTCAATTGAGAAATTATATAATATAAAATAAGGTATGTTCCAACAACCGGTACCGGAATAAGCTGGAAATAAAATGTAAAAATCAAAACTGTAGTGGTACGATACTTCGACCACGTTTTCGCTATCTTTTGATTGGTCGGTTTTACCGTTCGAAAAGTGATTCGGCTCATGTTGGAACACTATGCTGTTCGCCTTGAACTGAGCATGCGAAAAAGTCGTCAACGTAGTAGGACTTCATGTTGGAACAAACCTTTAGAAAACAAGATAGATGATTCCCAAGCGCAGAGCCCACTATGTAAGATTTAAAAACTTAATAAATGAGTCGATAAAGAGATAGATAACACCAATAATTTTTTAGCAAGAACTTGTTCATTGCTGGCAAGTATAATAATATCTTCAACTACAGAAATATCGATAGCACATTCCTTCCCGGCGTGGAGAGCAAATATTGACCGCTGATAGGAATCTTGGAAAAGCCGATTCCGCTAAGACTATTTATAACTTTCTTTAACTTTCCTCAGAGTGCAAACGGCTCATAGATATGAAGAAAAACATAGTTCTTATAAGAGTAGTGAGATTAATAAATTGTATATATTTATTAATTATACCACTACTGAACCTGAAATACCATTTCTTTGTAGGTACTTACGTATTAAAGCGACCACATGCAACATAGCCTGTTACTGGTATAATCAAACCCGTTACTTTCTTGTTACATGCATTTTGTAATAACTGTGATTAACGCATCACTCATCACGTATAAGTATCATTGAATGTCGTTTATGACACGTTTTATTTTGTTCAGTAACATTATTTATGAAGAATGATAGTAAATTTGACAATAAGTGTTGTTTTATACATTTTATTTTCATCTTAGCCAAAAGGTTTTTTATTTTATTATTATTACTGATTTATACATCTTTAGGGAATTACTAGCCCCTTTATAATGTCAATTTTAATTGTTAATCAAATATTCGATACTCGATACTAACTCACATTGAAAAATCAAACCACCAAAAAAGTTCATCCCGTAAAAAAAAATAATAGAACAGTGACAGTTTAATTGCAAACTTTTGTCTACCTCTCTTAGATGACGAGGTAAAGTTGCTGAACGAGTATGTTTAATGTCGCAATATTCAAAAGCATGATTTCCACTGTGACACTGAATATAAATCCATCCGTTTATAAAAAATAAGTTGTCAACAACCGTAAAGAGGCCTAATAAGCAAATAAAATCACATTAACTCCGATTCGTTAAAATAAACCGACCATTCTGCTCCCGAAGGGACTATATTATATTTAAAAATCTGGTGCGTGCTCGCAACACACAACTTTCACTTACCACCTTACTTTGATTAGAAATTAATGCGTTTTGTTAATTGCCACTTCTCAAATGAACAGAACGGCTTTAATTATGAACAATGGTCTGTCATTAAAGGCGTACTCCGCATGCGAGGGCTCAACAAGTTTTATGGGTTGACTGAATATTTATCTTTTTTTCTCCTCTTTATGTTTTCTTTATTTTTATCATATCTCATATTTAGCCATTTCTTATTTTTAGGCTTAACGAGAGACAGTTAATTGCTCCATGTAAACAAAAACAAAGGTACTTTATAAGAAAGAAACAAACAAACAAAAAATCCCCCCCTCCAAAAAAAAGCCCCCTCAGAACATTTTAATATTGATAAAGCTTACCTGATATTTAAGAAAACCTAATTTTCATTAAACATGACGAATTTGATAAAAATCGTTAAAGCCGTTTTTGAGATAATCGAAAAAAAGGTAAAAATTGGAAAAAAAGTCATAAAATAAAGTGCCCCCTCAGTTGGACCAATTTTGATGAAATTTTGGCTTTTACACATTTGGTATATACATTCATCAAATACCCAGTTTCTTCAAAATCGTTAAAGCCGTTTTTGAGTAAATAAAAAAAACATCGAAATTTTTCACGATCGCAATACTTCCACTTACTATATATTTCATATATAGGTAAGTGAAAGTAAAATAAGTTGTCAACAACCGTAAAGAGGCCGAATAAGCAATTAAAATCACATTAACTCCGATTCGTTAAAATAAACCGACTATTCTGCTCCCGAAGTGACTACATTATATTTAAAAATCTTCATAAATATAAAAATCTCGGGTCCCGATGTTTGTCGGAGGTAAAATCAGAAACTATTCAACCAACCTTTATAAAATTCGTCTCATTTTGTGTAGTGTTATCCATCTTAAAAGATTGGATAGTTTTTATCTCGATTATTGGCCTTAATATTTGTTCATTGCAAATTAATTGCTTATAATACTACAGTTGAGTGCGATTATTTGTAAGTTCTATAAATTTCCAACAGATGGCGGTATAAGTTGATTTATTGCCGTGTTTTTACAATGAGCAATTATGTGTCGCCTTTTCAATTGCGGAAGTGGGGAAAAAATCGAATCTATTTCTTTTAGCAAGACAGATTAACCAAAATCGTTGTGCACATATTAGTACCACAATAAACAGAAGTTGTGAATTCTAATAATGTGAAAAAAATTGTTATAAAAAAAGTTATACATGAATCTCATTCATAAAATTAAATTTTTATGTTATGAAAAGTAGTACTAAAAAGTAGTAAGAATATAACATGACTCCGTGCTCGCTCATCTAAAATAATGGTGGCCCCAGGATTTTTTAATGGGAGTAAAAAATCCTTGTCTATGACATCCCTCGGATAGGGAATAAAATGGAGGTCCCGAGCCTGTACGATGTCAGGTACTCGTTAAAAATCCCTATCCTAATTATACCTTGATAGGCAAAATTTAGGATTCCCTCTGTAGCATCGTCCGATTAGCCTCAGCGGAATAAAGTGACGTTAAAACAAAAAAATAATCATTAAATCCAGTTTACGCAGATCACAAGTTTTAGAAGAATCCTCTTATGGTTCTCACTAGTACACCACCGATACCGTGCAAAGTGATGCAATGCCATCTGTATCTTTTCATACAAGCGACGATTTCCTTTTTGTGTTATGCATGCACAATGCGGTCACGTCACAGAGTAGCGTGGAGAGATCGGTAATTGGATCCTTCAGTGAGCAGTCCGGCCCGGTCCATAGTCCTGCTCCACCATCTTTTGGGGAATCTCAAGAAATGTCTAAGTGAGCCAACAGAAAAACCAACAACAGTAATATTACTAAATAATATGTATATCTATATAAATAAAGTTGAAATTCTGTTTGTTTATAGAAATCCATACCGTTTATCTTAGATTCTCCAAATTTCGGTCAGTGGTTCTTTGATACCAGGCGCGAACACCTGTCCATATTAAAATTGCATAACTTCAGCCGATCTTCAGCTGATATTCTTTATTGTTATAAAAATCATAATGATCTCACTTTACAATGTTTTTTTTTTTTTTTACGAAATCGACCGCTTCGTTAGAAAAATGTAATTCCCCGTGTGAAACCGGGATATATAGCTATAAATAATTTATGTATATAAAGATGAAATTCTGTTTGTTCTTTATAGAAATGCATACCGTTTAAACTAGATTCTCCAAATTTCGGTCAGTGGTTCTTTCATACCAGGCGCGAACACCTGTCCATATTAAAGTTGCATAACTTCAGCCGATCTTCAGCTGATATACTTTATTCTCCAAATTTCGCTAAGTGGTTCTTTCAGACCAGGTGCGAACACCTGTCCATATTAAAGTTGCATAACTTCAGCCGATCTTCAGCTGATATACTTTATTCTCCAAATTTCGCTAAGTGGTTCTTTCAGACCAGGTGCGAACACCTGATCATATTAAAATTGCATAACTTCAGCCGATCTTCAGCTGATATTCTTTATTGTTATAAAAATCATAATGATCTCACTTTACAATGTTTTTTTTTTACGAAATCGACCGTTTCTTTAGAAAATTGTAATTCCCCGTGTGAAACCGGGATATCTATATAAATAAAGATGAAATTCTGTTTGTTTGTTCTTAATAGAAATCCATACCGTTTGTCCTAAATTCTCCAAATTTCGCTCAGTGGTTCTTTGATACACGGTGCGAACACCTGTCCATATTAAAATTGCATAACTTCAGCCGATCTTCAGCTGATATTCTTTATTGTTATAAAAATCATAATGATCTCACTTTACAATGTTTTTTTTTTTTTTTACGAAATCGACCGCTTCGTTAGAAAAATGTAATTCCCCGTGTGAAACCGGGATATATAGCTATAAATAATTTATGTATATAAAGATGAAATTCTGTTTGTTCTTTATAGAAATGCATACCGTTTAAACTAGATTCTCCAAATTTCGCCCAGTGGTTCTTTCATACCGGGTGCGAACACCTGTCCATATTAAAATTGCATAACTTCAGCCGATCTTCAGCTGATATACTTTATTCTCCAAATTTCGCTAAGTGGTTCTTTCAGACCAGGTGCGAACACCTGATCATATTAAAATTGCATAACTTCAGCCGATCTTCAGCTGATATTCTTTATTGTTATAAAAATCATAATGATCTCACTTTACAATGTTTTTTTTTTACGAAATCGACCGTTTCTTTAGAAAATTGTAATTCCCCGTGTGAAACCGGGATATCTATATAAATAAAGATGAAATTCTGTTTGTTTGTTCTTAATAGAAATCCATACCGTTTGTCCTAAATTCTCCAAATTTCGCTCAGTGGTTCTTTGATACACGGTGCGAACACCTGTCCATATTAAAATTGCATAACTTCAGCCAATCTCTGGGTATATTCTTTATTGTTATAAAAATCGTTATGATCTCGCTTTACATTGTTATCTTACGAAATCGACCGTTTGAGTCGAAAGAAAAATGATATTCCCCGGGTGAAACCTGGTAATACAGCTAGTATAGCTATAAATAATTTATGTATATAAAGATGAAATTCTGTTTGTTCTTTATAGAAATCCATACCGTTTAAACTAGATTCTCCAAATTTCGGTCAGTGGTTCTTTCATACCAGGCCCGAACACCTGTCCATACTAAAGTTGCATAACTTCAGCTGATATACTTTATTCTCCAAATTTCGCTAAGTGGTTCTTTCAGACCAGGTGCGAATACCTGATCAAATTAAAATTGCATAACTTCAGCCGATCTTCAGCTTATATTCTTTATTGTTGTAAAAATCATAATGATCTCACTTTACAATGTTTTTTTTTTTTACGAAATCGACCGTAATTCCCTGTGTGAAACCGGGATATATAGTTATAAATAATTTATGTATATAAAGATAAAATTCTGTTTGTTCTTTATATACATCCATACCGTTTGTCCTAAATTCCCCAAATTTCGCTCAGTGGTTTTTTCATACCAGGTGCGAACATCTGTCCAAATTAAAATTGCATAACTTCAGCCGATCTCTTGGTATATTCTTTATTGTTATAATCATCGTTTTTATCTTGCTTTACATTGGTTTTTACAAAATCGACCGCTTGAGTCGATAAAAGTCTCAGTTTATAGATTTAAAAAATGAAATTCTCCGGGTGAAACCGGGATATACAGTTAGTAATAAATAATAATAATACTAATATTATTCATAATGTTTATCGTAGAAGTTTATGTTATTTAGCTGGTGAGGAGAAATAGCACTATATTTATAACATATAAGAGCAGAACTTGCCATGCGTTACTGTGGCACAGTAGCTATAACGCGTTGTATTAGTTATACTCTATTCTTCTTTATAGTCAGATCAAAATTCGCTGATAAAGATAAAAACGTTTCAGCTAATATAAAAACCAACGGGAAATAAAACAGAACTTCACGCCGAATTTAAAATTGCTTGGTAAAAAATTGGATGAGTTAAAATTTTTATTTTTTACATCTTATACTTGACCATAGTGTGTTAATGAGTGACACATGTAGAAGGAACTAAAAAAGAATATAATTGGAACAGGGTTTAGTACAATCACAACTAACCGTTAGCAAAAATGTGCCAAATTATTCTTTTGCTATAATGCATATTAATAAAATTCAGAATATAACACATGATGATATGAAATATCATATCAGAAGGATATACTGATAGGTGCACAATGATTTTGGTTAACCCGTCTTTTGCTTAAACAAATAGATTCAATGTTTTCCCCACGCGTGAAAAGGCGACACATAATTGCCCAATAAAAAAACACGGATTTTCCTAGTCCAAGTCGGAAAAAAATAGATTTATTCTTACCCTCTCTAAATATTTAAAGAAAATGAAGTGTTGTATCAATAAATAAACTTACACCGCCATCTGTTAGAAATTTGTGGAGCTTACAAATAATCATACGCAATTGTAGAATAAAAAGTATTTAATTAGCAAAAAAAGAAATATCGAAATGAAAACTATCCTATCTTTTAAGTTGGACAAAACTACACACAATGAGCGAAATTTCATCAAAATCGGTTGAGTAGTTTCTGAGTTTACCTCCGACAAACATCGGGACACGATATTTTTATTTATATAAAGATGAACTTTTTGATACTCGCGAACCAATTCTGTTGCATAATCTTTTGTTGCGAGTCCCTTGGACTAAAAGGCAAATCAGCGCTCAGAGCAAGACAATTACCGTTAACTGTTTTAATAGACTATAGACCATTATTACATCTTTTCACTGTCGACAAAATTTTCAAAGATTTCCATGTTTTCAACTCTAAAGCGACACAAGCGCTATCCCCCAAACACGCAGGCGAACAGACAAAATACCTCTTCAAGTTCGTGTTTTATTTAGATAAGCCGAACAGCGTTCGTGAGGCTAATCTAAACAAGACTAATCTCAGACTGTGCGAGAGTAAGGTTCGCACGGTGTAAGGGAAAATTTAAAGATCCCTATCCTAATTATACCTGGAAAGGCAAAATTTAGGACTTCCACTGTAGCATCACATTAGTGAAGTTAAACAAACAAACTTAATTACGCATTATTATATATACGTTTATACGCAATAATTTTCGTTTCCAAAGAATATAAATGGAGTCATTGGAATAATAAAGCAGAGTTTGAAATCGATAATTATTAAAATAAAAATAAAAATCAAATCCGATCAAAATTTTTTTCTAGAATTTTTAAAAATCATCTGATGATTTTTATTGAGAGCGATTTTTATTTTTGATCAAAAGTGAAAAAAATCATAACCTGATCATTATTTTTGATTTATTTTTTTTCGATTAACAATAATAATAATTTTCGACTAATACTTTTATAAATCAGAAATATAAATTTTTAGCTTATTATTGTGATGTTCCGAAGAATACGTTTCTTAC
This sequence comes from Aelia acuminata, assembly GCA_911387785.2. Taxonomy (NCBI): domain Eukaryota; kingdom Metazoa; phylum Arthropoda; class Insecta; order Hemiptera; family Pentatomidae; genus Aelia; species Aelia acuminata. The sequence goes on from OU426978.1 coordinate 224,330,752, forward strand.
ACCCCCCCCCCCCCACCCTTAAAAATATGACATTTTATTTCAAGAGGTGTAGAATCCGAAAATTGAATAAAAAAATTCGTCGGTCCTCTGTACGCCGATTCAAAAATACTTGGCCAATTTGAATACAATTTTGCACAAAGGTCGAAGCTCATCCGGGGACAATCCTAGTACCTCTATATCGTGATCCGCCATTTTGATTCAAAGCCAATTACCTGATTTGAGGGACCATAATTTGGTCATTATTGAAATTAGAAGCGAAATAGCACCAGATTTGGAATCCACATGTTATAATAAATTAATTTGCTTTTAAAAGGTGATTTTTATTTTCTGATCAGTATTTTTAAAATTTAATCATAATTACTTATTTATTACAGTATCACTCGGTGAGTGATCATTATCTTTAATCCAATTAATAAAAATCAAAGATCGATTTAAATTTTTATTTATAAATTAAGAATGATTTTTAAATTAAAAATCAGAAATAACAATTATTACATGATATTTTGGAAAAAATAATTATCGATTTCAAACCCTGTAATAAAGTACTTCCATTATTATTAGCTAAAATAAAATAAAAAATAATGGAAAAATAACTTCTGTCAATATTTAAATTACCCCGCCTCCCCTCCAAAAAAAGAGAGAGAGAGAGAGTGGTGAAGGGAGAGATAATCCAGACAGCATTAAGGCTGGTGTTTATTTTCATAAGGAATGGATGCTCTAAAACTTTTAAGCCAATATATACTTTAAAAGAGGTGGAAATAAATTCTGGAAATCAAATAAGTTTGAGGGGGGAAATGTTAAGTCCTAGCTCGGTCCCAGGTAGGGAGGGTTCCTCCGAGTCAGGATGAGAAAAGTTTTTAAACATTCATGAGCTGAGTTCCGAGAAAGAGCAAAGCAGACAACTGAGGAATCACCCTGAGCAAAACGAAAGAATTTGGGAAGCTAATATTCTAGTTGCCGACTTTATCATTTCGTGGATATATATAACAGAGGAAACATCATTTTTCTTTAGTTTTATCTTCATGGGGTGCTTACTAGAGGCCGGATTTTTACGCAGTAAAAAGCATCGATGCCATACATTTTGCAGTAAAGTACTATATTCAAGGTACTAAGGTGCATGAAATATTTCACAGGAAAGAAAGTGGAGACTTAGAAATGAAACCAAATGATTAAAAATTTTGTTGAATCTTAAACAAACAAATATTTCCGATAATAACATTAAACGCATTTAAAACTAACATATAATAATAAAAATAATTCGAACTTACTAGTTAACAAGACAAATACAAGAATAACAGCGGTCACCTGTGGTGTTGTGGTTAGCATAGAAACTTACTATACTAAAGGTCGCGGGTTCGCGTCCCGAGGTGGCCCTAGGATTTCTTAATGGGACTTAAAAATCCTTGTCTATGCCGTCCCTCGGATAGGACGTAAAATGGAGGTACTATCCTAATTACACCTGGATAGGCAAAATTTAGGACTCCCACTGTAGCATCGTCGTCGTTATTTACCATCATATTTTATCAAATGACGTTAAAAAAACAAACAAACAAGAATAACAGCAATAAAGATAACTAAATTATGAACTACAACAATAATGCGGTGGCGCTATGATTTTTTAATGGTAGTAAAAAAATCGTACGCCGTCCCTCGAATAGGACGTAAAATAGAGGTCCTGAGCCTGTACGATGTCAGGTACTCGTTAAAGATACCTTTCCTACTTATACCTGGATAGGCAAAATTTATAACTCCCAGTGTAGCATCGTCCGATTATCCTTATTGACATTAAGTGACGTCAAACAAACGAACAAAACAATTAAATTACAAAAATTTAAACAAGTGAATTAATCAATCAAATTAAAATCGTTTAAAATATTTTTATAATTCTAAAATGATCTTTCTTTATCAACTGATGTGATTGGAGCAAATTTATTCAGGAATTAACCCCTCAATTTTTTTATAGAAACTTCCATGTTTTTGTTCAAAGATTCTCCAACATGGCCTGGGATGCCTGATATTTATTTACTATAAAAAGGGAGGTGGAAAGTAGAAGGAATCTCAGTAATCGTTATTCATAGAAAAAAGATAAACAACTAACTTATTTACGGCGAATAATCCCGATCGAATTGGGAATCTTAGCTCCCACGTTTGATTTTGATTATTTGTTTCCGATATCTCTATATATATAAGAGGCTTTGTCCTGACTGACAGAATCAACGCAGAGCAAAAACTACTAATGATAGAAACTTGAACTTCGGAATTTAGATTTTAAACGCGATGTAGGTAACCACTAAGAAAGGAATTTCAAAAATGTAACCCCTAAGGGGCTTAAATGGCGAAATTGTCGTTTAACTCTAACGGAAATCTATTGTTGAGATTTTAAACCATATGTTTTTATTTGAATATCGATTTAACGTTACAATAGTATTAAAATAGACATTCACATAAAATATGGCTACTGATTATTCAAATATTAGTGGTAATAAAATTATGCACACTGTGATTCCCATAATTGGGGATGGTGCGTGTTTATTTCGATCTCTTTTCCATATATTTCTCCATATATATATACTTCTCCATATATATATACTACTCCATATATATATACTTCTCCATATTTATAAGAGGCTTTGTCCTGACTTACAGAATCAACGCAGAGCAAAAACTACTTATGATTAGAAACTTCGGAATTTAGATTTCAAAAGCGATGTAGGTAACCACTAAGAAAGGAATATCAAAAATGTAACCCCTAAGAATATCTAAAATGTAAATGGCGAAATTGTCGTTTAACTCTAACGGACATCTATTTTCGAACTTCGAGAAAATATATCTAATTAGGACTCATTTTAAAGAATTTGATGCGACGAGTTTAACTCGAAAGGCCCTATTGGGCGTCGAAAACCATGTTTTACAGCCGAAAAATGAAGCGTTCACGACGAGTAAGGCATATTTTGTTTCGGCGGTTTTAGTGAACTCTCTCTATTGCGCGTCTCCGTCTCTTCTACCGAGCCGGCAGCTTCCCCCTCCAACATTCCACCTACCGGAAACTTAAATTCTACTAAATCTCCTTAACATCAGTTAACATATTATATTAGATCAATACCAAGATAATGGTCACAGAATTGATTTTAAAGGCTCGCGGGCGAAGCCGCGACGGGGAATGCTAGTATATTACATGAAGGTTCATTCTCCTCATAATGGAAAATAAACTAACGCTGAAAAAGAAAATCTCAAGAACTGGCTCTAATTTTGGAAAGGAAGGCGATGAACGCTAAACAGCCCCAGAAGCGGGTAAGATAGTGAAGTCCACTATATTTAGTACAGGGAGCTATGAACAAAACTATCCAACCCAGATGGCCAGGAAACTGCCTTCGAAAGGCTATTTCAAAACTCTCAGAGCCCCTGCTCAGTCTAGCTATTCAGTCCGAGGAAATATCAAGGATCATTATTGTAAAGAAAAAACAAAATCGACAAAAAAAAACAACTTTCAACAAACAAAAAACCAAGTGCAACACAACTTTCGCTAACCAACTTACTTAGATTAGAAATCGACGTGTTTTGATAAATATGAATTTATACATTATAATGCCATGCCTCAAATTCACACATTTCCACATTTATTTACTTATACATATTTGTATGCATTTGCTCTCTAAATTACACCCGAATTGTTTATTGTTAAATAAAACTTTTTACTTGTGACAATTCAGCAATGCAAGCATAATAGTCCATGGCGTCTGATTTTAAGTTTATATATTTAGTTGATAAAAACATTATTCGTTACCATGGAAACAAATAAATTCCAAAGTATGTGTGCTTCAAAAAACTTCAATTTGACAATTAATTAATTCTTTCGCATGAGCAGAACGCTTTTAATTATAAACAATGGTCTGTCATTAGAGGCGTAAAGCCCACGCATGCGCTCTACGTGTTTTACGAGGTGTCGGAATATTTTTCTATCCTATATGTTAACTCGATTTCTTTACATTTCAAATTTAGTGATTTCTCATTTTTATGCATAACGAGATACAGTTGATTTCTCCATATAAACAAAAATCTGGTGCGTGCGCGCAACACACAACTTTCACTTACCAACTTACTTAGATTAGAAATTGACGTGTTTTGCTAAATATCATTTCCCAAAGTCACACATTTTTCTACATTCATATCTTATTTTTGTTAATCGTTAAAGCCGTTTTTGAGTAAATGCAATATGATAATAAAAAATGATACAAAATTTATTAAGTAAAGTCCCCCCTCCGGATGATCAGTTGTGATGAAATTTTTACAGTCATATCTCGGGCATATAAGTACATCAAATACCAAGTTTGATCAAAATCGTTAAAACAGTTTTTGAGTAAATAAAAGAAACACGTGAAAATGATACAAAATTTAATAAGTAGTCCCCCCTCCGGTTGATCAATTGTGATGAAATGTTGGTTATCACATCTTTGGCATATAAATACATCAAATACAAGTTTGATCAAAATCGTTAAAACCGTTTTTGAGTAAATAAAAAAAAACATTTGAAAATGATACAAAATTTATTAAGTAAAGTCCCCCCTCTGGTTGATCAATTTTGATGAAATTTTTACAGACATATCTCAGGCATATGAATAGATCAAATACTCAGTTTAATCAAAATCGTTAGAGCTGTTTTTGAGAAAATCGAAAAAAACTTAAAAAGTTATTAAATAAAGTACCCCCTCCCTTTGAGCAAATTTGATGAAATGTTTGTTATACATACTCTAAATACCCTATTTCAGGTTCGCACGGTTTATAGTTTTTGTGCTAGTCTGTTCACACACACACACACACACACACACACACACACACACACACACACACGCACGCACGCACCCACGCACGCACGCACGCACGCACCCACGCACGCACGCACGCACGCACGCACGCACGCACGCACGCACGCACGCACGCACGCACGCACGCACGCACACACACACACACACACACACACACACACACACACACACACACACACTCACACACACACACACACACACACACACACACACACACACACACACACACACACACACACACACACACACACAGACCATTTCGCGGGACTTGGTTATTTTGACTCAGGGGACCCCAAAACGTGCATTTCCGTTGAAAACCGGAAGTCGAAAATTTTCACGATCGCAATACTTCCACTTACTATATATTTCATATATAGGTAAGTGAAAGTAAAAACTAAGGTAATTTATAGGAAAACCCTTCCCCATTTAAGCCTGAGAACATTTTAATGATAAAAAAACCTTATCTACCTACCTGATATTTAAGAATACTTGATTCTCATTAAACATCACGAGGTTGATCAAAATACTATTATCATTAAGGAAAAAAAAAAAAAAAAAAAAAAAAAAAAAAAAAAAAAAAAAACACGTAAAAATGAGGCAAAATGTACTGAATAAAGTGCCCCTTCCGTATGACCACTTTTGATGAAGTTTTAGCTGTTAGGTCGCGGGCATATACATACACCAAATACCCAATTTCAGGTTGGTATGGTTAATAGTTCTAGAGACACACACGGAGCATTTCGCGGGACTTAGTTATTTAGACTCAGGGGAACCCAAAACGTGTATTTCGGTTGAAAGCCGGAAGTTGAAAATTTTCACGATAGCAATGCTTTCCCTTTAATAAATATTTCATTATCTCATCTGCTCATTGTCGCAGGCTGAGCGACAGGTGTGGATTAAAGAATAAAAGTTTAAAAAAAAAATATTTCATAATTAAGTAAGTTCATAAGTAAGTGGTTAGTTGCCATTTTATTAACTAAAAAAATGGTAGTTGTGGGCATTTTAATAAAAATCGGTGTAACCGCTCTCACCCGCCCCCTTAACCCTGTTTTCGGGTTTCAAGTATCATACCTAGAAAGCTTACAAATTGCATGGGAAAGGACTATTAGACAGTCTAAAAATTGCTAATTAAATCGAAATATTAATAAAATTAAAAAAAAAAATTAAACTATAGCGGAGTCACGGCTTTAAGAGTAGAACCTAACAATCTATGATGGAAATTGGATTAGACCAAAAATAGGTAGGTAGGTGCGGGTATGCAAAATAAAATGCACCATTTTATTAAATATTATAATAAGTAAGTAAAAGTAAAAAAGATATTTCAATGGCAGTATTTATCAACTAGACTTTTCACATGTGAAAAGGATAATTATCGCCTACTCACAAGACCGTTATATCAATTGCACACCATAAGACATCTGAGTTACGAACAGAATCTAGTCGAATTAATATGAATAAATTAGTAAACATTTTAAAAATGTTTTTCAAATATTATTTTATTTTTTTCTTTGAAAAAACAACTATGCAGAGCGGATAGGATTATATTAAAACAGACAGTTATAAATGTCAGTGCTGAAAAAAAAAGAAAAGAAAAGAAATGTAAATGCCAGGGCAGAGTACAATGACTAATTAGGCTAAAGGTAATCTTCTTGAGGCTCCATCTGTCGGGATTTTTTTGCATTGCCCCCCCCCTCAGTCACCTAGAGGACGAACAGAAAAAAAACTACACAATGCAGGAACAAACATTGGAATAACTGTTCTAGAAGTCCTGAGGAATAAGAAATGAACGATAAAAGAAAATAATGTCTCAATAGTAGCAGGAGAGTAAGGATAGAGTGGGCGGTAGAAAGACAACAGGAACTAATTGACAGCTCAACTGACGCAGGGTGCTTCCAGTATATTGAGTATTGAGTTCTAGGGAAAAAAAATCTTTTGACAATATTATTTTATAGGAAGTAACTGCACTCATTATGAAAATACATCATATTTGGGGTTGGCAATATTATTCGAAAGAGTTGGAGCAAAAAAAAATTAGCAAACCACAGCAGAATCTTCCAAAAACAAATTAAATATAAATAAGACAGTAGCTACATTCAATTGTAATGTGAAACAAAAAAAAATAAAAAAAATAGGTTAAACGATTATCAGGATTTTCAGTTAAAACATTTAAATTTTGGAAAGCCAACGTTTCAATCCAACTTGTGGATCTTCATCAGGGCTAAAAGAAAACAAATATATGAGTATTTATGCTAGAGGATGACGATAGATGAATACTTTACAATACTGATAATAATATTTGTATAAAAGAGGGTAATCATTGTACATGAATATTTAAATAACTAACACCTTATTTCACCTTCAGTCTTTGTATCTACCTTGACTCAGAAGGTAAATATCAGATTCTATTTTCTCTTGCTAACCAGCTACTTATTTAAATATTCATGTATAATGCTTATCATGTTTTATATTATTATCAGTTCTTTAAAATATTCAATTATTGTCATCCTCTAGCATAGATACTCGTATATTTGTTTTCTTTTAGCCCTGGTGAAGATCCACAAGTTGGATCGAAACGTTGGCTTTCAACCACTTAACCTATCGTAAAGATTAACAGTTGACTATCTCTCACCTCTACATCATATTTGGAATTGGGAATATTATTTGACAGAGTTGGAGTTAGATAAAAAAGCAAATCACAAAAGAATCTCTCAAACACATATGAAATATAAATAATAACAGTAGCTACATTGAATTGGTGGGGTCACCTGTAGTGTACTGGTTAGCATAGAAACCTACAATAATGATGGTCGCCGGTTCGCGTCCCGTGGAGTTACTAGGATTTTTTAATGAGAGTAAAAAATCTTTGGCTATGCCGTCCCTCGGATAATGAACGTAAAATGGGGGTCCCGATCCTCCACGATGACAAGTACTCGTTAAAGATCCCTATCCTAATTATACATAAATAGACAAAATTTAGGCTCCCACTGTGGCATCTTTTGAATAGCCTTAGTCCCATAAAGTGGCGTTAAACAAATCTACATTGAATTTATAAATAATCTTAGAATTTGTTTAATATTTTAACGTAAAAAAATATATATATGATTGAAAACAGTTCTAGACTTGTAGTTAGAACAGTAGAAACAACCTTTTCTAGTATATGCTCGTGACTGCTTGAGAATAATCTACGCTTCTCGAGAACCTTCGAGACTGTTCTTATTCAGATTAAATATAATTCGCGAGCGCCGTTCTATTTTTTTATTTTTCAGATGATATAAAATATATTGCTACCGTTAGGTGCGTCAGCTATATTAGTTCGCTTAACGTCACATGTACGTATAGATGGCTGTTCGTTTAACGCCGGTACGGCAAGGTTCGAAGGTGAGGTTCGTAGAGTGTAAAGGCATTTATAAATTAATGAAGCTTTTTGATCCTCGCGAACTAATTCTGTTGCATAATCTTTTGTTGCGAGTCCCTTGGACTAAAAGGCAAATCAGCGTTCAGAGCAAGACAATTTCCGTTAATTGTTTTAATAGACTATAGACCATTATTACATCTTTTCACGGTTGACAAAACTTTCAACGATTTTCCACGGTTATGAAAGGAATGAATTACTGCATGTAATTTGAATTATTACGATATTAAACTTACAATGCAATCGGTATGTACGTTATTGAATGTATAAAATTAGGTGTTGTTCCCAAAATATATTTAAATAAAAATAAAATCTTAAAAATACAAACTATTATGTAATACTGATGAGTTTGTTGATTGTTGAGCCAGCCGATCTTAAGGGACTAATTGTCCAAGGATTATTAACCAAAGGCTTGCTTGCAGTTATGAATTGGGACGCGCCCGGCCGCAAGGTAGGTATTTAAATACTTTATTTGCAATATTCTTATTTAAAAAATCTGGTGCGTGCGCGCAACACACAACTTTCACTTACCAACTTACTTAGATATGAAATTGACGTGTTTTGTTAGATATCATTTCCCAAAATCACACATTTTTCTACATTCATATCTTATTTTTATTAATCGTTAAATCCGTTTTTGAGTAAATAAAAAACCCCGTGAAAATGATACAAAATTTAATAAGTAAATTCCCCCGTTCGGTTGATCAATTTTGATGAAATGTTGGCTATCACATATTTGGCATATACATACATCAAATACCCAGTTTGGTCACAATCGTGAAAGCCGTTTTTGAGTAAATAAAAAAAGCACGTAAAAATGATACAAAAGTTATTAAGTAAAGTCCCCCCTCCGGTTGATCAATTTTCATGAAATTTTTACAGACATATCTCGGGCATATAAGTAGAATAAATACTAAGTTTAATCAAAATCGTTTGAGTCGTTTTTGAGAAAATCAAAAAAACACGTGAAAATGTTACAAAATTTATTAAGTAAAGTCCCCCCTCAGGTTAATCAATTTTGATGAAATTTTTACAGTCATATCTCGGGCATATAAATACATTAAATACCCAGTTTCATCAAAATCGTTAAAGCCGATTTAGAGTAAATAAAAAAAACACGTGAAAATGTTACAAAATTTATTAAGTAAAGTCCCCCCTCCGGTTAATCAATGTTGATGAAATTTTTACAGTCATATCTCAGGCATATAAATAGATGAAATACTCAGTTTAATCAAAATCGTTAGAGCCGTTTTTGAGAAAAACGAAAAAAACCTAAAAAGTTATTAAATAAAGTACCCCCTCCCTTTGAGCAATTTTGATGAAATTTTTGCTGTCACATCGCGGGCATATACCTACACTAAATACCCAATTTCAGGTTCGCACGGTTTATAGTTCTTGAGCTAGTCTGTTCACATACATACACACACACACACACACACACACACACACACACACACACACACACACACACACACACACACACACACACACAGACCATTTCGCGGGACTTGGTCATTTCGACTCAGGGGACCCCAAAACGTGTATTTCCATTGAAAACCGGAAGTCGAAATTTTTCACGATCGCAATACTTCCACTTACTATATATTTCATATATAGGTAAGTGAAAGTAAAAATCTGGTGCGATGCGCGCAACACACAACTTTCACTTACGAACTTACTTGGATTAGAAATCGACGTGTTTCGATAATATGTAAACGCCATTCCTCAACTTCACAAATTTAAATATATACTATAAGTTATAGAGTATCTGTATAGCAAAATTTGATAATTCTCAGCACTTTTCGCTTCATTATTGCTAATTTATATATGAAGGGACTAATTTCATCAAAAGTCGGGTTTTTTTACTGCTTGCTTGTTTTGTACTACGAGTTGCTTTTTGCAAATACATCGTGAAGGAGAAACGATAGGTGTATTTTAAGCCGTTTTTTTGAGTAAACAAAAAAAACACGTGATAATGAGACAACAGTTATTAAGTAAAGTGCCCCCTCCGTTTAACTAATTTCGATGAAATTTCGCCTTTCGCATCACGGTCATATACATACATCAAATGCCAAGTTTGATTAAAATCGTTAAATCCGTTTTTGAGTAAATAAAAAAAAAACACGTGAAAATGGGACAGCACTTATTAAGTAAAGTGCCCCCTCCAATTAATCAATTTTGATAAAATTTTTACTGTCGCATCGCGGGCATATAGATACACCAAGTACCGAGTTTAATCAAAATCTTTAGAGCCGTTTTTGAGAAAATCGAAAAAACCTAAAAAATTGACAAAATTCTTTAAATAAAGTAAAAAAGAAGAAAAAGCAAACTAAATTTTCTGTCTGTTATGAAAGGATAATTTAGACTTAAGGTTTGATGATAAAAATTAAAATCTCGTTCCTACAATACAATATTTTCGTTCTACAATAACCCCACAGAAAGCGAGTTTATTGAAATATATTTAAAATTTTGCAAGCCTATTTTATTAGGCACCTTACAGCTCTTACATGTTAAATTTTATAGTATGGCATTGTGTACAATTTTTCTAAATGCAAGTTTTACAACAAGGATTACGCGAATTAAAGCAAAAAATTTAAGAAAAATAATGATAAATTAAACAGCTATATTAAAGAATGGAAAACAGAAATACAATAAGAAGCATAGTAATGTTAATATTTTTATAAAAATATTATTATAATTTTATAAGAAGATCACAAAAGTATATTTTATATTTGGTTTGTAATGTTTGCTTAATTATTTTATTAAGGATAAATTTTAATAAAATGCCCTTTTTTGCCACAAAACCGTGATTTTCCTAGTTGTTTTTGGCTCTTATCTCTGTCAAATATTATTTCCGACCTTATTTTATTAAGGATAAATTTTATTAAAATGCCCTTTTTTGCCACAAAACCGTGATTTTCCTAGTTGTTTTTGGCTCTTATCTCTGTCAAATATTATTTCCAACCTCGCATATGCGCAGTGAATTAAATTCGTAATTAGCACAGCATGTTTTATAATATTCCATGGTGAAAAGATTTTTGTCCAAGAATTCCATCTACTTGAAGCGCTGCGCATAGTGTGGTTAATTGTTGTCGTGTCGCATATAGAAGCTATATTGCGTAGTTAGCTGAGTTCAGTAAGAATATGTCAGTCTTAGTCGTTTTTTTTGTTTGTTTAACGTCACTTTATGCCACTAAGGCTAATCGGACGATGCTACAGTAGGAGTCCTCCGTGGTATTTGTAAATTTTTCCTATCAAGGTATAATTAGGATAGGGATCTTTAACGAGTACCTGACATCGTACAGGCTCGAACCCCCATTATATGGTAAGACCTATCCGAGGGATGCCATAGCCAAGGAGTTTTTGCTCCTATTAAAAAATCCTAGGGCCACCGCGAAACGCGATCTCGCAACCTTAAGTATTTTAGGTTGCTATGCTAACCACTTCACCAGAGGTGACCCCCAAGTTTTATTCAGTATTTTAGTATTTTTTTTTTGGCTGGTGGTAGTGAGCTTGTCGTTAGCGAATGACAAAGATAGGATTTTATTTATCTCTTTATGAGTATTAATTAGTTTAATATACAGTTAATTAAAAAAAAATTTAATAAAGAAAGAAATTGCTTCAACTCATTTCAATTAATTTATCCTATTGACTCGTTCTCCCCTGCAATATTGACATCAATAGAAAACTCAATTAAAGTCCGTCCCTAGCGCTCGGTGACAGTTGCTTTAATTGAAAATTCGACTTGTAATGTAATCATAAACGAGGATTCATTAATTGATTCCAAAGTTTGCATTATACTATCGATTTAAAATCGATTACATTCTCTCTCGATAGGAATGCTGATTCAGTCAGCGCTGACATCCTGTGTTCAGAACCGCTATTATCTCCAGCCTTAACCAAAATGCACTTTCTCCCTGGTCCGTTCATTTTCCTACTTTCACTAATATCCTGTCATTGTCGACCTGTTGGCGTCTTCTACTGCTCTGAGCGTGTAACTGCACGGAATTTCTTTGGGCATTGTCAAAACCGAGGGTATCAAAATAAGAACATTCCATTGAGTATGTGCGCTTCCTTGTTCTAGTAATAATATTCGCTTAACGAACCAAAAACTCGTTCCCTGTACACCTCCATCCACCGAACGCCATTCAGACCCAACCAATACAGATCTGCCTTCACGCAATATTCCCACCTCCGTCACGGCTTACCCCTATTACGTTTCCCAGTCGGCCCGTGCTTATTAATCTTTCAAAGGTTCGTTTCGTTATTCGTACAGCCGAAGTTTGTAATTTTAAAAACGTCTTTTTTTTCTCCCCAGTATATAGACAATAGTGAAATTTTTATGCATTGTTACATTATGTATTATCTCATTTTTATGTTATTATTGAGTCCAGACACAACTATTTGTATACAATACCATCTACTTTGCTAGCTTTTAAATATTTTTGTTCACTCAGTTGTCATGTGCCTTCACTTCAAAAGCGTTGGATTTCCCCGTCATAAACCTTTGAAGTCGGCAAACTAACCCCCTACCACTACCTCTCACCTTATTTTTACCTTTAGTCTTAGTATCCACCTGGAATCAGTAGGTAAATATCAGATTCTATTTTATCTTGTTAACAATATCTCTTATTTTAATATTCATGTATACACCATCTTTTATATTATTATCAGTTCTGTAATGTATCCATTTATTGTCACCCTCTAGCATAGATACTCATATATTTGTTTTCTTTTAGCTCTGATGAAGATCCACAAGTTGGATCGAAACGTTGTCTTACCATAATAAAATCATTGTAAACTGAAAATCCTGACCATCATTTAACCTATCGTCCTTTTTTTTTAAACTTCTAAGCAATTTCGCTTCTGAGAAGTAGCAAGCATTTCCGGCTTTTAATCTAGCCTTAATTTCCTCAACGATTTCATTATCTTCTAGCTACCATCGCTCCTAAATTTCTGCACGTGTTCAAACGTGTTGCCTTCTACATTAGTACAGCAAAATCGTCACCAGTTCATATATTTTTTTACTTTCACTTACCTATATATGTAATATATAGTAAGTGGAAGTATTGCGATCGTGAAAAATTTTGACTTCCGGTTTTCAACGGAAATACACGTTTTGGGGTCCCCTGAGTCGAAATGACCAAGTCCCGCGAAATGGTCTGTGTGTGTGTGTGTGAACAGACTAGCTCAAAAACTATAAACCGTGCGATCCTGAAATTGGGTATTTAGTGTAAGTATATGCCCGCGATGTGACAGCATAAATTTCATCAAAATTACTTAAAGGGAGGGGGTACTTTACTTAAGAACTTTTTAGGATTTTTTCGATTTTCTCAAAAACGGCTCTAACGATTTTGATTAAACTGAGTATTTGATCTATTTATATGCCCGAGATATGACTGTAAAAATTTCATCAAAATTGATTAACCGGAGGGGGGACTTTACTTAATAAATTTTGTAACATTTTCACGTGTTTTTTTTTATTTACTCAAAAAAGGCTTTAACGATTTTGATCAAACTGGGTATTTGATGTATGCATAAGCCAAAGATGTGATAGCCAACATTTCACCAAAATTGACCAACCGGAGGGGGGACTTTACTTAATAAATTTTGTATCATTTTCACGTGTTTTTTTTATTTACTCAAAAACGGCTTTAAAGATTTTGATCAAATATTTGATGTATTTATATGTCAAAGATGTGATAGCCAACATTTCATCAAAATTGGTCTAACGAAGGGGACCACAACAACGAATTAATTTCTAATCTAAGTAAGTTGGTAAGTGAAAGTTGTGTGTTGCGCGCACGCACCAGATTTTTTTTTTTATATTCATTTATTTATATTTATATTATATTTTTTTTTTTTTTATATATTCGTCACCAGCTGAACATATATTTTTTCTTTTGCATATTTATTTCCAGCACAAGTTCTTGTCCGGCTTTCATCAACGTTTTGTATTTAGTTCTAAAGCTTCCGCAAGAAAAATCAAAAAGCAAAACCAAATCACCGGCATATATGAACATGGATATATTCCCTCCGAAATTCAAACCCTTTTAGGTACGTTTCACCTCACTAATGGAGCCTTAGATAAATTGCATACCATAACAGCTTGATATTAAACAATGAATTGAATTTTAATTTTGTCAAAATATCCAAGTAAAAATATAATTTTCATTCGTAAAAAGCCACCTGGATTCATAATGACCCATTAAGATGTCACCGCATTCAGTAAAAATATATCTTACAAAGTAATTTTTAGGAGAGGATGAAAAAAAAAAAGAAAAAATCTAGAACATTCGGACCACACCAGGAACAAACTAGGAAAACATACACGTTTAGCTACACTTTAGCTACATAAGACCGCAGGAACCTTTGCCCTGTAAAGTCTGATATTCACAGCAAGCCAGCGAAGACACCGCCTTGGGTTAGGGAATATTCCAGGCTGCAGGCTGTTATCGCAGAGTATATTGTGAATAGTGCACGGGAGCTCTGTCAGTCCTTGTTAAGTAAGGCAAGTCCTGAACTAACTCGGCAGCTAACTTATCCTTCTACCTGTACCGAGCCAAATTGAATTGCACAACGCTTTAAGCAAGGAAGTATATTAAATATTAAGTGCAAAACAAAGAAAAATACTAATATATTGACAACAAATGTGGTGTATGAAAAATTTGTTTTTGTTTTACGTCACTTTATACGACTAAGGCTAATCGGGCGATGCTACATTGGGAATCCTAAATTTTGCCTATCCAGGTATAATTAGGACAGGGGTCTCTAACGACAACCTGACATCGTACAGGCTCGGGACCTCCATTTTACGTCCTGTCCGAGGGACGGCTTGGCCAAGGATTTTTACTCACATTCAAAAAATTCCTAGGGCCACCGCTGGGAGCGAACCGGCAACATTTAATATTGTAGGTTGCCATGCTAACCACTACACCACGAGTGACAGTAGTAACGGTGACGGGTGATGAGTAGTAAGTATATTTGAATCCATCCAATGTTATATTTTAATGCCACAAACAAAATTTGAGACAGTGGAGGTAAAAAAAAAAATTTATGTTGTAATTATCTGCATCAATTTTTATTTATTTATATATTTATCTTATATTTATATACTGATATTTATCCATGAAACGCAACTGCGATTCACCGCATCTAGCAAGAGTTATGATTGAGTATTTTTTTGATTTGTTGGTTTTTTTACATTAAATTTTATAAAAATATATCGAAATATGTGAAGAGTAGTGGGAAGTTCTAGATTTATTACCTAGACCCGCCAGGGAGTCATCTTAACCCAATAGACTTCTGAACGATGAAGCTCCATAGACTTTGGAAGCTCCAAAATAAGTGCCCTTAGACGTATCTATTGCATGCATTAAAAAATCTGGTGCGTGCGCGCAACACACAACTTTCACTCACCAACTTACTTAGATTATAAATTAATGCGTTTTGTTAATTGCCACTTCTCAAATGAACAGAACGGCTTTAATTATGAACAATGGTCTGTCATTAAAGGCGTACTCCGCATGCGTGGGCTCAACAAGTTTTATGGGTTGACTGAATATTTTTCTTTTTTTCTCCTCTTTATTTTTATCATATCTCATATTTAGCCATTTCTTATTTTTAGGCGTAACGAGAGACAGTTAATTTCTCCATATAAACAAAAACAAAGGTACTTTATTTGGAAACAAACAAACAAAAAAGGCACCAACCACCCCCCCCCCCCCAAAAAAAGACCCCTCAGAACATTTTAATAATAATAAAGCTTACCTGATATTAAAGAACACCTAATTTTCATTAAATACCACGAGTTTGATGAAAATCGTTAAAGCCGTTTTTGAGATAATCGGAAAAAAAGGTAAAAATTGGTAAAAAAGTTATGAAATAAAGTGCCCCCTCCGTTTGACCAATCTTGATGAAATGTTGGCTATCACATCTTTGGCATATACATACATCAAATACCGTCAACGCAAAATCGTTAACGCCTTTTTTGAGTAAATAAAAAAACAGGTGAAAATGATACAAAATTTATTAAGTAAAGTTCCCCCTCCGGTTGATCAATTTTGATGAAATTTTTACAGTCATATCTCGGGCATATTAATACTTCAAATACTCAGTTTAATAAAAATCGTTAAAGTCGTTTTTGAGAAAATCGAAAAAAACGTAAAAATTTATTAAATAAAGTACCCCCACCCTTTGACCAATTTCGATGAAATGTTTGCTGTCACATCGCGGGCATATAAATACACTAAATATCCAATTTCAGGATCGCACGGTTTATAGTTTTTGAGCTAGTCTGTTCACACACACACAGACCACTTGGTTATTTCGACTCAGGGGACCCCAAAACGTGTATTTCCGTTGAAAACCGGAAGTCGAAATTTTTCACGATCGCAATACTTCCACTTACTATATATTTCATATATAGATAAGTGAAAGTAAAAATATATGGATAACAAATTCAAAGCACCTATCATTATATTAAATCCTAAATAGATATAGTTGAATTAGTATTTATATCATTTTAATAATTATTATTGTTCTTATAAAAAAATTATTCAATGACCTAAAAGTAGTGATTTACACCTGCCCGTTGCCCCCCTGGCCTGGTGACCGCGAATTGACCTATCGTTACAGAACATACTCCCTCGCCTCTTCGGACCTAACAGTTGTTATTGTTTACATAATGAAATCCGAATAAAAATTATTCGTAATAAGTATATTAATTTATTGTTATCATATAATTTTGTAACATAAAACAAAATTTGAAACTCTCTAGAATAGAAAAAATATTATTTTAAGTAATAAGTTCGTTAATCACTTGAGAGTTTCGTTTCCTAAGTCTATATACAGAAAGGAATAATATACAGTACCGGTCAAAAGTTTAGACTCACCTTTAGATTTTGTAACATAAATAAGTAACAACATTTTATTTATTGGACAACTTACCAACTATAATTTAATTTTAATTTATTTATAACAAGCTTTAATATCCCGGTTTCACCCACGGAATTTTAAAAAAACAATGAAAACAGCCGTGGGTCCAGAAAAGTTCGTTAGCACGAAAATGAGATTTTTTTTTACTCCAACGATTGATTTCGTAAAAATCTAATGTAAAGCGAGATCATAACAATTTTTATAACAATAATGAATATACTCAGAGATCGGCTGTTATGCAATTTTAATATGGACAGGTGTTCGCACCTGATCTGAGAGAACCACTGAGCGAAATTTGGAGGATTTAGGACAACCGGTATGGATTTCTATAAAGAACAAACAGAATTTCATCTTTTATACATAGATTATAGCTGTATATCCCGGTTTCACCCGGGGTAATTTCATTTTTCTAAAGAAAAGGTCGATTTCGTAAAAAACTTTGTAAAGCGAGATCATTATGATTTTTATAACAATAAAGATTATCAGCTGAAGATCGGCTGAAGTTAGGCAATTTTCAAATGGACAGGTGTTCGCACCTGATCTGAGAGAACCACTGAGCGAAATTTGGAGAATTTAGGACAACCGGTATGGATTTCTATAAAGAACAAACAGAATTTCATCTTTATATACATAGATTATAGCTGTATATCCCGGTTTCACCCGGGGTAATTTCATTTTTCTAAAGAAAAGGTCGATTTCGTAAAAAACTTTGTAAAGCGAGATCATTATGATTTTTATAATAATAAAGAATATTAGCTGGAGATCGGCTGAAGTTATGCAATTTTAATATGGACAGGTGTTCGCACCTGATCTGAGAGAACCACTGACAAAGACAAATGGTATGGATTTCTATAAAGAACAAACAAACAGAATTTCATCTTTATTTATATAGATATGTTTTAGCACGGTAAAGTTATTAAATTTACTAAAGCTGATAAGATATGAGAACACGAACCTTTAAGCACATGGATGTACCTCCTACATATTGATCAGGACGAACACGCTACCCGACCTGGCTTTGCTGGGTTTTAGGACAAGCACCTGCTTCCGGCTAATCTCGTATCATTTTGTCTGTTACATTGAAAAGGAGTTCTGGACTTTTGTTATAGACGTTGAAACAGCTTCGTAACTTTATTAACCCTTTGCAATCCAGGTCTCCGGAGCGGAGATATTTAAAATTTGTCTTCTAACTCAAAAGGGCTCCGCTACGGAGACAATGCAAATAATTATCAGTTTTTAACATATATGGACATAAACAAATCGTGAAAACTATTTATAGGATATTTCGCTATTGGTGATAAATGAGGGTCTCGGCTCGCGGTGTTTTTCATTATTTTTATAGCACGCTAATCTTTTAACATCGGCTATATTTTGTGGTTTTAATTCATCTTTTATTTCCTCAATTGTACAATAATTTAGTTCGGGGCACCAAATAATCCCTTTACTTTGATTTAGTTTCCAATGTGCTTCTACTTTAACCGGAAAGTTATTAAGTAGATTTTCACATTTTAGGAGCTTTTCTGATTGGATATCTGAGGAAACTTCAACAAAAATGGACCCATCTCATAATTTGTTAACTTTTTTTACTTCTCTAATTAGGTTTATTATGCTTTTATTTATAACTAGCTGTATGTCCCGGTTTCACCCGGGAAATTTAAATTTTCTAATGAAACGGTCGATTTCGTAAAAAACCATTGTAAAGCGAGATCATTACGATTTTTATAACAATAAAGAATATCAGCTGGAGATCGGCTGAAGTTATGCAATTTTAATATGGAAAGGTGTTCGCACCTGGTATCAAAGAACCACTCAGCGAAATTTGGAGAATTTAGGACAAACGGTATGGATTTCTATAAAGAACAAACAAACAAACAGAATTTAATCTTTATTTATATAGATTATAAAATTAATGTGTTACAATAAAAAAAAAAAAAAAAATTGATTTTGAAATAACAATAAGATTTATTTGAAAAATGAATTAAGCCAGAATATTTCCTCCACCCGGCCTTAAGAATTTTAGGAGCCATCCCTCACCAAACGAAACCTACGAAGTCCCTTGCTGGGAAAATATGCGGATATAATGCCGGTTATAATTCAATTAATTATAATAATTAAATCAACAACAAATCTGCTTCCTATAAAACATGGGTAAAAGAACAACAGTAAAGTGTAAAATGTTTTTAAATCTCACTTTCCGCAAAGGTTTTTAAGTTTTGTTGTAGACAAAAAATCTTTTTTTTTTTTTTTTTTTCTATAGTAAAAAAAAAACAAAAAACATTTCTAAGTGATTAAAGATAAGATCAATTTCACGTTAAGTAAGGTTTGTTTGTTTTAGGGCACTTTATGCCACTAAGGCTAATCGGACGATAATACCTCCATTTTACCTCCTATCCGAGTGTCGGCATAGCCAAGGATTTTTTACTCCCTTTAAAAAATCATAAGAATTAATATCAACTTTTTTCCGGAAACTACTTTTAAGAATATTTCTCTTTCGGAAAATTGGAACCTTTTTATTTTGTAAAAGCATGGCAAAAATATCGAAATATAATATTTTACTAAAATATACATATATAATAAAAATCTGGTGCGTGCGCGCAACACACAACTTTCACTTACCAACTTACTTAGATTAGAAATTGATGTGTTTTGCTAAATATCATTTCCCAAAGTCACACATTTTTCTACATCCATATCTTATTTTTGTTAATCGTTAAAGCCGTTTTTGAGTAAATAAAAAACCCGTGAAAATAATACAAAATTTATTAAGTAAAGTCCCCCCTTCGGTTGATCAGTTTTGATGAAATGTTGGCTATCACATATTTGGCATATACATACATCAAATACCCAGTTTGATCAAAATCTTTAAAGCCGTTTTTGAGTAAATAAAAAAAAACACGTGAAAATGATACAAGTACAACAGTCAATTCTCGGGCATATACACACATCAAATACCCAGTTTGATCAAAATCGTTAAAGCCAATTTAGAGTAAATAAAAAAAACACGTGAAAATGATACAAAATTTGTTAAGTAAAGTCCCCCTCCAGTTAATCAATTTTGATGAAATTTTTACAGTCATATCTCGGGCATATGAATACATCAAATACTCAGTTTAATCAAAATCGTTAGAGCCGTTTTTGAGAAAATCGAAAAAAAACCTAAAAAGTTATTAAGTAAAGTACCCCCTCCCTTTAAGTAATTTTGATGAAATTTATGCTGTCACATCGCGGGCATATACCTACACTAAATACCCAATTTCAGGATCGCACGGTTTATAGTTTTTGAGCTGGCTGTTCACACACACACAGACCATTTCGCGGGACTTGGTTAATTGGGCTCAGGGGACCCCAAAACGTGTATTTCCGTTGAAAACCGGAAGTCGAAATTTTTCACGATCGCAATACTTCCACTTACTATATATTTCATATATGGGTAAGTGAAAGTAAAAACGTACGAATTATTAGTTAACCGCCACCGCCGTACCCGAACCCGCGACCTTTAGTATTGGGGGTTGCAATGCTAACCACTACACCACAAGTAACACCTTGAGAAGTAAGGTTACTGAAATTATTTTATCCTAAACAACACTATACTTCTGTATTTGCCTTAAGACATAAACTTAATGTACAGCTTATTTACTATATTATACATGAACTTTTACTTGTCAAGAATCTGTAGTAAACAAGGAGAATTCCACGTAATAAAGAAACGATAAAGTTTACTTTCAGTAAGGTTTCCTATGTTTATCCTAAAATAACTTGCCCACCATGAAGAAAAATATATATATATCATTTAAACCGGAAATGTTTATATGAATAAATAATCATGTGCTTTTCCACAAATCTAAAAATGTTATCAAATGAAATAACGGTGTCCAACGTTCGGGTTTTATTTTTTTTTAATGTCGACTATCGTAAACTGGCTGTGAGTTTAAATTTCAAAAGAGCACGAGGAACGGTTTATTAACGGTTGGGCGATGAGGCCCTCCTCATTAGAAAAACATGAATTAAAACTCCTTCTCCGGACCCGTTTATATTAATAGCTTTTTTTTTTTTCACTTCGTCTCTTCTTTATTCCCCACAAAATTCTTTATACCGGAGAATTATATACCTATATATATATATTTATTATATCGCCAAGCAGTCAATTATTTTATATATATCATACCAAGGGTTGTACATGGAAATTTAAAAAAAACTTAGCTGTTTAGAGTGTTAAAAGCTTCACTATTCACAAGTCTAGAGGGTTAAAATAACTGGCGAACCCGCTGAAAAAAAATTAAACCTGCTACGCTAACCATATTTTGATTTAATTCATTAAACTTTTGATCTTCATGGAAATTATAATAGCCAATATCGATATTCTATCGGATCTTAACAAATCGGTAAACTTTCTATGGGTGCCATCTCACACAGAAATTTCAGGCAATGAAGTAGCAGACAGGGCACCAAAGGAAGCAGCAATTATGACTGGCCCAGCACTGCAAATATATGAGGCGAATGATATAAGAACTTAGCTCAAAAAGAGAATAAAGAGTTATTGGCAATCCATGTGGTCTTAAGTCCCTCTCTCTAATAAGCTTAAATCCATTAAGCCTACAACTAGAAACTGGATTAGCTCCCTTCGAGGGAACCGAAGAGAAGAGGTAGTACTGACAAGGCTTCGGATAGGACATACGAACCTCACCCATGTTCACCTCATAACAAAAGAAGCTCAACCAAGATGCGAAACCTGCAAAACACCCCTTTCGATAAAACATATTATAGAAGACTGTAGCAGATACGAAGAACAATTTACAAAACTTAATATTCCACGTAACACTTCAGAGGCATTAAATGATTCTACCAAAGCTGCGGATGACATAATAAAACTCCTAAAAGAGATCCTCATATTTGAAAAAATATAATTCATTAAAAATTAAAATAATATTATAATATATTAATAAACAGTAAATATTAAAAAGTATAAGAGTGCAATTTGCTATAATATTATAGAGTAATGGAAGGGCGTAATAACCGCGTTGTTGATCGCCCCAAATCTAACAATCTAATCTATAATAGGCAATTCTCAGATGTACTTCGAAGGCAGCAAACAAACATTACCTAAAGGAAACGTAACACTATTTCATATGTTTTAAATCAGATTTTTAAGGTCTATGCAGTTGTGTTAGAAAACATTACAAGTTGTACAGCGAATGGTAGTGAATATTTGAAAAAGTTTATCAAAGTCGATAGTTGATAAAAATATTTATCAATAGTTAAACTGTACAATGCATTTATTTTAATTAAAGTAACACACTTCAAAACAGTCCATATATTCGGCGCCTTGGCGCCTTATTTATCTGTAATAATGCTGAGATACCATTTAGACCTCCGTCAGTATATATTCCTAAGCACAAGCCTAATTGTCAATTTTTATAAAAAAAATGAAGTAAACAAGTGATGATTAGCCTACATCGATCCTACAATACGAAAGAATTTGAAATCAATAAGAGTGAAAAAACATATATGATTTCCCGAAACAAATATTTAAATTTCCAGTAATATATCATTGGAAAGCAATAATACTACTTAGTTTATAAAATTGTTGAATGTCGTTGAAATGTATGGATCCATGTAGGCTAATTATAACTTATTTACTTCATTTTTTTAATAAAAATTGACCATTAAGCTTGTGCTTAGAAATATACATATACTGACGGAGGTCTAAATGGTATCTCAGCATTACTACAGATGAATATGGCGCAAAGGAGCCGAAAGCGGCCATTGTGGACATGTAAGATCTGGAAAAATATATGGATTGTTTTGAAGCGAGTTAAAAATAATTAAAATAATCCAACAGGATGAGAATGTATAACAATGTGACAAGGTTACGTGCCAATGGGAAATTAATCTTAAATTTTATATAATAAAAGCGGGGTAGCTGTATAAACTATGTGCATATCCAGAAACCACATATCCTATATTAGGCAGTCATCCCATAACAGGGCACTTTCCCCTAATAGGTGAGTTTTCGAAAGTTGGGCTAAATCTCAAAAAATATTTATGCTGGTAAGCTGTGTGTGGCATTCTCTTTTTCAGTTTTGCATATTATTTAGTTAATCGTCAAATAACATTGATTGATAGTTAAGATAACATTATTTTACTAAATATGAAGCGGCCAGAAATAATTTTGAGTGTAAAAATAAAAAAATAACAAGCAGACTAAGGGACAAGAGACACTCCAGTACTGACTGCCTAATTAACCAAGAGCCTACCTACCTAAATAGGACAGCACTTGGCCTCCCCGACAAGAACACCCTCGTCTTCTTGGAGGTCTTGAAGGGGATATGGGCCACCGTGATAGGGGTATATTAAAGGATAAGGAGGAATATGTTTATTATAAATGAGAGGCATTAAGCCTATTTATATATAAACCAAAAACAATTATAAGTATGAAACAAAAAACAAATTCTAATAAAAATTTATAGGGGGGGGGTCACCTTTGGTGTAGTGGTTAGCATAGAAACCTACAATGCTAAAGGTGGCGAGTTCGCGTCCTGAGGTGGCCATAGGATTTTTTAAAGGGAGTAAAAAATCCTTGTCTATGCCGTCTCTCGGGTAGGACGTAAAATGGAGGCGCCGAGCCTGTGCGATGTCAGGTACTCGTTAAAGATCCCTATCCTAATTATACCTGGATAGGCAAAATTTAGGACTCCCATTGTAGTGGGATCCCACATCGTCCGATCAGCCTTAGTGGCATAAAGAGACGTTTAAACAAACAAACAAAAATTTATAGATTATTATTATTGAAAAAACAAAAAATGAATAGGTCGTTTGAGAAACATAAAAATTCAATTTTTTGTGAAAGCGAAAAAAAATATTGCACTGAACGATTTTCCATAGTTATATTTGTATTTTTGTCTCCATTGCACACCTTTGTTTGAAACTATGTTTATGAACTTCGTCTTTAATATAACCTTATTTACTTCGGTAATCTTGGCTATAAATAAAATTATATCTCTTTCAACCCAAATGAGATTAAAAAAAAAAAAAAAAAAAAAAAAAAAATTATTTTTGAATCAGTGTAACACTAAAATACCTAATACTCTTGAAATCGAAATAAAAAATTGTTTTCATATCCCGATTATTCAAATAAAATGTTTATACTATTATAATATTATACAAGAACTCCATGATTGATTGGCTATAAGTAATGGCCCAAGGGAGATGTGAGATTCCGATCGACATGGGGCAAGAAAAATAGTTCCTCAAGGTGGAAAGGTGTCGAGGAATCTTTTCATCAGCAAATGTCGTTGATATATTGCTAGTAATTTTGAGTGAAGCTATGCTATCATTAGATTAGGGGAAAATTCGAATCCTACTATATTAACGTCATTTATGTTGATAACGTCTCTTTTTTGAAACCTATTCTATCTACTCAATTAAATAGTGATCGATTTTTTTTTTATAAAAAAAAAGAATTTTTAACTATAGTACATTGTTTATAATAGCTATTACTAGCTGACCCGTGCCAAGCATTAGCACTATTACCTACTTAAATCCCACATCGTATTTTTAGTATCATATCGAGCGTATTTAGTGCGTCATAGGTATAAGTGACGGTAAGAGTAAGGAATAGATGTGTATAAATTGTAGATTATTACATTTTTTGAAACATGAGTTTAATGTGTTTACATAGTATTTACGTGTTTAAAAGACCTCTTCGAACACTATGTTTGAAGTTACGGTATGGACATCTGTGATTGTTTGCTGGTGGGTTTGTTTTACACAGATATAGATGTCACTGAAAGAGCGCACCCTGGGAAAAGTAACATAGTTGAATACACGTATCGGTTTCGCGGTAAGCGAGTGCGCTGATTCTATTGACTGAATTCGCATGATTTTGCTTGTGACTAGCAAACGACGACGACGATCAGAAATGTGTAAAAATTTCAGTTTTTCGCTTAAAACTCGCAAACGAAGGTTTTCGATTAATCGAAAAAATATATGAGACCGAAAATGTTCTCCTTGAAAATCTGGAAAGATTGATACCATTTAGAAACCTCTACTACCTAAACCCGGCCTTTTAACTCGCAATCAAAGGCGAAATGAGCGTTTTCTATATTTTTCCGGTGTAGCGGTTAAGGAAAACTTTAAAATGATGTCTTAACCATGAAATTTGATGAAGTATTAAGGAAATTATGGCATACCGACAAGAAAAAGGCTTTGAGAAATAATATAGTAAATGATAAATATAATTGAGTGGATCCGCCGAAAAACGTTCTAAGTGACAAATATGCAATGTTGAGTAATCAATGAAATAAAATCATAGTCTAAAGTTATTGTTAGTTCTGTAGGTGAATTTTTTTTCTCATGTGATTTGTTATGTATTCATGTAAAATGACATAATTGAATACTAGATCATACTATGACGTACTATTATACATTTTAATACATTCACCCAAAAGTGCCACTTCGGCAATTTTGTCGCTTAGAACGTTTTTCGGCGGACCAATTCAATTATTGTTTTTTTATTTTTTATTTTTTTTTTTATTTTAACATTACTAAGACACTAAAACAAAATGGACTCTAGACTCTATGGCTACACGTTGCAACGTTAAAGCCAATAAAAAATCTTTCCTACAGTGTTTATAATAATTCTTAGAATAACCTTAAAACGATCAGTTTATGTTTCTTCTCAAAGTTTATTTATTAATTTTTTTTTTTTATAAGAAGATAAAAGATTGGCATTGGCGGGATTCGAACCCAGATTTCCTTATCACCAGTAAGGCGCACTTGCCACCTGAGCCAGAGATGGCTTATTTATTTATTTGTTATTATTATTATTATTTGTTAAATGGTAAACCATATTTCGAACCCGAAGGTTCGAAGCCGACCCTACAACTCCCTGCACACCCCTATCCACCGACCGTAATCCAGACCCTACTTCCACAAATCTGCCTTCACGCAATCCTCCCACCTCCGTCTCGACCTACCCCTCATACGTTTCCCAGTCGGTCCAGTGCTTATTACGGATTACTTATACCGCATTATAAATAATTATGTAGTAGGGTAAACCGTACAGTGATTGGCACCCTTATGGCTAAATTTCAGTGGTGGCATTAAAAAAAATACTTGTTATTAAGGGGTCTAATTGAAACTTACTATAACTCTTTATCCAATCCTCTTTATCCATCCTTATAAAGACTCAAGAGGTTTTTTTGGGTCAAAAGTTCAATAGTTTTACAATATGGCATTGTTTATTGTTAAAAGTGCCAAATCTAGTTATTGGCACCCTGTGGATTTAATTGTGAAATCTTCCCTATGGTTAGTTTATTAAAGTCTTACATCATAGATGACTTAGAGGACCCTTCAAACATTAGACTCGTGTATATCTTGTAATAAAATTAGGACTTGTCTATCTATTTCTTTAATTTAAAGTTGGGGTACCAATGACTGTATTGAGTGCCAATAACTGTATGGTTTACCTTATTAACTGACTTCCGAAATCCTCGCATATCTACCTTCATACCACCGCCTCGTAATAAATATAGTGTTCTCCTCTAAGGCCAATGCGATAAGAAAATGTAAAAATAGTAATAATTAGTGCCTTCGGAACATTAAATAATAAATAGTACCTAATTTTTTTTTTTTTATAAAACCCTACTTAGAATTTCCGCAGCATGGATATATAACCACTGCTACCAAGTACAATATATATTTATATATATACACCGTGAACCCTGAACTTAACACAGGGAAGTGATTTACAACTGGGAACAAACAGTGAGGTTGCGTTGCGTGGTGTTAGTGGTTGGAACCGCTGACAAATCTCTGGCAGGAACACGGCATGGCTTTTCCTTCCTATAAGGTCAAGGTTTAAGTGTAATGCTAGGAAGGGTAATAATACTATGTAATAACAACCTCTCGAAATGCTCACATATATAACAAAATATTGAGATAGGCAACAATAGGTTTGATTGTATAAAATTATTTTGTCATAAAAAAGGAATGGAGGTTGTATAGCAAATACCGGCTTCCGAAATTCTCGCAGTTTACCCTCTAACCACCGTCTCGTAATTAAAAATGTTTATATTTCAGAATTGATACGAGATGCAACAAAAAAAAAAAAAAAGAACTATAGTTGTTTTTTTTTTAAAGTCCCTTTATGCAATTAAGGCTAATCGGACATTGATACAGTGGGTGTCCTTTACCGAGTACCTCCCATCGCACAGGCTCCGGACGTCCATTTTACCTCCTATCCGAGGGCATAGCCAAGGAATTTTTACTCCCTCCCACCGCGGGATGCGGACCCTGGTATTGTAGGTTGCTATGGTAAAACCATTGCACCACAGGTGACCCCAACAACTATTGTTTTAAGACAGTTGCTACTAATTTGCATGGAAACCAATAGTTTCCGTTAAATAATCTGAAAGTACAAATTCTTAATTCTTGATATTAGAATATTTTATTTCAGCGACCTTCAACCATATTATAAACTAAGCACTATTATTACCTGAATTCTAAGCTTTGCAACTATATATTATACATATGTATTACTACACATACTACCTTAAATTTAAATATTTGTTAAAGGAAATCATATATAATTTTTGTCTCTTTCTTTATTCGATTATTAAATCCTTTCGTATTTTATATTTAGCGATTTGTTGTTACCAGGGATATCAAGGGACAGTTATTTACTCGAAGTAAACAAAATTAAAGATACTTGTTTTCTTTTTCTTTTTCCCCTTCCTCGCCGTTTAGGCTATACGGGGATTTCCCGGTCCAGGGGAGAGTGGGGAATTAATGCCGAGTATTATTAAATGTCCACTGGCTCCGGGTTTTGGACTTGATATCTTATTGTTCTCAATTATCTGTCCGTTTGTTCGTGGCAACGCGTATTTTTCTAATGCGTCTACCCGCTCGGCCATTCCGACACCCAATTAAAGGAACCTATCGCAATTAAAGGAACATTAGAGGGAGATTTTTTCCTTAGCCAGTTAAGCCGTCAGACCTGTCCTACGATATACTACATATTAAATACTGCTTCCTTAAGATTAAACATTACAAATATACATTAAACATAATATTAATTTAATCATTTTTCATGGGTAACCACCTTATTTTAATTTTATATTATTTTAAAATATTTTATTTTTATTGAGAAAAGATTGGGCTCAGCCGGGAGTCGTACCCGGGTATGGGGAGGAAGGATTGACTCCGCTTGCTGGCGAACTCGGTGGCGCAGTGGTTAGCGTACCACGCATGTCACGCAGGAGACCCGAGTTCGAATCCCGGATGAGCCCAATCTTTTCTCTGCAAAAATAAAATATTTAAAATTAAACATTATTAATTTCATCAAAATACTAAGAGCCGCTTTTGAATAATCTTAAAGAGCAAAATAGACATTAGGATTAAGTTCCACCATATACCTACTCGATTTAGAAGAAATATTTGCTGCCATATCGCGGACACATACATCTCGAATAACCTAATTTCAGTTTCGTACGACAAATTGTTTCGGAGCTAGTCTGTTTTCAAACACACACAGGCCATTTCGCGGGAATTGGTTATTTGGACTCAGGGAACCAAAACCCCAAAACGTTTATTTCTTTTGAAAACTGGAAAATCGCATTACTATATATTTCAGATGTAAGTAAGTGGAAGTAAAAACGGGATCGAACTTTGGCTATACTTTTCATTTTCATTTACAATGAAATTTTGAATTACAATTTAAAGTTGTACATGAGTACAATTCCAGCAGTTTCGAACAAAAAATTACAAATTCCCGTAAGAATGCTCCATATTTCCCACCGACGATAATTCTCTCACGCTCGACAACATGCGAATACATATATATGAAACAATATCCCGAAATAACAGAAGAAAGGTGAGGATCCTCCATGAAATATTCATAACACGCAGAGCATCGTTCCGGAAAAACCATCACGAGTAGACACTTCGACTCCTGATTTCTGAATACAGAATACTCCCTAGGAGCCGAAGAAAGAATAGGAATAAAGAATTCAGATGATACAGATTAGGATGGAAGTTAAATAAAATTGTTGGCATAAGGGTGGGGTTTAAACGAATTAGGAATCCTTTTTATATCCCACCCTCTTCTGGCAATTACCTCCCTTAACTGATTCCATCCAATTCTTTTGCCATAAATTCACGTCCTTAACTACTCCTCATCAACCGAGGAAGCCAAAAGAAATCCTGCCAAAGGATTAAGAAGTTTTTATTTTCTTTCTTCCATTCTTCGAATAATTCACAAATTTAATTGTTTATAACAGAAAGTTTTAGACAGCTGTTCAAATGATTTTAAATAGATCTTACTAAATTATTTTTCTTCCCTAAACAGATCTTTGACGGCTAAGCGGAGTTTTTTTCGGGCAATGGAAGAAAAATGCAGAATTATAGAAAAAAAAAACTAGGGACTCCAGGATATGAACTAACTCAACTTCAGATTTTCATGGATTACACAGCACTACAGAAAAAAATTTTTTTTTTGGTGCCTAGAATGTTATAGCTGATTTTAACTACGTTTGGGTCGCTGATTCCAATATTGCAATCAGATATTATCTATTAGATCTCCTTTTTTAGCTTCAGCTAACCTTAACAGTAGTTTTATTTAAATTTAAATAACTATGATATAGATAACACAATCCGAAATGGATTTTAGCACGCTTTTCTCCCTATTTTAGAATATTAAACTATTAGCTAGCTGTATGTATTTGAAGCGTGGAAATGTATAAGGGTATAAGCGCCTTAGGAAATTTTTACAGAAATGATGTGACCTCTGGGGTGAACTACGTTCAGTGCTTAAACCCATATCATCTTTCATACGTTCAATGAACTCTTTTCTAACAAGAAAAAATTACTACACCCATTTCTGAAGTACCGCTTTGGCACATATAACAATTTGGCAAACAAAAACTTTGTTTTATTTTTTTGGCACTTAGATCCTTATGCATTTCTACGTTTCAATTGTTTGTTAGCATTAAATAATAATAACATCAAGTAACATAAAATCATCAACGCGTTTTAGTATGATTTTACCCACCAGCAAAGAATCTTAATTACTGTTGGTTATGGTAAACTTTTGAAATGCTCAACTGGATCAGGGGATACCCACATGATGGCTGATTACTGCTGGAACCTAAAACTAGACTGAAGAAACATTAAAGAAAGTCACGCAAAAGACCTTCCGAAGTGTGAAACAGAGTCTCTTTAAAATGTAATTGGTTTATTTATAAAGTGATTATGTAAATAATGTGTGCGTTGATTTGGTTTTAATTGATTTAAAATGTTTTATGCAAAGATTTTTAATATTTTTTGTTTTTTTTTCCACCTGCTATTAACCTGCATATTTATTCGAGTGATTATGTTTTAAGAGGTAAGTCACGCTATTTATATACCTAAACAACTAGAGATAATAGAGGAAAACTAATGGCAAATTTGTATTCATCGCACCAAGTGTACTCAGAATCAGCTGTAAAACTCTCGACACCAAGACCACTTTAGGCCTGTGTTATTATTATAAAACATGAATCGACGAAATAATGAAATAGCATCAGCAGTTGTCTATATGAGCTACAGCTGATGATATTATGATTGCGGATTGAAGTTGAATGGTATGCATCAATAAACAAATAAAATAGAAACTAATTTAGAAAATATAAGCAGAAAAAAATTTAAATATAATAAAATTATACTTACAAATCTTCTATTTGAACGTAATCAAGACAAGTACTTACCTGAAAAAAATAAAAAATTACCAATACATAAATAATAATAATAATATCAATATTAAATGCTTTCAATCATAATATGAGACTGTCTCTTGACAGAATGACTAACGTTATTTTAAATTTTTTAGGGAAAGCACTTTAAACAGTCACAATCACAGGGGTCTGCTTGATTACAGAAACCACTAAAAAATCTTTGCATGCATTATAGAAAATTACATTTATTTTTATTTTTTCAAAAACGGCTGGAACTACTTTGATCAAAAATGCCATGTTTAATAAGAAGTATTCTTTTCACTTCAGGTAGGTTTCATCGCCATTTAAATGTTCTGACGGGGCTTAAACGGGGAAGTATAGAAGTACCAGGTCTGCAAGTTTAAAATGTCGTTTATTTCTTAAAATATATACACAGTAATTTAAAAAAAAAGTATAATATATTTTATTCAAAGTACTGGCCCTCGCTTTCTACACATTTTGTCCATCTCTCGGGCAATTTATGGATACCATTCCAAAAGAATGCTTCATCTTTATTTGAAATCCATTCATCGAGCCATTTTCTTACATCCTCCAAATTGTTAAAGTGTTGCTCAGCCAATGAGTGTCCCATCGATGAGAAGAGATGATAATCAGAAGGCGCCAGGTCAGGTGAATACGGCGGGTGGGGTAGGAGTTCCCTACCAAGCGAAGAAATCGTTTCCTTAGTCAATCTGGCTGAATGTGCAGGAAGTTATCATGCTGAAGAATGACTTTGGCGTGCCTGTGAGCCCATTCTGGGCGTTTTTCGATCAATGCGTGACTCAAATTGATCATTTGTTGTCGGTAGCGGTCGGTATTGACTGTTTCGCCGGGTTTGAGATTGCAATTCGACGTCCTCAAACTTTTTTGGTCGATTTTCTCGTTTTTTATCAGTAACATCAAAATCACCACGTTTGAAACTTTGAAACCAACATTCACATGTCTTGACGGTTGGAGCAAGATCGCCATAAGTCTCAACAAGAATTCGATGACATTCAGATGCCTTTTTCTTTTGATTGAATAAGAAAATCATGACATGCCGCAAATGCTCTTTATTTGGCTTAAAATTAGACATTTTTAACAACAAAGAAAGGTATGATACGTCCACGTAAACGACTTAAAAACAACTGACTTTTGTAAACAAATGACTAACAAACAAAATAGCGTTTAGAGATAAGCAAATCCTTCAATAGGCTAAGAGCGCATTCTATTGGAATTAAAACGACATTTTAAACTTGCAGACCTGGTATTATGCTTGACTTGCCGAATTATCACAAGTAAAAACTTTTATTTAACAGTTAAAAAAAATTCATTGTACTTTAGGAAATACAAGGAAATAGGTGGAAAAATGTGGTAATTTGAGAAGTTCTGATATAATCTAAGTAAGTTGGTAAGTGAAAGTTGTGTGTTGCGCGCATCACACCAGATTTTCTTTACTTGCTTTGCTCTTCATTAAAGAAACAAATAATTTTTTTTTTATAAAAAAAATTTCAAACGCGTTACAGACATAACAAATTAAATATAAAACTTATATAGAGCAAAACGTAATAATAATTATTTTCTATATCCATCTGACTATCTACTTTAAATATGATTTTATTTAGGAAAATTCCTTTGTATATTTTTCTTTCGAATTTTTTTTCGTATATTTCAGCAATTTTTTTTGTTTTAATATTTCTACATGATATTAAAAATAAAAAGGTACGAATTTTCCAAAGAGAAATAATTTTTACATTGCTTTAAGACAAAATGTAATTAGAATAAGTTATTCTATCAATTGGCTTAGCTTGTTACTGGATTGAGCTTCTGATCAAATGCACATTTATCAATAATAAGGGTAATATAGTAATAAATGGGCAAAGCTATATATAAAATAAAATATGGAAGTAGGCAAAGCATATATTAATAGTTAAGTAGTCAGCCTTCTTTCCATTCTAGGTAGAAAACAAGAACGGCCATATTTAAAACTGGAGTGCATCGAATTACTACAGAGGCCAATAACCTACTAGCGCATTATAATTATTACTAATTAATGTGCTAAATATTTTAAATAATTGGCTTCATGTCATTGAACGTCAAATTAAATAAATAATAAAAATTATAAAGGCATATTCGTATAAATTTAGTTGGCCATAATGTTAATTATTGAGAAAATCGGCTTAAAGTTTTCGTTTATAAAATGTTTCGATTTGCTTACTAAGCGGAATATAAAATTTTCATCCAAAGATTAACTTTAAATCCAAGATAAGAAAAATTAACAATGTAAAAAAAGGTCTTTTCGAGCCCATTGTTATCGCCCTTGGCGGTCAAAAAACGAAGTAGCTTTTTGGTCCAAATTTCGTTCCAAATGATCAACCCTGTGTAAATGGATTATTTGGTCCATTGTAAGTCTCAATATATATATATGTAAATGTTCGTGACTATGATGTTCGAGAACCATCTACGCTGGCCTGGAGCTTTCGAGGCTGCTCTCCTTACGACTAAGTATAAGGAGCGATGGACTGGAGAGCTAGTATTGTTCTGAAGTTCAAGTCGTATGGTCATTTCTGTGCTACAAAAAGTGATAATTTTTGTAACCTGTTTAATTATTTGTATTTCAATAATTTGTGAGGCATTCTTTAAATAAAAATTGTTTAACCCACACAAGTGTTACAATATAAAATTTTAAATTAAAAGAAGGTATTAATCCACGAAAAATGATTATATTAATGTAAAAATATAAAAGAAAAGAAAAAATATCTATGTATGGAAGCCCTCGTAGCGTATAGGTGAGCTGAGAGGAAATATAAAACCATTGCCCGGTAACAGCTCTTTATTAAATTTATACTGACCCCAATGTATCATATCCCATCCAATCCTGTTCTCCCCTCGTCCAAGTTCCAGGAGTGGCAAAGTAGTCATAGAGCTCATATAAATCAAATCACACCCTCTTCAAATTTAATTCTTTTTATATTTATAATATATATATATATATACAATCTCACTAAAAATAATAAAAATTATTGGGGGTGACAAATATAAAGCTCCCTCATAGCATGTAATCTTGTACAAAAAAACCGCATGGTTGTTACATCGAAACTTAAAAATCTGGTGCGTGCGCGCAACACACAACTTTCACTTACTAACTTACTTAGATAAGAAATTGACGTGTTTTGTTAAATATCATTTCCCAAAGTCACACATTTTTCTACATTCATATCTTATTTTTGTTAATCGTTAAAGCCGTTTTTGAGTAAATAAAAAACCCCGTGAAAATGATACAAAATTTATTAAGTAAAGTCCCCACTTCGGGTGATCAATTTTGATGAAATGTTGGCTATCACATATTTGGCATATACATACATCAAATACCCAGTTTGATCAAAATCTTTAAAGCCGTTGTTGACTAAATAAAAAAAAAAAACACGTGAAAATGATACAAAATTTATTAAGTAAAGTCCCCCCTCCGGTTAATCAATTTTAATGAAATTTTAACAGTCATATCTCAGGCATATACATACATCAAATACCCAGTTTGATCAAAATCGTTAAAGCCGATTTAGAGTAAATAAAAAAAAACACGTGAAAATGTTACAAAATTTATTAAGTAAAGTCCCCCCTCCGGTTAATCAATTTTGATGAAATTTTTACAGTCATATCTCGGGGATATTAATACATCAAATACTCAGTTTAATCAAAATCGTTAGAGCCGTTTTTGAGAAAATCGAAAAAACCTAAAAAGTTATTAAGTAAAGTACCCCCTCCCTTTAAGTAATTTTGATGAAATTTACGCTGTCACATCGCGGGCATATACCTACACTAAATACCCAATTTCAGGTTCGTACGGTTTATAGTTTTTGAGCTAGTGTGTTCACACACACACACACACACACACACACACACACACACACACACACACACACACACACACACACACACACACACACACACACACACACACACACACACACACACACACACACACACACAGACCATTTCGCGGGACTTGGTCATTTCGACTCAGGGGACCCCAAAACGTGTATTTCCGTTGAAAACCGGAAGTCAAATTTTTTCACGATCGCAATACTTCCACTTACTATATATTTCATATATAGGTAAGTGAAAGTAAAAAGTAGTGGATGCATTTTATTTCACAACGTTGCTGGGCATCCACGTCAAATCGACACAAAATATAAAATTTTGAACCTCATTATCTCAGATTTTCTTGAAATTTAGTACATGTGTACTACTTGAATCTATTAGAAAATTTTTGAAATATTACCAAATAAATTTGATATATTTACCCGGCTATTACGACCACGGCTATTGCGACTGATCGGCTTTAGCGACCCATTTTGAGTCCCCCGGGGAACAAAAAGATCGGTTATAACGTCCGGCTTCCGGAAAGAAGTCGTCCATCCGGCTTGCGGGATATTTTGATATTCCCCTGATTGTTTATGTTTTTATTCCTTCAAACAAATTCGAATCAGTTGCGGCCGAGTTCTCGAATAAGACATTTTTGCGCGGTGATACCATGTCAAAGAGAAGGGCATTTTCGTTAGGCGAACAATTGCACATTTGCTGTCGGCAGGAAATTGGGGAGTCGAACAGAAGTCTTGCGGAGGAACTCAATGTAAGTCATTCAACTATTTGAACAATATGGAAAAATAGGGACAGCATTCGGGGACTAGTTGAACGCGGTGAATCGTTCAAAACAAAAAAAAAAAATAAAGAGAGCTAGGTGCGACAAAGTGGACGGTTCTCTAATACCATGGTTTCGACACCAACGCAGCCAAAATGTTCCAATATCAGGGAAAATTTTACTCGAAAAATTTACGATGAGGCTGCTAGCGTCTCCTAAAGGATAACCAGTGATTGGCTTTCTTCAGTATGGCCATCAAATTCGTGAAAATTACGATGATTCAGATATTTTTAACGCAGATGAAACTGTACTCTTTTACAAGCTACTGCCTGATCTGACACTACATTTTATAGGGGAGAAATGTTCTAATGGAAAAATGTCAAAGGATAGAATAACGGTTTTGTTGGCAGCAAATATGATGATGACTCTGACAGCTAATATGACTCGAACAGAAACGTAAACTTTTTGTAATAGGAAATTTGTATTTTTAAGAAGGCTATCATTACAATCTGTTGTTAAAAATGGCATAGACCTGATATAACGACCGGCGTCGTGATAAACGATATGTCGGATGTAACGACGATCGCCTATAACGACGAAGTTTGTACGGTCCCTTCAATGTCGTTATACCTCTACATTGTATTTTTTCAACCTCTCCTCTTGTATAACTTATAGCGGTAAAACAATTTTCAATGCCACACAAACTATGAAAATACAAATATTTAAACAGATTACAAAAATTATCACTTTATAAAACAGAAATAACCGTGTGACTTAAGCTTCAAAACGAGACTGACTCTCCAGTCAATTGCTCCTTATATTAAGTCTTAACCAGAATAGCCTGGAAGGTTCTAAGCCAGCGTAGATGGAACTCGACGACAAACATGACTTTTTTAGTTTGTTCCAACAAGTCTAGCACTATTCTAAACCATATATTTTGCTTTATTTTTTTTATTTTTTTTTAATTAATTTTGTTTTTGTCTAACGTTTAGAGCTTTTTACCAATCTTTAGGAGAATATATCTGTAGTAAATCGACTTATTGAGACTTGAATATATATACTATTTTTTGATATTTGTTTATAATGTGGCTAATAAATAACAACTAATATAAATATATTCAATTCAAACTATAGAATCGACTATTGAACTGCTGAAGCCACTAGGAATAATAATGAGAAGACCTTGTACCCCCGACCCCCAAAGAGAACTGAGCTATTCATAGAGCTCCATTAGAGATATTAAAGCAACGGCATAAGCAGAAGCAGAGCCACGAGGCAAGTTCCACAGGCAATATGCCTATATCAAAGCTAATGATAGAATAAAATTAATATCAAGTAAATCCAATTAACAACGGTATATAAACAGATTAGTTATATTTCCAGTGTCACTACTATAATTATTCCTAATATTAATTCAATTTTTATTAAATACGATCAAATAATTCTTTTGATATTTAAATTCCGCTTTCAGGGGTCACTTTAGTGGTTAGCATGGCAACCTACAATACTAAAGGTCGCAGGTTCGCGCCCAGCGGTGGCCCTAGGATTTTTTAATGGGAGTAAAAAATCCTTAGCCATGCAGTACCTCGGATAGGACGTAAAATCGAGGTCCCGTACCTGTACGATGTCAGGTACTCGCTATCCTAATTATACCTGGATAGGCAAAATTTAGGACTCCAAATGTAGCATCGTCCGATTAGCGTTAGTTGCGTAAAAATGCACGGCAGGTCTTGATTGACTTCAAACGTGAAGTCTTTCCACCTTGCGGATTCTTTCGGGGGATCATTCTAGGAAATTTTTAGATGAAAAAAATGCAAAAATTAAAATCCTAAAGGTGGCCGTTTTTTTCATTTCAACAAATTTCGCATTTTTAAAGTAAAATATACAAAAAATTGATTTTTATATATACGTATCGTAATCTTTATCATTTAATTTTTTATTTAATGTTTTTTTTTTTAATATATACTTATATTTTTCAAATTGCATAATAACCCTTTTCAGGGCGTTTAAATACGTCCACTATATATACCTATATTTGATGAGTATTAAATAATATTGAATAATTTTAAAATTTTGAATTATTAAAATATTTACTTTTACATGTTGTCATTCGTCATTACGATTTTTCACAAACTTGGAAGAACTATAAAGTGAATAATTGCAGCCCAAATTATGCTAAACACTTGTTGAATGCTGTATGCGAATATAATTCTAATCACACTTAATGTGTACCTTAATTATCTGTGAATTTCATATTATGTACTTTTGTATAATATGTAACATAAATAAAATAATTAAAATAAAGTTTCAAAAATCTAATAACTTTTGAACATTATTATTTTATAAGATAATATTTAATTCTTAAGTGAAGCATTTCCGTCAACTATATGAAAAAAGATACCCGAAGAATAAATATTAAAATTAAATTTTTACACATTTTGTTAAAAAATGCGAAAATCGTACAATGAAAAAAACGGCCACCTTTAGGATTTTAATTTTTGCATTTTTTAAATCTAAAAATGTCTTAGAATGATCCCCCGAAAGAATCCGCAAGGTGCAAAGACTTCACGGTTAAAGTCAATCGAGACCTGCCGTGAATGGACGTTAAAAAAACAAACAATCTTAAGCTATAAAGGTACAACCCAGGACAAATATTAATTATTTTATCAAATATCGGTAAATTCGAAACCAATATAAAAATAAAAATAAATAATAATAAGGAAGCAGTGCTGATTTTATTTGGATTTTTTTTTCTGTCCCTATCTATCAAATATATTCGTATCCTAATAAAAACTTCCAAAACCTGTCCTGGGACCCGGAGTTTTTGTCCCGATCCGTTAAAGACCATTCGCGGCGACTCGAAGAGCGGCTTTGAATAGAGCGTGAATAGGGATAACTGTATCTGGGACAACTCTTTTCCCTTAAGGAATGAATCACTATAAAAATCACCGCTAATCCACTTTATAATAGGTTATTTTCTTGGAAACTAAGTTCCACCATAGAGTTTTATAAGGTATAATTCGATAACACTCTCTGAATCTAATTTTTGAACGATTATTAAATTAATTTATCAAATTTTCTTAACTTTCCCCGTTTCAAAAGAATTTTTTTAAAAATTTAATATGAAGTTAGGCCGAAAACGTTTATTGAGTAGCTTAAAAGGATACAATATATTGAGCCCCTGCGGCTTACCTTGATACGCCGCACAGTGGTCAATAATTGCTTTTTGGCGAACATAAATCTGCCATTTCCACAATTTTACAGATAAATTGATGAGATGTTTTTATTACCTTCTTAATAAAATTCAAAAACGAAGGAAACAATTCCCGTTAAGATTGCTTCGGTATAAGTGTCCTTTTTGCTTACCCAAAACCAGGCTTCTTGTGTGGTAATAGATAGTTTTCGTTAGTATGCAAAAAAACATGGAAGAACTCAATATTTTACAGAATTTTCTTTTTAATTTTTTTAGTCTAAGGGTGGGCTTTCATACCAATTAATTGCATAGAAGTTATGGATATTTTAAAAACAACTAAAAATTCAACATTAAACTCGATTTTCCCCTTTTAGAAATAAGATATCAATATACCGATTTTACTGAAAGTTTACATTCAACGGCTAGTATATTACGTATGAGC
This sequence comes from Aelia acuminata, assembly GCA_911387785.2. NCBI lineage: Eukaryota > Metazoa > Arthropoda > Insecta > Hemiptera > Pentatomidae > Aelia > Aelia acuminata. The sequence continues at coordinate 224,369,928 of OU426978.1, forward strand.
AACATGAATTTGGTTTGCTTATTAGGGTACAAAAGCAATTTATATACTACTTTTTTACTTTCACTTACCTATATATGAAATATATAGTAAGTGGAAGTATTGCGATCGTGAAAAATTTCGACTTCCGGCTTTCAACGGAAATACATGTTTTGGGGTCCCCTGAGTCGAAATGACCAAGTCCCGCGAAATAGTCTGTGTGTGTGTCTGTGTGTCTGTGTGTGTGTCTGTGTGAACAGACTAGCTCAAAAACTATAAACCGTGCGATCCTGAAATTGGGTATTTAGTGTAGGTATATGCCCGCGATGTGACAGCAAAAATTTCATCAAAATTACTTAAAGGGAGGGGGTACTTTACTTAATAACTTTTTTTCGATTTTCTCAAAAACGGCTCTAACGATTTTGATTAAACTGAGTATTTGATGTATTCATATGCCCGAGATATGACTGTAAAAATTTCATCAAAATTGATTAACCGGAGGGGGGACTTTACTTAATAAATTTTGTATTATTTTCACGTGTTTTTTTTATTTACTCTAAATTGGCTTTAACGATTTTGATCAAACTGGGTATATGATGTGTGTATATGCCCGAGATATGACTGTTGTAATTTCATCAAAATTGATTAACCGGAGGGGGGACTTTACTCAATAAATTTTGTATCATTTTCACGTTGTTTTTTTTATTTACTCAAAACGGCTTTAAAGATTTTGATCAAACTGGGTATTTGATGTATGTATATGCCAAATATGTGATAGCCTACATTTCATCAAAATTGATCAACCGAAGGGGGGATTTACTTAATAAATTTTGTATCATTTTCACGGTTTTTTTTATTTACTCAAAAACGACTTTAACGATTAACAAAAATAAGATATGGATGTAGAAAAATGTGTGACTTTGGGAAATGATATTTAGCAAAACACGCCAATTTCTAATCTAAGTAAGTAGGTAAGTGAAAGTTGTGTGTTGCGCGCACGCACCAGATTTTTCAATATACTACCATTTTTCTCGCAGAAACAGCGGTTTATTACTTACTCGCAATCGAAGGTGAAATGAGTGATTTGCATATTTTTCCGGAGTAGCGGTTAAGAAAATCTTTAAAACGATGCCTCATCGTTCCTACCTCATTCATGAAATTTGATGTATGTATGTATGTATGAAATTTGAAGTATTAAGGAAGTTATGGCGTATCGAAAAAAAAAAAAAAAAAAAAAAAAAAGGCCATGATAAATATTATATATGATTAAACTAAAAAAATCATCAGTTACATGAACTACTGCCTATAACAATGTCTGTGTGTTTATAGGTTTAATCAATTATTAATGAATGACAAGATAATTATAGATTAATAATAAAAATAATACAAAGTGATAAGAAAGTAATGATGTGATCATGGAGATGTAAAAATTGATAAAATCATGGTCGCACTCACTATATATAGTGCGGGGACATAACCTCAGAGGTAGTAGTACAGAAGGTAGATAACCCGAAACAATGTTATCAATCAGTAGAAGGAGATGAGGACGAGATAGAAGGAGAAGAACTGCACAATGCCGGGTCACCGTTACCCAATCACAATCAGTTACCGGTAACCGGTTACCTAACCTAGCTTCACTTAAAGGGTTTCGGCAAAAATGGATTTTCCAATGAGCTCCCTCAGGGAAGCGGCGTATTTAACTGATTATAGAAGAAGAAATTTGAGAAAATTATTTATGCACTTCTCGGAAATATTGGATAATTCAAATCTTTTCCATAAGTTTTTATTGAAAATCACATTTAACTAATAGGTTTTGCAAGATGGAGGAAAAACAATACCAAGCCTATTCGAGTAGCTGAAAGAAGTAAAACATGTATTATAGTAGAATATAAAAAGTATGAAAATTACAATGAAACTCTCGGGTGGAGGCAAACAATCAATAAATAATACCTAATATAATAATATAATAATTAGTTGTATACCTAGAGAAAAAATATGAGTCAGTATTATTATCTGTTGAGCTTTCTGCTTCAATACATGCATTTTTTCAGGCATTGGCTCTTTTTGAAATACTGTAGAAGGAAAATTCAAATAAATTAAATTAAAAATATCCTATTTATCAGGACTTGCAAGGGAAAAAAATATTTTTATTGTCAAATAGTTTAACTAGAAGTATATGTTATGATTTACTCTAATTCGGGGCCGAAAATATATTGATTGTTCAATATATGTAGGGATTTAAATCTTGAAATCGGATACATTGCCTATAGATTGCATTTGATCGATAAAATTCTACTTTTGAATTTGATAACTAAAACATTGGGATTTTAGCCCCTTTTACCCTGTACCAATGTGAAAAAAGTGAGAACAATTATTACCAATAACAAAATTTATGTTGACTTAATTTTTTTTTCAAATTATATACTTAACATGGAGGAAACTAAAATGCATTTTTATCAAATAATTTAACAGCAATCCTTTTTTTATTTCTAAAATATATTTGGTGCAATAATATAAAAGTGAAGTTTTATAATGAAAAAAAAATAATATCATTTATAGCCTTTTTCTTTATATTATATAAAATTTTCCTCAAAAACTGTTCGAATGATTTTGGTCAAACTCAACATTTTTAATTTAAATCAAGTATTCATTAATATCAAGCAAGTTTTATCTTTATTAAAATGTTCTGAGGGGACTTAAATGGGAAAGGGAACGTTTATGTTTTCCTATAAAGTACCTTTGTTTTTGTTTATATGGAGAAATCAACAATCTCGTGTTTTGCCATAAAATAAGATATGACAAAATATGAAAAAAAAAAAAATAATAATAAACATATAAAAGGGAAAAAAAAGAAAAATATTCCGATAACTCATAAAACGATTTGAACGCCTTTAATGACACCATTGTTTAAGGAAAGGCGTTCGTTCTGTTCATGCAAGGTGTTTTGAAACATACATATTTAATAGAAATTATTTGTTTCCATGGTAACTAAATGAAGTTTTCTATAACTATATACAGAAATATGAAATCAAACGCGATAGAGTATTATGCTAGTAGCATTGCCGAATTATATATATTGATTATACATATCTTTTTAAATTAGCCAGACTAATAGCTCTGAATTTGTTCGTGTTTTCTTATTCTAGATCAGAACTACATGTCCAAAAATAAAAATTACTTTCATTCATTCTAAAAACTATGTAACTATGAATAGAAATTATATGTTTCCATGGTAAATAAATGAAGTTTTCTATAACTATATACAGAATTATGAAATCAAACAAGATGGAGTATTATGCTTGCATTATCGAATTATCACAAGTAAAAAGAGTTATTTAACGATACAATTTTTTATTGTACTTCAGAGAACAAATACAAAAAAAAAATAGGAAATGAATGTGGAAAAATGTGTGAAATTGAGGAATTAATCTAAGTAAGTTGGCTCAAGTTAAAGTTGAGTGTTGTGCGCATCGCACCAGATTTTTACTTTCACTTACCTATATATGAAATATATAGTAAGTGGAAGTATTGCGATCGTGAAAATTTTCGACTTCCGGTTTTCAACGGAAATACACGTTTTGGGGTCCCCTGAATCAAAATAACCATAGAAATAGTCTTTGTGTGTGTGTGTGTGTGTGTGTGTGTGTGTGTGTGTGTGTGTGTGTGTGTGTCTGTGTGTGTGTCTGTGTGTGTGTGTGTGCGTGTGCGTGCGTGTGCGTGTGTGTGCGTGTGCGTGTGCGTGTGTGTGTGTGTGTGTGTGTGTGTGTGTGTGTGTGTGTGTGTGTGTGTGTGTGTGTGTGTGTGTGTGTGTGTGTGTGTGTGTGTGTGTGTGTGTGTGTGTGTGTGTGTGTGTGTGTGTGTGTGTGTGAACAGACTAGCTCAAAAACTATAAACCGTGCGAACCTGAAATTGGGTATTTAGTGTATGTGTAAGCCCGTGATGTGACAGCAAAAATTTCATCAAATTTGCTCAAAGGGAGGGGGTACTTCATTTAATAACTTTTTAAGTTTTTTTCGATTTTCTCAAAAACGGCTCTAACGATTTTGATTAAACTGAGTATTTGATCTATTTATATGCCTGAAATATGACTGTAAAAATTTCATCAAAATTGATCAACCGGAGGGGGGACTTTACTTATTAAATTTTGTATCATTTTCACATGTTTTTTTTATTTACTCAAAAACGGTTTTAACGATTTTGATCAAACTTGGTATTTGATGTATTTATATGCCAAAGATGTGATAACCAACATTTCATCACAATTGATCAATCGGAGGGGGGACTTTACTTAATAAATTTTGTATCATTTTCACATGTTTTTTTTATTTACTCAAAAACGGTTTTAACGATTTTGATCAAACTTGGTATTTGATGTATTTATATGCCAAAGATGTGATAACCAACATTTCATCACAATTGATCAATCGGAGGGGGGACTTTACTTAATAAATTTTGTATCATTTTCACGTGTTTTTTTTTATTTACTCATAAACGGTTTTAACGATTTTGATCAAACCTGGTATTTGATGTATTTATATGCCCGAGATGTGACTGTAAAAATTTCATCAAAATTGATCTACGGGAGGGGGGACTTTACTTAATAAATTTTGTACCATTTTCACATGTTTTTTTTTATTTACTCAAAAACGGCTTTAACGATTAACAAAAATAAGATATGAATGCAGAAAAATGTGTGACTTTGGGAAATGATATTTAGCAAAACACGTCAATTTGTAATCTAAGTAAGTTGGTAAGTGAATGTTGTGTGTAGCGCGCACGCACCAGATTTTTTGTATATCTTGTCATGTCACCATATTTAAGAAAAATGTCATAAGTTAGGCATATCTAAATAAATAAATATCTTAATGCAACATATAATATGATTCTGCGATAACAGGGAAATGAGAACATAGTTTTAAGCAATAACAAACAAAATCGTCTTACAGCAGACTTACCACATTTCGGAATCCATATTTCTCAAAACGGCTATCAGTTGAAGCAGAACGTTTGGTTCACTAATATCCATGACAAGTATTCCCTCACAAAGCACAAGGCACAAAGCACATAAGAAGGGATCCACACAGAGGCACAAAGCACACAAACACCGAACAACACAAGCACTAAGACTAAATGTAGACTAAGGACAACCGCTAAATTAGCATTGGCCCTCCAAAGCGGTCCGGACTTGCACAATCTCCTTAGAGCAGATCCGGAGACTGGACAAGTTTCCTACCACCAACACTGCCTCTACTTCTAGCTCCTGCAACTTTCTCTTCTCAGGGGAGTGGGACCGCTGGAGGAAAGTAGACCGCCATATGCTAGGTCAACTCGATTAAATAAAAACCTCAACCATGTCATTATAAACATATTAACAATTGAGAGTTACATATCTTTTAAAATGGATGAAAGTAAATTTTATTTTTGGACATCTAGTTCTCTAAGAATAATAAAACACAAACAAAATCCAGAGCTATTTGTCTGACTAGTTGAAAAACTATATATATTCAACATACATAAAGATTAAAAATTATAAAAAAAAAGCAGACTTCAAAGTAAATTAAGAACCCAAAAAAGGTTTTAATGGGACCCCCTTGGGAAAATACAAGACGCAAAAGGTTTCGTTTCAATTGGTCCATCCATCTCGGAGTAATCGGTGGACATACATAGAAAAAAAAGAAAAAAAAAGGTACATACGTATCGGATTGAGTAAACTCTTCTTTCGTTCGAAGTCGGTTAAAAAACAAAACAAACGGCAATATATACAATTAAAATAAAAAAATATATATAAATTGTTCACGTGTATCAACATCGTGTATCAAAATATTTATTTATTTAAATATGCACAAATTATGACATTTTTCTTAAATATGCAACCTAGTAACATAATTAGCAAATATGCTGACATGACAAGATGAAAGGAAAAAATGCACAAAAAAATGAAGGACAAATAAAATCGAAAATAAAATCAACAATCGCGCACAACACTAAACTTTCACTTAACAACTTACTTAGATTAGAAATCGACGTGTTTTCATAAATAAGTAAACGCCATTCCACAAATTCAAAAATTTATTCCAGATTCATTAACTCATTTTTGTTTGTATTTGCTCTCTAAAGTACACTAAACTTTTTAGTTATATATAATTCGGCAATGCAAGCGTAATACTCCATCCCGCCTGATTTTATAATTCTCTATTTAGTCGTTGAAAACTTCATTAAGTTACCATGGAAACAAATAATCTCCATTAAATATGTACGTTTCAAAAAATGTTGACAACACTTTCCCATCAGCAGAACGCCTTCTATTATGAACAATGGTCTGTCATTAAAGACGTACAGGGCATAAGAGGGCACAATGTGTTTTGTGAGTTATCGGAATATTTTTCTTTTTTGCTCCTCTATATGTTTACTTGATTTATTACATATTTCATAATCAGAAATTCCTTATTTTTAGGCAGAACGAGAGACAGTTTATTTGTCATTAATCACGAATAATATAAATTCATTAATCATGGTTACAAAAAAACCACAATTCTGAGTCTTACTGATCATGAATGATGATTAAAAATTTGTTTGCTCTTTCCATTCTTGTCAATAAACCTTTGCTAATACCCATTGGAATTAGGGTCTAATTCTTTACTTGTGACTTCAAATTCTGTTCAGTTGACTACACCATCTGCTTAGGACTTGTCCTTGCTTTTTAATTCAGCAATGCATCGTCGTCTTTTAAATTTAAATGAATAATGGTTATGAATATATCATATTCATGATTGATGATTGGTGAATATTTGTTATTCATGATTGATGAATATTAGGTATTCACGATTGATGAATATTATATTAATCCTAGCTCATGAATATATTTTATTCATGAATAATGACTAACAGAATTTAACAGTATTCGTTAATCATGAATAACTGAATACCAGTTATTCATTATTCATTTAAAATGAATACCATTAACACTCAATAATCATTAAAAATACTCCTTACTGATAATGAATAATGGTCATTCATTATTCATTTGTTTATGATTACCAATTATTCATATTCATTAATCATTATTCAGATTACAATTTTGTCCAACTCTGTTCGGGTGTAAAGGCATCTTAAACGAACAACTGATGCGTTTGTGTTAGTCTAAATCGGCCCGATTGTCAGAGGATCTGATAGCAAGTGCCGATATATTGAGGATAACGTGGGTGTATCATTGTAGTAGACACCTAGTCGATATTTCTAGTACTCGTGACCTCTTGATATACGTCGATATAAAACGGTAAACTGAGGATTTATATTAAAGGTCACAGACGTCTCTATTTCTAGATAGGGTAGTCATTTCTACTGGTTATTTTACAAACATTCGTTTCTCGTTGCATAAATCATCTTTTAAGTCTACCTATACTATTTCTACTATTATTTCTAAAAGGTATTTTTTGTCAGAACGGTAACACTTTCTTGATGGTTCATCCGATGGCAGAATTACCATTTTAAAGGTTTCCTTCATCTCCGGCCGAAAAAAATAGTCAGACCCCTCTAAAGTCTCAGTCTCTATAGTCTGGCCCATTTCTTTAGCATGTTAGTTACAGTTAAAATTAAAATAAAAATAAAAATAAAAAACAAAACAATAATTAACATTTTAGAGGTGAGAGATAGTCAACTGTTATTCTATATGATAGGTTAAATGATTATCATTTTATTTAGTTTGATAATATATATATTGATATAAGTTACTTGCTAAAAAAAAACAAAAAAAAAATGACACCATAAATATTTATTCTTCAGTTATCATTAACTTAAATCCAAATCAATAGTTAATTAAGACTTAAACATAAATTATTTCTTATTATTTTAATTTAAAAAAAAGTAGACTTTTAATTGTTATAAAGAAAAACGGTTTCTTTTATAACTTAACAATATTAACTTTTGTATTGAAGATAACATCTATATTTATGTAGCAAGAAGAGTTTCGATGATAAAACATTCGTGATGTTTACCATCTCATTCAAAAAGTAATTAATATGGGTTTGGCCTGTTTAAGTAATTGCTGTATCTTGGTCAGCAGTTTTCCACTTAATTAATAACGAAATCAGGAGTAACAGATACTGTGTTTGTTTGCGGAGTAAGGATGTAGGTTATTGAAGATAACCTGTTAACAGTTAAAACGGTTATTAGAATAACTTGTTAATAATGTATTGTAATAATGAATTAACTATCTATAAACTCAGGAATGGGTGATCCTGGAAGCACCACATCAGACGTTTTAAGCCTCGTATCACTGAAAAATACAGAATAGTAAGTTACGAGGGGAGATAAATTCTTATACACTTTTCACTATCATTATAAGAATTTCTATTATAATACACACCTAATGTGTAGTATTACATCCATGAAGGAATGAATATGGGTTCAGTCCTGTTAAACGAATTAATGCATCTTGGTCAGCGGTTATTAACTCAAATGATTTGACCGAGATCACGCTTCGTCAGGTTTCCACTTTATTAATAATTAAATTAGGAGTAACCCATACTTTGTGGGTTCGCGAAGTGTGGATGTAGGTTATTGAATATAATATATTATCGGTTAAAACTGTTATTGGAATAACTGGTTACCAATGAATTGAGATTTTTGTAAACCCAGGAGTGGATGTTCCTGGAAGCACCACATTAGACGTTTCGAGCCTCACATCAGTGAAAAATACAGAGTAGTAAGTTACTTCTGGTAAACTGGTAAATTGTAACAGTATAGTTAAAACAGGTAAAAACAGATAGTATATACTTATTGTATAACCGGTTATTTAATACCACATAACCGGTTATCGGATCGCAGGGACTGGCAGAACAAAAGGTACCAGGTCACGGCTTTCTTCGAATCCATGACCTTGAGCGTATTGGTTAACATAATTGCTTACTGAGCTACCCCTCCCACAAACAAAAACAAATAAATTTTAAAAACCAATAACAGAAAAAATTTTAATTATTCAAGAACAAGTGTAGTAGTAATAGTAAATAATATTCAATAAAATATTCGAAAGGCTGTAAAATAAAATATGCGACCTGGGGTATCGGGGGATTAATTATTCAACAGCTGTTTTATACAAGGCCATGGTAAAAAAAAAAAAAAAAACTTAGCACATTATATCCAATGGTTTATTAGTCTCAAATCGATAACGATCTACCCCCTACCCCCAATTCCAATTGCCAATAACTATTCCATCAAATAAAAATACATCCCTCTAAATGAATAATAAAGAAGCTAGACCAACTACCCTACTTGGCAGATGTTTTTCACTAGGTTTTATATTTTTGTTTTTGGTGTAAGTAGAATTAATTTGGAATGTGTCAAGTAATGTTATCAATAATTTTATATTAATTTAATCTATTTTTGTGGGTAACCACCTTGTTTTAAATTATTTTACATAATTTATTTTTTGAAGAGAAAAGATATGGCTCCGCCGGGAGTCGAACCTGGGTCTTCCGCGTGACATGCGCGGTATGCTAACCACTGCACCAAAGAGCACGCTTCCAAACGGAGCCAATCTTGCTCTTCACTGCGCATGTCACGCGGGAGACCCCGGTTCGACTCCCGGCAGAGCCTAATCATTTCTATTCAAAAATAAAATATTTCAAAAAAAATTCGCATACCATATTAATCACTGGCCTCATAGCCAGAATATCAACCAAAGTAAACACACAATATTATACAGAAGAAAATATTTTTTTCCGCTTTTTAAACTAACAGAATTAAAAAAGCTCAATTTCTTTCATTATGAACACAAAATCAGGGGCGGATTCAGCACAAAATTTGGGAGGGGGTCGTGAACCCCTTGGGGGGGGGGGAGGTTATAACCCCTCGACCCGCCAATGAGAAAACGATAGTTCTTTGGTTAATTTGGGATGAAATATTAAGAATTTAAAGCTGGATTAACACGTTCACGCCGGGGCTGTAATTTATGTTTGCTCTATCAGATGGGAGTTATACAAGGGCATTATACAGTATTGAAAATCCCAAATGAATAAAATAAACAATAAAATCTCACCTTGTTATACCTCGTCATGGAAAGTTTTGTGATTGACTAAAGTGTCCGATGCGGCAGTCTAGTGTGAGCCACCGGTGGCACACGCCGGCGTGAACGTGTTAAGGTGCCTTTAAACTCTACGAACTTCACCCACGAACAGGTTCTTTCTCGAACCTTGCCGTACCGGCGTTAAACGAACAGCCATTTATACTTAACGTGACGTTAATCGAACCAATATGGCTGACTCACCCAACGCTAGCTTATAATGAAGAAATAATCTCCATTATCAATGTATTTTACATTATATGAAAAAAAAAAAAATAGCGCTACACCCAAACACGGGCGAACAGATGAAGTATCTAGAACGCCCGTCCAACAGTCTATCTGAAGGCTGTTAGAGGGTGGTGTTCGAAGGTAAAGTTCGTAGAGTGTAAAGGTAACTTTAAAGTTAGGAAATTCATGTTATTTTACAGTTGAAAAACCGTTGTACAGTTGTTTACCGTTGTATATATATATATATATATACAACGGTAAACAGCAGTCAGAAGAATTACAGTTTGGTAAATTTTCAGTTTTAAGTTTAAGTAATTTTTCAACTGTAAAATAACATGAATTTCCTAACTTTAAAGTTACCTTTACACTCTACGAACTTTACCTTCGAACACCACCCTCTAACAGCCTTCAGATAGACTGTTGGACGGGCGTTCTAGATACTTCATCTGTTCGCCCGTGTTTGGGTGTAGCGCTATTTTTTTTTTTTTCATATAATGTAAAATACATTGATAATGGAGATTATTTCTTCATTATAAGCTAGCGTTGGGTGAGTCAGCCATATTGGTTCGATTAACGTCATACCGCGGGTTCGATTTCCGGCGAAGACAAATCTTTTCTCTTCAAAAATTAATTATTTAAAATAATTTAAAAAATATGTGGTTACTCCACAAAAAAAAAAAAAAAAAAAAACCTGTACCACTACAACCCATAAAGGGTCTTGGGTCCAGTACTATGTAAGGAAGAGTACTGTTTCTTGGTCAGCGGTCGTGCAAGGAGGTGATTTGACCGTGATCACGCTCAACCGCCAGGTTCTTTCCCCTTAATTTTTCAATTAAGGGTACCCACTTTATAGAGGCTGGGTTTGCCCCAGGAGGGTCTCTCGGCCCACGAGACGAACTGTGGCGAATAATAAAGATATCATAAGCCATGGCAGATTCGAACTCGGGACCTTAAGCACAGCAGTCCACTGCCTTACCAGTGGGCTACCCCGCTCCCGGTTACTCCACAATTATGGTTAAATAAATATAATTTAATTTTTCTTTATTTTTTTACGAAATTATTTCGTTTCATCGAGAAGAATTGCTAACTAAGCAACCAAAAGTCGTACATGTAGGATTTAGTAGCTATGTTAGTGAATTTTTTTTTTATTTAACAAAAAGATTTAAATAGCCTCAACATTTGAGGGGGTCATAACCCATGTGACGCCAAGTTTATTGTGTAATGTTTACCATAAAATTCCTAAAAATTTTTACAAAACAATAAATTCGAAATAGCTTATTGTAAGTTCATTGGGTGCCTAAGTTGTTCAAGATTACTCCAAACTGAACCAAGGAGGTGGGATCAATAGCAAACCAAAGCTAAGAAGTTAGTAAGGGAAGGAGATTTGGTAGAAACAATAGTTGAGAAGCTAAACAAGGCAACGAGAAGAGGAAAGTTGGAATTGGCAGTAACTAGTTAGTTACAGTTTGCCGGCTAATTGTTCTACACCAACATTAAACCTAACCAACAACATTACTAACAACAATCGAAACCAAGCTCAGGCTTCCAGGTTTGAACTAATCCTGACAATATGTCACATTATCAAAACATACCATTAAGAAGCTATGCAGCAGGAATGACACATCGATATTTCTAAAACATGTGAGAATGTGTGATGTTTTGGTAACAAAAACAATGGTACTTTATGAGAAGACAAAAAAGCTCCTTTCCCATTTAAGCCCCCTCAGAGCATTTGAATAATGATAAAGCTTACCTGATAATAAAGAATACTTGATTCTCATTAAACATGACGAGTTTAATCAAAATCGTTGAAACTATTTTTGAGAAATTCGAAAAAAAAAAACACGTTATGAAAGTTACGAAATAAAGTGACCCCTCCGGTTGATCAAGCTTGATGAAATGTTTTTATTCATATCTCGGGCTTATAAATACATCAAGTACCAAGCTTTATCAAAAACCATCTATCTATCTATATATATATATATATATATATATATATATATATATATATGTATATATAAAGAGAGAGAGAGAGAGAGAGAGAGAGAGAGGGAGAGAGAGAGAGGGTGTAAACCGTATAGTTATTGGCACCCTTAAGACTACATTTCTGTGATGAATTAAAAAAAATACTTTTTATAAAGGGATCTAATTGAAACTTGCTACAGCTCCTCCTTATCTACCCTCATAAAGACTCAAGAGTTTTTTTGGGTCAAAAGTTCAATAGTTTTGCCATATGGCAATATTTATTGTTAAAAGTGTTAAATGGCACCCTGTGGATTTAATTGCGAAGTCTTCCCTGTGGGTTAGTTTGCTAAACAATTACTTCATAGATGACTTAGAGGACCCTTCAAACATTAGATTCGTGTATATCTTGAAATAAAATTAGGACTTTTTTACTTATTTCTTTAAGTTAAAGTTGGGGTGTCATAAACAGAACAGAGAGTCAATAACTGTATGGTTTACCCTATTATATTTCTAGAACGTTATAATACTGTATATTATAAGAAAGATCACGCAAAACTGAAACATAGAACGCCTATCTGCTTTCTAGCAATAATAGTTCTTGAGGTCTTGCCCAAAAACTTTCTAAAAGTTACATATTTTAATTTTTCTCAATTTTATGATTCATAAAATAGATTAATGCAACATCAAGTCCTTCTGTATTTTTTATATATAAAAATGACAAGTTCAAACAGCTAGATAATAAAATTATGAATAAATTTGTCTAAAGGGGTTTAAAAATAAACTATAAATATATACTAATATAAAGAAAAACATCCATAGTTTGATGTTTTATGATAATAGTTAAGTTTATTACGTGCACTTAAAGCTGCATTGGAATTTTGTTAAATAATTTCAATATCTTAGCTTTAACGATATCTTTATATTTTATTCACTCTATCCCTCTGGTATTATGGATTTCTTCGCGATAAAATTTATATAGGACAACTCATAACATTTTAAGCGAAAAACACTCTTCCGTTAAATTAAATCTAATACAAGCGTTTACTTGTTGTTTCATGGTTAGCATAGCCACTATACCTAACGGTCCCGAGCCTGTGCGATGTCAGGTTAAAGATCCTAGATAGGCAAAATATATGGCTCGCACAGTAGCAACGTCTGATTAGCCTTAGAGGAATAAAGGAATGTTAAACAAGCAAACAAATATAATACAATTAAAATTATGCTATGTTGCTTAATACGTGTTGTACAAATGATGTTTATGTAAAGCTGTAGTAGCGTAATTGCCAGTTTTACAGAATGATAGACGTTAATGATTCATGCTCCGTTGATCTAAGGGTGGAAGCGTAATCTTTAAAAGCCGTCTTCTATAAAGAGGGTTATCTAACGTAAATTTCTATTAAATGAACCGAGAGTTCCAGAAATCGTCTGGTTCTAACAATGACAGTAACTTATAACTTCATCTAAAATGAGATTTATCGAGTTCCTGGTTTTATTTAACGATGAAACTGGAACTAGTATCACTATGTGACTTTTCGCCTGTTCCAACGAGTCAAGTCACTAAACTATTTAGCGAATAGTTTCTAGGACAGCGACGAGGTGTGGCACCACAAAAAAAAGCACTGGTTGAAAGCTATTGAGCCCCAAATCGGCAAGCAGACAAAGAGGTAGATAAATGAAAAGAGGATACAAAGAGATACGAGAAAACAGAGGTGTGTCTTCCGCTCCGGAATCGCTACTCTGGATAAGATAGCTCCGGTAGTGAGCATGTAAGCATATAATAATTCTGGGGGGAAGTGGATTTGGTCTAGAAGGTGAATTAGAGAAACTGGAAGAAAAAGCTTTAAGATGACCAGGAAGCACGATAAAATAATATGTAAAACAATTATATAATTAAACAAACAATAAAACAAAAAAACAATCGATACTTTATAATGTTCCGTAACATATATATACAGGATATACAGAAGACTGAGAGAGTTGGAAAAAATTAAGGCTATACCATCTAACTGGGCTACCTAAGTCAAAAATACCCTATTTTCGATTGTAGTCAAGGAAATATGGGAGGCTCAAGATTCAAACGTCCTTCTGAATGAGATGAAAAATTTGGTACTAACGATAGATAACTACCTTTTAAGCAAAGATATTGATAAAGAATACAATCCTCATATAGCGATATATATAGAAACATATCAACACGCCTTAGGTGAAGATTATGTAAAATATTGATAAAATAATAAAATAAGACTAATCTCACAAGTAGGATTAGCTGGTTCCAAATTTCAGAGACTCATAATGAACTCAATCCCCTATAATTTTGATCCGAAATCCTCATATCGTCTTTGCAACAGGGGACAATTTTCCTCCTCCTCTTGAAGGAACCAGACAATTTTAAACACATTTTCACATCATGTCCCATTTTAAATCCGTTCAGAAACCAATTTCTTATAAAATACTGTAACATTAAGAAATGTTCCAGGACATCATAACAATCACGGACTATAATCAACTTGATATTTTTATTTTCATTGTAGCAAGTTTAAAACTAAGAAGTTTTTTAATGTTTGATTAAAGGAGATAGTCATATAAATAAAATTTTTATTTTATTTATTTTTTTAAACTGTCTATTTTTACCGTCATTTTTTATATATTTCATTTTTGTTTTGGTGAAAGTTATATAAATTATCATAAGGAAATGGTATTGATATTTGTGTATTGCATCATGCATAAAAATGTTTTTGTATATTTGTTTAAAAACCAAACTCCTTGCTACAAGGTGCTGTAAAACCTTTAAAGCAATAAAGATTATTATTATTATTATTATTATTATTATTATATACAGGATATACAGAAGACGCTGGGATGGAGCCAATCAATATACCTATGGATACACAGGTCAACACCCCAACACCCTGTCTCATTCCGTTAACAGGGGGAGGAGGTTTGTATCATAAAATAAAATGGATAACATAAATAAAGGAAATTATTCCTTACCAGCAAATTGGTTAACTTTTTTTTCTTTTTTGTGGAGGAAGTGCGGGACAGGGAGAGGGGATAGAAAGAGTAGATAAAAATAAATAATCCAAAGTTAGATTATTAAATAATATTTCAACCAAGCCAGCAAGGGTGGCGGGATGGACGAGTGGCTAAACGCGTTAGAAAATACGCGTTGCCACTGACAACCGGACAGATGATTTGAGAACCAGAAGATAGCAAGTTCACAACCCGGAGCCAGGGGAAATTAAGGGCCTATTCACACTATCGGTTTCGCGTCCGCTCCACTCTCGCTCCGCTCCCGGTCCGCTCTCGCTCTACCCCATTCACACTAGCGCTCCGCTCCCGGTCCGCTCTCCTAATGTTTTACCATATTCACACTATATAATTTTACACCGTTCAATTTTGAAAGGTTTAAGCTATTAAAGCCATTAATAATCGAAGTTGTCTGTATTCGGATTTTAATTAATGATTAACTTTCAGTTATTTAAGTATTCATTTATTCTTCAATTTTACGGCAAAAAAAAAAAACATTTTTTCGTTTGTAGAAATAGCTGGTAAGTGTACTTTTCTTGATGAAGAAGATAATATTATCAAAAAATATAATAAGAAGAATATATTGCAACACAATGATAATTATTAATAATAATTATAAATTAATTTAATTAATGGTGAAGAAATAATTTAATTTTTTTTCGGAATTTACCGATTGTGTTCTCTTCTTTTCTTGATTAATATTTTAATTACTTTTTGCTTTAATATACTTTTTTGTTAATTATCTGACATTTTTCATAATATACTGCATTTTTATTCGTTTCAAATTAAACGTTATTTTATAATAGCAATGAGTGTGTAGTCAATAAATAAATCGGTGACCATTTTTTACGAGTACATTAATTCATAGCAAAATATATCTCAAACATAACATGAATTTTTCACGTCGAAAAACCGCGCGTATTGTTGGTGATTTTTTTTTTTTTTTTATCATTTCAAGCGTATTAGAATACATTCGGAAAAAAAATTTAAATGATTTCTTTACCATTAATTAAATTAATTTATAATTATATATATATATATATATATATATATATATATATATATATATATTTTAAAGTTGAACTTTTTTGGCCGTAAAATTGATGAATAAATAAATACTTTAATAACTGAAAGTTAATTATTAATTAAAATCCAAATACAGACGGTTTCGATTATTAATGGCTTCAATCGTAAACGGTGTAAAATTATATAATGTGAATATGAAAAGACTTTAGGAGAGTGGAGCGGGAGCGGAACGAGAGTGGAGCGAGAGTGGAGCGGGAGCGGAGCGAGGCCGGACCTGTGCCTATATTGTGATTAACCTCTCTCTATTCCTCTTTAGAATATTTTGCAAATGAGACCGGACCTGGAGCGGAGCGGGAGCGGAGCGCTAGTGTGAATGGGGTAGAGCGAGAGCGGACCGGGAGTGGAGCGAGACCGGAGCGGTACCGATAGTGGAATTCTCTGTCTATTTCTCTTTAGAATATTTGAGCGGACCGGGAGTGGAGCGGGAGCGGAGCGATAGTGTGAATCCGCCCTTAATAATACTTCGGGTTCGGGGGTAGCTAGTGTCACTTTTACTCTGGGTTTTTCCTAAGTGACAGGAGTTGTTTGTGATACGTTGTAATTCGTCTCCTATTTTTTTATTTTTCAGATAATAAAAAATATATTGATAATCGAGGGTTTTTCTTTATCATAAGCTAGTGTTGTGTGCGTCAGCCATATTGGTTCGCTTAACGTCACTTGAAGTATAAATGGCTGTTCGTGTGTACCCCAGGTACGGTTAAGGTTCGGGGTAGAACCTGTTCGAAGGTGAGGTTCGTAGAGTGTAGAGGCACCTCTAGACTTAGTTACGTGGAACCTCATGTAAAGGATGGGGCCTTGTGTGCATTTTAGTGCTTATGGTTTTTGTTTTTGTCGATTTTCTCTTATTTTCTTCATAAAAGAAAAAAAAATGTTCAAGTTCATTTTCATGGTGCAGTTTGGCGCTATACCACGGTGACCATGGCTTGCAGCAACGCTGAATGGTCCCGATTCACGCATTATTATGGTGCAAAAAATCCCAAAAACCACCTTTTTTTTTCTCCCTTCGTCCGAGCACCATGATGGGCAGATCGGGACCACTGTGCAACGTGAGGCTAGATCAACCCCCTCCAGGACTGTCTGTGCTCCCGCAGGCAACACAAATGTCTGTAAGAAGACCACTGTGCGCGGCCAAAGGTCTCATTAGGCCTAATGCGTCAACCGAAAAAAAAAATTGTTCATAGACCTAATAGAAGTATGTATAACTTTAATTTATTTAAATTATATGGATAGGGGTTTCCCATTTATTTTTAGGGTGGAATTAATCATAAAATTATTACCAGTTTATCCGATTTCAACGAATTAAGAAACACAATTTGTTCATGTGACAAGAGAGCTTTTATGAAATATTATTATAGGTACATTAAGTAAGGGTGTGGGGGGGGGGAGATAAAATAGAAGTATAATAACGTTTCCCTGCTTAACCGAACATAACTAATTTTTACACACTGATTGTTCATAGATCAAATAGAGGTAAAACGAGGTTAACTCCTAATATATGTTATTATAAAATGGAAATGACCGTTTTTTAAAATAAAAAGAGGAGGAGGAATTTCCCTCTCCTGAGATCGCAGTAAGGCACTACGAGTATATTAAAAATGCACTGTGAATTCCTCGCAGCATATTCCCTTTGGAGATATAATAAATAAGTCAAGGAAAGGAGGAATAAACCTTGTGCATGTGTCTGAGCCAGACACAACTAAGTTTCCATTTTTTATTATTATTATATTTTATAGTTGTTGTATTGTTTAACGTCCTATGTGCTACAATAGCTACTTAAAGGACGATGCAACAGTGGGAGTCCTAAATTTTGCCTAGCCAGGTATAATTAGGATAGGGATCTTTAACGAGCACCTGACATAATACAGGCTCGGGACCTTCATTTTACGTCTTATCCAAGGGACAGCATAACCGAGGATGTTTAAACGCGAGCCCGCAACATTTAGTATTGTAGGTTGCTATGCTAACCACTATAATACAGGTTACCCCTATTATACTTCATTATAAGTCTAGTAAAACGTAATAAGTACATAGTACGGCCTCCTTGGCAGCATCCCTAAGCTGGTGAACCAGTCACCGTGTCAGAAAACTGTCCATTAGGCGATCCTCAGCAATGAATATTAAATATAGGCAATTGCCATAAAATATAGATTAAAACTAGTGTATAATAATAATAATAATGTGCATTTATTAAAATATTTTATACATACAAAATAACTAAATTATCACAAATATACACATAAGCTTGGACTAGGTCCTTCAGCTAAGCTCAGCCTAAGAGAACAAAAGTTGAAATAAACTGAAAATGTTGACTAAAACATAATAAAATAAAAAAATTGATTATTATACATTATGATTTCCATTACCTATTAAAATTATTATCTGTAGATCATAGACTGTAGATAATATTAACCTTAAATATACACAAAAACAAACTACCTAAACATTCTCACTAAAAATATTATTTATGTTTATCCATTTAGCTTTAATGATTAAATTCCGTTATCAGTTCATTCCTATAACGGTTTGCCTGCACTACGTAAACATATAGTCTATTCCAATTGAGTCCATTCAAATAATTCAAAAATAACTCATAATCTAAATGACCACAGCCAAAACTCTTTATCCTAATTTCCCTTAAAAAAGGACAAACCCCAACAAAGTGATATACGTCCTCAATCTCATTCATATTACAGAGTGAACATATCAGCTGTTGTTCGTGTCGGTTTATTGCATAATTTAGATTTAGTGACTCGGAGCGTACTTTCATTATAACACGCATCAGGTTTAAATTATTAACATCATTCAAATAGTGTTTTTTATCTAATTCGAACTCTAACTGTTTGTATATTAAATGGAATTTAACATTTGCAACGTTTTTCTTGAGATTTATCCTAAAATCATTTTTTAAATTATCTATTATAAATTTAACCCTTGTTTTTATGTTTCCCTCTTTAATCCAGTTTATGTTTTCGTAATTAGCGTCCATTGTAATTTCTTATAGTTTCTCGTACCAACTCAGTCTCTCTTTTATAATACATAAAGCTAATATACGCGGTAACATACTAGCCTGCATTTTAAAAATTTTATTTAAATACTTTAAAAATAAAGAGAGAGTGTAAAAAATAGTGTATATAGGTACGTTTAAATTTGTTATTTCCATAATATCAAAGCACAAGGGATCTAAAAAAAGAGTGCTATTTGTTTTCTGAATCTTTAAGACGGGCACAATGGCTGGGAAAAAAGGTTATTAAAAAGTACCGAGCCCAGAAATATGCAACATGAAAATAAGACTTTTGTAAAAAAAAAAAAAATCAAACTTAATGTTATTCTACATTTGTACATTATATTTTACAATCCATTTTTGTTTGTTTCTTTTATTTAACGTCACTTTATGCCACTAAGGCTAATCGGACGATTCTACAGTGGGAGTTCTAAATTTTGCCTATCCAGGTGTAATTAGGATAGGGATCTTTAACGAGTACCTGACATAATGCAGGCTCGGGACCTTCATTTTACGTCCTATTCGAGGGACTCAGCATAAGCGAGGATATTTTACTCTCTTCAAACGCGAACATATGCTAACCACTACACCGCAGGTTACCCCTATTATAATTCATTATAAGTCCATTTTATTTTCAAACCACTTCCAAAACATGAATTAAAGTTGTACTACCAGAGGGACCGGTAGCATCGAGATAGAGAGAAAAACAAAGTTTGCTACCTTACATGGACACGAGTTAAGGTATATCGAAATAAATCGATCTATGTAGTCCAATAATGTGTGAATAATGAAATGATATAAATGTGGCCACCAAAAGAATACTTGAAAATGAAAAGTTAATGACTTGATAAATTTTCTGATTAAATTTCGTAATAAAACATTGCAAGCAGTAATAATAAGAACATCATTTTTATTTTCTATTTAACAAGATAAGAAATAAAAGATAAATGTAAGCATTAGAGAGTACCGTAGTATAGGCGCTCCTCTAAGGAATCGATTATCAAAGGCTAGCAATCGAATCGCTATTGTTTGGGAACAGGTAATTACAATGGCTACGGTCCAACTATTGAGTCCTCGGCCAAACCCACGGCCACTGCAATATAATAGAGCACCAGTTGCTTGCTTGATCCGTGTACTCAATGCAGTGCTGCCTTTATCGCTACAGTCCGCAGAGCTTTATCAGGGAGGCAGTGGAAAATATAACATTTAGGGTAATACATCGGTTCAGGTGCCCTATGTAATATGCCGGAGGGCGGGTTCTCTTTACTTTATCACACTAGTTACTTATATCTAAAACAGTGATTTATCTTAATAATAGTAGAGAACATTAACAAGCTTCAAATGCAAACAAAAATGACAGTTTAGATTCGTTGAATTATTCAGTTAGGGGCCCAGTATGCTTTTATTGATTATAAAATACAATCAAATATATCCTCGTTTTTGTATCTTCTTCTGTAAACAAACTCACTAATAGTCAAACAAACGGCTCAAACGATTTTGTTCAAACTGGATATTTTATGTATACATATATGACCGCGAAGCCAGGGGAAATTTAATAATACTAAGCATCAATCCCCCACCCTCTCCCCTGGCCCGGTAAACCCCATATATCCCAAATGACGAGGAAAAGAAGTCTTGAATGAATTGGCCACTTAACACATTTTTGGTTAAATCATGTGATATCGGTACAGAAACATTTTATTGAAATTTTTAATTTTCTTTTTCGTTGTGTTGTTTTATCCAATCTCCAAATGGTTTTGGAATGCAAAATAAGTAAAATGAAAATCTTAAAATAAAGAAGTTAATATTAATATTTTTTTTTTTTTTTTTTGGGACTTCAAGGCTTCCACTGAAGCCCTATACTGCCCATACTAACACCCATGGCTCTGGGTGATACTTCTCCTACGAAAGAAAAGCACCACCCAGGGCGGGACTCGAACCCGCAGCTCCGGCATGGGAGTACGGCGCTTTACCGCACAGCCACACCGGGCCCCAAATATTAATATTACCCTGGATGAAGAAAAGTTTTTATGAAAATATATGTAAATAAATCAATTATAAAGGTCGCGAGTTCGCGTCCCGAGGTGGCCCTAGGATATTTTAATGAGGGTAAAAAATCCTAGTCTATGCCGTCCCTCGGATAGGACATAAAATGGATGTCCCGAGCCTGTACGATGTCAGGTACTCGTTGAAGATCCCTATCCTAATTATACCTGAATAGGCAAAATGTAGGTCTCCCGCTGAGGCATCGTCCGATTAGCATTAGAGGCATAAAGTGACGTTAAAGCAACCAACAATACATACAAAGATTACTTCCAATAAAGTTTTATTTTATTTTTTGTTGTTTTTTTTGTTCAACACAATTTTATTCCACTAAGGCTAATTTTGCCTATTCAGATGTAATTAGGATAGAGGGCCCTTTAACGAGTACCTGATATCGTACAGGCTTGGGACCTCAATTTTACGAGGGACGGCCTAGTCCAGGATTTTATACTCGGTTTAAAAAATATTATTTTTTTTTAGTTATTAATTTTACTCTTCTTGGGACTATCTAATTGATTTAAATTGAGGATCAGGGCGACCTCATTTTTTAGAGGATCAGGGCGACCTCATTTTTTAGAGGATCAGGGCGGATTTTTAGAGAAAAAAATTTTGGTTTGTCATAAAACAGTTAAAAAATATACGTAGCTATCTACTACCTTGGTCCTACTACCCTATCTGCCATTCAAAAATTAAGTCTACATCCTGGGTAAGATCTTACCCAGGGATGTAGAAAAATTTTGTTTGGCTATCAATTACATTGCAGCATTGATGATGACCGTACGGCCGAAACGTACGCGGAAATAAAGTTTAAGAAAATATGTGTTGAGACTTAATGGTCGCCTTGATCCTCAATTTAAATTATTTCATTTTTTTTTAATAGACCACACATACGTGTTTTTACGTCAATTGGTTAGCTATGCGTACCTAACATAAAAGATGTGTATTCACAAGCCTTTAAATTCCGATTATGCAGATAATGTTAGTGGGTGGGGCGAAACTTTATTAAAGGTGTATAGAGAAAATTGTTTTGTAAAGTAAAGCAAAGTAAGTTTGAGAAGGGGAAGTAAAATTTAAGAGTTAGCTTTCTAAGGCAATGTAAACTGAGAGGAGTTTAAGAAGATATAAAGGAACTCTAAGGTATGGAGATGATCCCTTATTAAGAAGGCAGCTGAACATCCCTCTGAGCCCCTTCCATTCAATCATATGTTCACTACTAAGCACAATGGGGCAACTAGATACTCTATAAGAAAGATGGAATTCACAATCACTCGCCTTTTAACATAACAAACATTTATTTCCTCTCCACTCTGCAATCAATAGCTTCAAAAAAGCATACAAAAAATATAAACAAAAAAAGATTATTTTGTAGGGATTTTTTTAGATAGGTTGATTGATGGTCACTCTAATCTTTTTACTTTCACTTACCTATATATGAAATAAATAGTAAGGGAAAGTATTGCGATCGTGAAAAATTTCGACTACCGGTTTTCAACCGAAATACACGTTTCGGGGTCCCCTGAGTCCAAATAACCAAGTCCCGCGATGTGACAGCACAAATTTCATCAAATTTGGTCAAATGCAGGGTGTACTGTATTTCATAACTTTTTCCCACATATTTAAGTTTTTTACGATTTTTTGAAAAAAAAAAATGCTTAAACAATTTTGATTATACACGTCATGTTTAATGGGAATCAAGCAATCTTTTACATCAGGTAAGCTTTATCATTATTAAAAATCTGGTGGGTGCGCGCAACACACAACTTTCACTTACCAACTTACTTAGATTAGAAATTGACTTAGAATAGAATTTGCTAATTATCATTTCCCAAAGTCACACATTTTTCTACATTCATATCTTATTTTTGTTAATCGTTAAAGCCGTTTTTGAGTAAATAAAAAAACCCGTGAAAATGATACAAAATTTATTAAGTAAAGACCCCCCTCCCGTAGATCAATTTTGATGAAATTTTTACAGTCATATCTCGGGCATATAAATACATCACATCAAATACCAAGTTTGATCAAAATCGTTAAAACCGTTTTTGAGTAAATAAAAAAAACATGTGAAAATGGTACAAAATTTATTAAGTAAAGTCCCCCCTCCCGTAGATCAATTTTGATGAAATTTTTACAGTCACATCTCGGGCATATAAATACATCAAATACCAAGTTTGATCAAAATCTTTAGAGCCTTTTTTGAGAAAATCAAAAAAACACGTGAAAATGTTACAAAATTTATTAAGTAAAGTACCCCCTCCGGTGAATCAATTTTGATGAAATTTTTACAGTCATATTTCGGGCATATAAATCGATCAAATACTCAGTTTAATCAAAATCGTTAGAGCCGTTTTTGAGAAAATCGAAAAAAACCTAAAAAGTTATTAAATAAAGTACCCCCTCCCTTTGAGCAATTTTGATGAAATTTTTGCTGTCACATCGCGGGCATATACCTACACTAAATACCCAATTTCAGGTTCCCACGGTTTATAGTTTTTGAGCTAGTCTGTTCACATACACACACACACACACACACACACACACACACACAGACACACACACAGACCATTTCGCGGGACTTGGTTATTTCGACTCAGGGGGTCCCAAAACGTGTATTTCCGTTGAAAACCGGAAGTCGAAAATTTTCACGATCGCAATACTCCCACTTACTATATATTTCATATATAGGTAAGTGAAAGTAAAATGGTTTGAATGGGCTTCAAGGGGAAAGGGACCGTTCTTGTTTTCTTACAAAGCACCTTTGTTTTTAAACTATTTTATTAGAAGATAAAATAGTTTAAAAATTATAAATTAATTATCTAACGATAACTAATTACTACATAATACCTTTGTTTTTGTTTATATGGAGACATTTTCTGTCTCTCGTTACGCCTAAGAATAAGAAATGGCTAAATCTGGAATACGAAAAAAATCGAGTTAATAAACTAGAAGTTTTTAACTTTAAAAGGTATTATTACAAGCTAATCTAAACTAAACTTATATCGTTTGTTAGTATGGATCGGTAGATTCTTAATTGATAATGTCCTTATTAAGGAATTTAGTGAAAAAATATTTTCCTTTCTTTGTCAAATCATGACAAGTTTTCACGTGTTTTCGGGGTCCATCACCGAATATCCATTATCAGCGCTACACCCTACATTATTACATTACCGCGACTCACAAAAATAACACATTTTTTTATTATTTTTTCAAAATCACATCTGATATGTTGGGATACCGTAAATAATGCAAAAAATAAAATAACCTCAGTATCCATACACGAGTATATAACAAAGAATATTTAAAAAAAACAAACAGTAAATTTTAAAACTAATATCAACAACATAGGCAGTTATTAAATGGATATAATAAATAAATTAAGAACTTAATGATATCAATAAAATTAAAACAGATATGTAATGATGAGTACTCATGTGAGTGAGCGCGCGTGTTTGTGTTTCTTAATATTTTAAGTAATTATTTTTATCCGGAGCAATTTTCATTGAAACCAATCTGTTATTCATTGACGTCGAAAGCTTAACTTAACCTTTTGAAGTTAATAATTTTGGTTACTTGTAAATTTTTTTCAAGATTATTTGGGTGTTTTTTTTTTTTTTTTTTTAATAATGATAAGTTATCTTGTTTCCTCTGCTTTGTGATGAGTATGTGGATGTTTGTGTTTCTGCATAAAACAAATAACAAACAGGATTAAAAGTAAATACCAATAGGAAGCCAAATAATATCAGTTATAGTTAGGAAGCAACTATTAATGGTTGGTAGATAGCGATGGCTGTTAAATTTCGAATAAAAAACAACCAACTTGAGTATTGATAAATTAATAAAAAATTGAATCATTATTTAATTGTTTTATTGTTAAGAGTGGAGTATTGTATACAGAAAAGTGTACCTGATGCCAGGGTAGTGGACCCCGAAACGTCGTAAAAACTTTTGCCATGATCTGACAATAATAAATGATAATATTTTTTCACTAAATTCCTAAATAAGAACATAACAAACCTATATTGTTTTTATGGGTACTCGTCTTACTCTCCTTTTAGGCTATACGGGGTTTCCAAGGCCAGGGCAGAGGGTGGGGAATTATTGCCGAGTATTATTTAATGTCCACTGGCTCCGTTTTCTGATTATCATTCTTTATCATTTATTTTTTCATCATTCTGATTTTTTTTCCTTATTATTATTATTTCATCATTATATTTAATAATGAAATAACAATTTATTTAAAAGAAAGAATCACATAGTCTATTGTTGCATTGTTAATAAAATAAAATCTGTTAAAAACAATTTCCGACATTTTGGAAATAAACATTTATTTATATTTTAAGAAGTTATTGTTTTCCAGAGCATCTTGCCTTCCAACCAGTCCCGCCAAAAGCTAACTTTTTTATGTTAAATAATTTTGGCTACTTTTAAATTTTTGTCAAGATTATTTGGATTTTTTTTTTTTCATAATGATAAGTTATCTTGTTTCCCCTACTAATGGACTATACGTGTAAGATAGCCCATACTGAAAGTAGCTATGAGATAAATTGTTTCTATTCCCATTAGTTGTGAGAGGACCTCCCTGAAAAAAGAAAATAATACTTTTGTGATACAGGCATTTTTTTAAGAAATCGTTGCTGAGAGTAGGTATAAGTCACAGCCGAGGTATTCCTCTTAACTTGTCCGTCAATTTGAAGGTGCTTATCTTATGTTCAATATATAAACCTATGTCTACCTATAATTCTCAGAAAATATAGAGTGCGCTTTTGCCCGTTTCTAAAGGAATTTTTATGCTATGGTATTTTAATCCAGTATAAATAGAAAAAAATCTGGTGCGGTGTGCGCTACACAAAATTTTCATTTCCCAACTTACTTAGATGGGAATTAGACGTGTTTTGATAACTATGCAAAAGCCATATACTTTTTTTCCACAATAATCCGGGAGCTGAGGATCAAAAAAGTTTCTGATTCAAAGAAAGTTTTAGATCTTAACAAATGTGAACGTCTGCCACCTCAAGGTTTTTGTCCAATTTGTGGTATCTCTTGACCTCGTTAACTTAAATCATAATAACAATGAAATACGTCAAACTAATCTACAAATGGCCTAGAAATACTCCGAATTATATAGTGCGACTGGAAACCGGTATAAAAACAATAGAAATAGAAATAGTCAAGAAAATGTACAGATGGTGGATCGCTTTATTAAAAATGCCCGAAGATAGACTTCCACGGATTTGTTACAACAGATTAAAAGATCTGGACCATAACAACAACATGATAAATAACTGGTATTCACAACTAAAAACAAAACTAACCAAAGTCGGATCAGCAACAATCTTGGAACATAATAAACCTAATCCTGACCTTGCCCAACTGTATTTTAAAGACATAATAAATAGATTTGAGAACCACTTTTTCTGTAACGACATAAATTCAGCCATAAATTCGAAATATAACTCAGAATACAGAAATATTATTAGCTTTAATCAGAGAGAACAATATCTAAACTTCAGAACTAATATAAAAAAATCTGGTGCGTGCGCGCAACACACAACTTTCACTTATCAACTTACTTAGATTAGTAATTGACGTGTTTTGCTAAATATCATTTCCCAAAGTCACACATTTTTCTACATTCATATCTTATTTTTGTTAATCGTTAAAGCCGTTTTTGAGTAAATAAAAAAACCCCGTGAAAATGATACAAAATTTATTAAGTAAAGTCCCCCCTCCCGTAGATCAATTTTGATGAAATTTTTACAGTCATATCTCGGGCATATAAGTACATCAAATACCAAGTTTGATCAAACTCGTTAAAACCGTTTTTGAGTAAATAAATAAAACACGTGAAAATGATACAAAATTTATTAAGTAAAGTCCCCCCTCCAGTAGATCAATGTTGATGAAATTTTTACAGTCATATCTCGGGCAAATAAATACATCAAATACCAAGTTTGATCAAAATCGTTAAAACCGTTTTTGAGTATATAAAAAAAACACGTGAAAATAATACAAAATTTATTAAGTAAAGTCCCCCCTCCGGTTGATCAATTGTGATGAAATGTTGGTTATCACATCTCTGGCATATAAATACATCAAATACCAAGTTTGATCAAAATCGTTAAAACCGTTTTTGAGTAAATAAAAAAAACATGTGAAAATGATACAAAATTTATTGAGTAAAGTCCCCCCTCCGGTTGATCAATTTTGATGAAATTTTTACAGTCATATTTCAGGCATATAAATAGATCAAATACTCAGTTTAATCAAAATCGTTAGAGCCGTTTTTGAGAAAATCGAAAAAAACTTAAAAAGTTATTAAATAAAGTACCCCCTCCCTTTGAGCAAATTTGAAGAAATTTTTGCTGTCACATCGCGGGCTTATACATACTCTAAATACCCAATTTCAGGTTCGCACGGTTTTTAGTTTTTGAGCTAGTCTGTTCACACACACACACACACACACACACAGACAGACACACACACAAACAGACCATTTCGCGGGACTTGGTTATTTTGACTCAGGGGATCCCAAAACGTGTATTTCCGTTGAAAACCGGAAGTCGAAAATTTTCACGATCGCAATACTTCCACTTACTATATATTTCATATATAGGTAAGTGAAAGTAAAAAAACAAAGATTAGTAAGTCAGCTTAGAATTGCCAATTTAACACAACCTGTATTTTACTATAATGGAATAACCCATAAATTAGAAGGGGAAGGAAATTGTACAATATGTAATCTTCAAAAACAGGAAAACTTATTCCATTTCTTGATAGAGTGCCCATTGTACAATGAATTGAGAAAACATTTCATAGTTAAATATATTAATCACGAAAATAATTCTATTTTAGGAAATTTGCTTACAATAGATACAATTCAAAAATTAAACGATATCTATCATTACACATTGGGCAATCTAAAAATAAGATCATTTATTATAAACGAATAAATTTATTAATATAAATACTTAGGACAACCATTCACAAGTAATTGATATTTCATTGATGTTGGTATTATTATTATTATTTTTTTACTTTCACTTACCTATATATGAAATATATAGTAAGGGGAAGTATTGCGATCGTGAAAAATTTCGACTTCCGGTTTTCAACTGAAATACACGTTTTTGGGTCCCCTGAGTCCAATTAACCAAGTCCCGCGAAATGGTCTGTGTGTGTGTGAACAGACTAGCTCAAAAACTATAAACCGTGCGAACCTGAAATTGGGTATTTAGTGTATGTATATGCCCGCGATGTGACAGCAAAAATTTCATCAAAATTGCTCAAAGGGAGAGGGTACTTTATTTAATAACTTTTTTCGTTTTTTACGATTTTCTCAAAAACGGCTCTAACGATTTTGATTAAACTGAGTATTTGATCTATTTATATGCCCGAGGTATGACTGTAAAAATTTCATCAAAATTGATCAACCGGAGGGGGGGACTTTACTTAATAAATTTTGAATAATTTTCACGTGTTTTTTTTTTTTTTAATCAAAAACAGTTTTAACAATTTTGATCAAACTGGGTATTTGATGTATGTATGTGCCAAAGATGCGATAGCCAACATTACATCAAAATTGATCAACCGGAGGGGGGACTTTATTTAATAAATTTTGTAACATTTTCACGTTTTTTTTTTATTTACTCAAAAACGACTTTAACTATTAACAAAAATAAGATATGAATGTAGAAAAATGTGTGGTTTTGGGAAATGATATTTAGCAAAACACGTCAATTTCTAATCTAAGTAAGTTGGTAAGTGAAAGTTGTGTGTTGCGCGCACGCACCAGATTTTTTTTTTATTCGTTAGTATATCTATTGTTTTTCTATTAAGATGTACGAGTATGTACATGTTAATAAGTTTTATCTATTAATTAATATTTATTTATAACTTATTTTCCTGTTTTTCTTTTCGACTTAAAGTATATTTAATTTTAATTTGTTCAAGATGGAGGCAGACCTCCTAAAACTAAAAACTATAAGCTCTTAAAGGCTTAATTGTTATTGTATAATTTAATCATTAATTTAGTGATCCCACCTCACGTAACTACTAGCAAAACTGCGAGATCGGGGGAGAAGTATCAGTGAAGAGGAAGAATTGGCTCCGCCTGGAGCCGAGCTCAGTGGCGAAGTGGTTAGCGGGAGACCCTTGTCACCCGGGTTCGACTCCCGGCTGAGCCCGATCTTTTCTTCTGAGGAAGAATTCACTATTTCTAGAATAGTAATAATTTAAGGGTATCCTCACCTCTCAGGGGGGGGGCACGCCCGTCCCTGGCTCCGCCATTGTGCAGAACATCAAATTTATGATGAAACAAGCTCCTTACAAACAACATTAGCCTGCGTGGGAAAACAATTAAAACCGTGAAAGTATTCGTAGTGCTTACTTCCTGCTAAGACTTCGGTTTTTGAAATATAAACCATTTTAAACTACGAAAAGACTATCTTTCATCTGTTAACATTAAGGATAAATTTTGCTAAGAACCTACCCGTCTAATTTTTCCTTACTGCTTGCTTGTTTTGTACTGCGAGTTGCTATTACATTAACCGGTTAACAAGTGAACTACCTAGAAACATTTTCAACCCAAGATTGATGAAAAATCTTAACCTTGTAAAGAGGACTATTTGGTGCATTGTAATCGCCCCTGGCGGTCAAACCGCGAAGCAATGTTTGACTTCGAGCTTCGTTCCAAAAACAACCGCGTGAAATGACCTTGAGAATACATCAATTTGCATAAATTTAATATCATAACTACTTTAATGAAAGAGCAATTTATCTGATAAAACGGGGGGGGGGGGGGGCTACAATCATCGCCCTAGTGAACTCTGACCTTAGGCCACTTGCTTTCTGCCCGATCTGATAGTTGGCCACCTTACATTAACAGAATAGAGAATTTTTACGTGTTAAGGAATTGGTTTACTACAATATGTGAACATTGTTTAAGTATGTAATAATATTTATCTTTGATTCGGTTTTTTTATTTATTTAACATCATTTTATTCTGCTATGGCTACTCGGATAATACTGCAGTTGGTGGCCTATAATTTAAATGTGTACAAGTAAACACCACATATAACTGACCGAGTGAAAAAACAGGGTCAGGCAAGTACAATCCTGTGCTTAAATACACATATCGGTTGCGCGGAAAGCGATTCTATTGACTATAGTAACTCGTAAAAGACGTCGAAAATCGGAAAAATGTACGTCTCAACAAACTAAAAAAAATGACACCTTCGAAAAAGCCCTGTGACCATTTTCGCTAAGAATTTCAGATTTTCCGCTTATAAATCGCAAACGAAGGGGTTTGCTAAAATGTTTTCCTTGAAAACCAGAAAAGATTGACACCATTTAGAAACCTCTATCACCAAAACCGAGTTTTCGCGCAGATAACTCGCAATCGAAGGCGATATGAGTTATTTCTATATTTTTCCGGTTAGCGGTTAAGGAATGCTTTTAAAATGATGCCTCACTCCTGAAATTTGATGAGGTATTAAAGAGGTTATGGCGTATCGACAAAAAAAGGCTTTAAAAAATAATATATATGATGATTGGTCGAGCTATATGAAAATTTTTAGACCATCTTGCCAACATTGTATGTATAAATATTGTATTTTTTAATTGCCCTAATTAACATAACACTAATAAGAGATATAATAAACATCACTAAAATAATATTAATTTGAGCAAACACAATAAGATCACCAGGCATGGGAGTCCGCAGAGGGGGGGACTCCCCCCCCCGAGGAATTTTTGAGAAATAATTACTGCAAATTAAATAGATAATTACTAAATGTTGTAAAAAGGACTACATGGTACAATGTTGTCGCCCCTGGCGGTCAGAAAGCGAAGCAATTTTTTCTTCCATACTTCGTTCCAAAAACTTAAACGTTAAAAAGGTGTTACAAAAAACCTTCAGAGCCTCTTAGCATTTCTGTTGGCTTCATGTAGTATCGTAAAAACTTGACCAATTCCGGTATTCTATGAGATCTATATCATACTTCATTAGTGTCAGCAAAAAGATCACCGAATTATTTTTCGGCTTCTGGAGTAGTTACTACATACTTGACTAAGCTTTCCAAATTCCGTACCAAATAATTCCATTTCAACCACCCTAAATTTTAAACCTTATTTTTGAAAAATTGTTTGGTTTATTCATTAGGACCACTATGAATAACTATCTGATCATAATTCTGAAGGAGTTCTTTAATATCTGGAACAGTAACCGCGAACCTTATTGTAACTGTGCTGTTAGAGCAACTATTTCAGGTAACTGAATTCACTCCGCATCCGGTTCCAAACAAATAGTTTCTGTTTCAGTTAGATGATTTTAGGTTATATAAAAAAATAAACTAACAATTGGTAAATAAGTTTTAAAGTATCTAATAAGAAACAGTCTAGTTTAAAGTTTAAACATTTAGAATATTTGTTATCGACATTAGTTGATATTGATGGTAAAAAAAAAAAAAAAAAAAATAAATAAAATTTTTGGGTCTTTTGCATTTTAGGCAACCTGTTACTAAGTTATGATAACGGTTATTTTATGATTTTAAACAGTGATTTATCTATATCAGATAAAATCATATGGTTTCATATTTGAAATTCTCTGAAGGTTATTATCGCATGCGATTTTTAACATATTCTTAAAAATGAATGTGTTAGAATTATATTCAGTTTGGAGTCAAATAAAATAGCTATAAAATTTTTACAAAGAATCGGTGTTCTACATGGAAAAATTAAATGCAGAGAAAGACACTACATAAAAATAATTTACCGTAAGAAACGCGTTCCGATTTGGAGATGCCGAAGACAGGGATGTAACCAATCCAGTAGTGTATATAAAGGTACACGGTTCGAAACATGCCGATAATGCCATACTATTTATATGTTCATGGGCCAATGGTTACACGACATCTTTTAAAAAAAAAGAGTTGAAAACGATGATATCCTGATAATTATCTTTTAATAAAAATATTACTATTAAAATGGTAAAGAACTTGATACAGAAATAAATACGGGTAAAACGAAATATACGGTCAGCAGCAGAATTATGGAGAGTTACGGTAATACAGATGTGGCACGGAATACGTTCGAATATAGAGAGAAATTTGGATATTTAGGGCCGATGATAATTAGAAAATGGGAAATCGAAGAGAAATCACTAGGCTCACGCATTCTTTCCCGAAACTTAATAGTTCGAATCTACAAAACTATTATTCTTCCATCAGTCCTTTACGGATGTCAATCATTATTATTTATGTATCATTCATCCAGAGATCAATATGGTATGCAAATTATTCGCTCGTGCCAAGTAGTTTGTATCTATTTGCGTTTGCTACACATGACTTTCCTATAAAAAAAATCTTGTGCGACGTCAGTAAAGACGTAACGCGCATGCGAACATTTCTCAATTTGGTTCAAGTACTTGTTGGAACATACCTAACATTTTTTATGTATATAAAATGTATTTATGCTGATGAAGATGCTAATAAATACACATATTTTATTGCACTCATTAATGGAACTTGAAATTTTCGGCTTGTGGAAAGACTTTTCTTTATTCCTCCTGTATATGTTTATCAAATTCTTGTATTTCTTATATTTAGTCGTTTCTTATGTTACTGGGCAAAAAGAGGGACAGTTAATTTCTACATATAAATGAAATGGACTTTATTAGAAGAAACTTTTTCTTCGCAATTTAAGCCGCCTCAGAACATTTTTATAATGATAAAACCTACCTGATATGAATTTTTGCGGACTTGGCAATTTTCACTCAGGCGAAAATAAAACGTTTAATTCCGTTGAAAACGTTCAAAATTTTTCACGATCGCAATACTTTCCCTTACTTTATATTTCATATATATGTAAGTAAAAGTAAAAATAAAAAAAAAAATCCATTTAGAGATTTCTCGCAATATAATATACTATGTAATATAATGTATAATGAATCTACTAGAGTATATAGTTATACTAACTTATATTGTTTCTTGCATATCAATATAAATATAGATGAACATCTGTCTGTTTGTTCTTTATAGAAATCCATACCGTTTGTCCTAAAATCCTCCAAATTTCGCTCAGTGGTTCTTTCATACCAGGTACGAACACTTGTCCATATTTAAATTTCATAACTTCAGCCAATCTCTGGGTATTTTCTTTATTGTTATAAAAATCTTTATGATCTCGCTTTACATTGGAGACGTGAAATTCTGTTTAGTGAGTCGAAATTCCCCGGGTGTAATCGGGATATACAGATAGTATCTTATATTTATTATTCATTAATTTTTCAAAGAAGAGAAATACCCAAATAAAAATTGAAAATACTTAACCCCCCCCCCCAAAAAAAAGAAAAAATACTTCATCAACTAACTCTGAACATACTATAACATTGAAATACTTGATCAACTAACTCTGCCGTATTTTAGGGGTCAAATGGAGACTGTTGTGAGGGCAAACTGACCGTGGGATTTCGAGAACAATCTGCCTTTCTACCTCTTGCAAGAACTAATTACCATCTCCTACCCCCACCACTTCTTCCCCGAGTTTGTTAGTCATCTTTCTCGCAGCCTTGTATACTTCCTGTCCTGTCTGTAGAGTCTCTAGAGCGAACAATAACGAACCTATATATACATTTATACACCGACAGTTATACAGAGAACCGGCGCCTGAGTGTCGGAAACACTAACATATATAATATAAACAAACATAGCCCACTCGATCGGAGACTAAATGATACGGTGACATCACGTTAAGGTCCCCGGCGCTAAATGGTTCGGGCGCCAAAAAGTAAACAAACGCCACAGTCTATTTACAAAAAAAAAAAATACGTTTACAAAAATTCACTAATGACTTAAAACGAATAACATTTCATAATATTTATGATTAAAGATCATAAAAAACAAAACAATACATAGCCTACTAGAATATAAGGGTGTTAATTGTATTCTGAGAACGATTTTGACATAAACATTCCCAGGTTATTTTTAAATAAATAATAAAAGTCAAACATGACAACTTTTAGTATATGTTATTTCACTTTTCATAAACACAGATGTTCTGTTAAAATGCCAAGTATTAAAGTATAGGGATGTAGTATTAAAAAAAAAAAAAATATTCTAGAGGGATTCAGAGGACTGGATAAAGTTAAAACAATAAATTCAGTCAGGCAAAATAAAATAAGTTTGAAAAAAATATATTCATGTGACTTTTAAATTTTTTCTTTCCCCACGTCAATGTCACTCTGGGAGTTGAGTGATCATTAGTGCATACAGAAGTTGCTTCTAAACTAAACTGAATATTAATTCACTTTAAAACAGAGAATTGATGTAACCTTTATTCCAATTGGTGACCTTTAGGATAGAGCCAGATTAGCCTTTTGAATTTTTGAGGCAAATAAAATTTGACTGCTCGTCAAAAATTAATCTTTTAGTAAAAAAAAAACTTTAAAAAGTTTCTTGACATATGAACTTCAACTATTTCTATGAATGTATAAGCAGTTGACAGAATAACATACTTTAATTTCAACATTTTCCAGAAAAGCACTTATATTATTTCTTTTAAGAAAATTCGTAAATTTTTATTTGCCACAAAGAAAGAGTAGGAATTTTCCAAAGAAAAATATTAGAAATTGGAGTTACCTGGTCATTCTGTCGACTAATAGGTACATATCAGGCCTATAAATATGGAAAGAATAAAGATAATAAATGCAAAAATAATTCAAATATTCAAAGCGAATTTTAATATTGTTAAAAAAAATAAATATTATTTTTTTAAATAACAGCTAAAGCTTACATAAAACCAATATTATATACCTAGAACTACACTTAAAGAGAATTACTCACGTGGAACTTTCACATGAAATTAAAAAAGACAATAAATGACAAAAGGATAGAATCAACTGTCTCATCTTTTCGACTACACAACACGACTAATCTGCAGCAGTACGCTATTCGGACAAAAGAAACAGAAGTTTGGTGGTCGTAAACATTAAAAAGAAGATTGAAAAGTACCATCCAAATCTTTGGCAATTCGTCAACCTACTGCGTATACATGAAATCCAAATTCAACGAAGCCAAAAATTCCCACCCCAAAGCACCGGTAGACACAGATTCAAAAGAAAGTGAAAAAGAGTACTCCTTCTTCCATAATATATACAAACAAAATCCAAATAAAAAAAATTATCAGCTGCTCTGTAATACATTTTTGTATTTAAATTACCGTGGAAGTACAGAAAAAATACTGCCACAGGGACAAACTATAAAATTGAAAATGACAAAGAAGAGAATGAATTTGCAGCTCGATTTACAATACAAAATAAATGCCGTCTTAAGGAAGAGACGGAAATGACATAAGAAAAGAAATTATTTCCATATAAAAAAAACAAAAAGTTAAAACCTTGTCAAACCAATGTAACTAAAATATTAAAATTATATACCCAGAACTTACAGATAATAACTCACTTGGATCACTAAAAAAATACGGTGAATGTCAAAAGTATAAAATCAACTTTCCCTAGATCCCTCCACTACACATCATCAACTAAGGCTAATCTGTGGCCGCACACCATTCTTCAGTCTTCAGTAAAACAGGTACACGTTAAAAAGAAATTTAAATATCACCATCCAAAATTTTAGGAAATCCTACAACCATACCTAAAAACAACATTAACAATTTCAATAGTAATCCGTGACATTTTCATTAAAAATTTATCTCTAGTCCGAAAATCACATCCCCGTTCATCGGTTAAAAAGAAAGTCGAAGAAAATTCTTCTTACATGGTACATAAAAATCCAAATAATTCAAAGAAATGCCAGATAAAAGCAATTTATCAGATGCTCTATAAATCATTTTCAAATTTAAAAGAATAAATAAATAATAAAAATAGCTACCATTTTTTCTTTTTTGTTAAGAAAATATTCTATTATCACTATTATATTTATATATATAAGAATTTTTTTTTAAAAATTCCACAAATGCACTAAAACACAAACTAATCCACTACAAACAAACACAAACACAAACATAGAATACCCTCTCTACAGATGATACATACGTCTTATTCCCCAGTCCATCATGACAGTAGGCGCGCGTGCGGCGACTGGCGGTGGCGGACTGGCGGGAGAAGAGAGCAGTGGTGCCAACCCCGGTGGGGGCCTATACCATGCCCTACCTCAAATCGATAACTGCCTCTCGATGTACATATATTGGCACCACTGCAGGAGGCCGTCTTTAGCAAAAGAGTGGTCTCTCATAACCAATCTTGATACATTAAACCGGAAAGAGATGCCGAAGAAATGAAAAACTATTATACAGGATGATAAAATATCAGAATCTTTAGACAAAAGATTTTTTTATTAGGAGAGCCTACGTTTTGCTCGAAAATTTTGATCTTCATCAGGGCTTGTGGATTCCAGAGTAATACAGAGACACCGTAATAATAAGCAGTAATAATAACGTATTATTATACGTTAACACCGTAATAATAACGATAAGGTTTTAAAAATGTAAGTCAAAAATTTACGGTTTCTAGGTTTTACTGTTTTTTTAAACTCTAAACTGAAACGTATCTAATGATACGTAAAAAAATCAAAGTCAATCCTAATTGAAACATGATATAATTTTTTAAATAATTCAAAGACCTCAGTAATTTTTATAAAACGAATAAAAAATAAAGTAACATTGTGTTATGAATAACTAATATCATAACATATTTTTATCCTATGTTTGTTTAACGTCCATTTATGCTACTAAGGCTAATCGGACGATGCTACAGTGGGAGTCCTAAATATTGCCTATCCATGTATAATTAGGATAGGGATCTTTAACGAGTACCTGACTTCGTACAGGCTCGGGACCACCATTTTACGTCCTATCCGAGGAACGGCATGGCTAAGGATTTTTTAGTCCCAATAAAAAATCCTAGGGCTACCGCTGGGCGCGAACACTTAACCTTTAGTATTGTAGGTCGCCATGGTAACCACTATACCACAGGTTACCCCTTTTTTTTGGGTATTTGCCTTATTTGAGCAATTAATATAAGAAAAAATATATGAGATAAGAGTATATATAAGATACTAGCTGTATATCCCGGTTACACCCGGGGAATTTCGACTCGTCTCCAATGTAAAGCGAGATATATAGATATTCGTTAACGAGTACCTGACATCGTACAGGCTCGGGACCACCATTTTACATCCTATCGGATGGACGGCATAGCTAAGGATTTTCCACTCCAATTAAAAAATACTAGGGCCACCACGGGGCGCGAACCCGCGACCTTTAGTATAGTAGGTTGCCATGCTAACCACTACACCATAAGGTGACCCTTATTTTTATCCTATAAAAATGAATCATTTTATGCGTTATTTATAGTTTAATTTTTATGACGCCATTATTATAAAAAGAAACACTAGTGACTGTCAATTAAAAACCTTAAACAATAACAATGAATAAAATTGCATGAGTCTTCTAAGAGAAGATGGTATGGTGTGAACATTATAATCATATTAACTAACTGAAGGCCTAATGTGTAATGTGATGATGTCAAATAAGAGCTATTCAGCAGGGGTCCTCCTAATTAATTAATAAATATAGTCTGAAAAAAAAAAATCGAAGGTATAATATAGTGAAATATTACATTAATAATGTTACGAGCGATCAGAAAATTATAGAAGACATTACAAAGTTAGAGACAAAACAATAATACAACACTAACACCTGTAATACAGTAAACAGAGAGAAGGATAGATGGGTTGCTGAACCCTCGGACAATGGGGGAACCAGTCCATAACGCTTGAGATATTCATCAAGGAGTTCAGCTCTAGGCGGGGGGTGGTGGGAGGGGGCACAGCGAAGGTGCCTTTACACTGCGCGAACTTTACCCTCGAACAGCTATTCTAAATAAGACTCAAACAACTTTAAACAAGGACTCGAACAGGTGTTTTATCCGTTCGCCTGTGTGTTAGGGGATAGCGCTAGTGTCGCTTTTGAGTTAGTTAAGATAAGCTTCTAGACATTCTTTTAGCATTTTTATGACGTTAATTTTATCCATAATAAGTTAGATCAAAGACCAGTACAGCCGCTAGTTCCAAGTCAGCCGTCTTTGTAATGAAAATTATTGTATTAAGGTGAATAGGTGCTGTCAGACATCATTGTTCGCTCGACTTCACTGTTAAGTGTGAATGGCTGTTCGCGATACGGCCGGTACGGCAGGGTTCGGGTATTACCTGTTCGAGGGTGAGGTTCGCACAGTGTAAAGGCACCTTTGGTATTCGGCTTTATTAGAAAACATAGATTACTTTATGTAGGTCATGAAAACGGGGGGAGGGGGGTAACTAACCTTATAGTAAGAAGGGGCACCAAGCCTAATTATACAGCTCTAGAAAATAAAAGTTAAACAATTTCCATAAATGATTTTGGGTAAAATCCTTTGAAACAAATAATTTATACCATCGAATCATTGTAAGGATAATATCATGGTAAAAATAAATAAAAAACAGAAACAATCTATTTATTGCTTAAGCTGAATAAGAATAAACAGATTACTATAAAAAAATCCTCTTATTTAAAGTTTTTTCATGGCTTTTCTTGAAGGATCTGACAATTTTTCGGCATCGGAAGAGAAGACAATATTCCAAATTATGCATGAATCATTAACTTTTGGTGAAGTATTGTAAGTAAATATTAAAGCCTACCGAAAAAAGAAAATATTTGAACCTTTCAAAGGACTACAAGCAAGAAAAGGTAACTATAAAACGCCATTGGAATAATTCAAGATTGATTTAAATAACTTTTATAGATATTGGGGGGGGGGGATATTTTTTATATAAATATAAAATAAAGGAATTAAAAAAATATATATAATAAGATAAACAGGGGATAAAGAAACTGATTTAGAACTAAGAAAGGGAATGGGGGGGTAGGGGTTAAATACGATTTGCATAGAGATTGGCCGGGGAGTTAGCGACACGCGAGTAGGCAGGATCTTGGGTTTTCGGCCCTAATTGAAAACTATTAACCGGATTAGTTTAGAGTTTAGTTACTAAAGGCATCAACCATACTTAGCATTAATCCACAACTAACCAACAATTAACTTTAGTCAAAATTATAGAGCTTATAATGATTATATGAAATAGTATGGCTTAAAATATAATTAGAAAATTTATAGTATTTTGATTATTATTCAAATAACCGACATAAAAAAGTTATTATTTAAAATTTTCGCATTGCACTTATTATACTAAATATCCTCGTTGATACTACTCAAAACGAGTAGCTCTAAGGTCCTAAAAGACGAAGTATGTCACCAG
Organism: Aelia acuminata; assembly: GCA_911387785.2. Lineage (NCBI taxonomy): Eukaryota > Metazoa > Arthropoda > Insecta > Hemiptera > Pentatomidae > Aelia > Aelia acuminata. The sequence goes on from OU426978.1 coordinate 224,409,619, forward strand.
TAAATAGAAAACAAGAATCATGCGCAGTAAAAAAAATATTCGAATGTCAAGACTGGCTTGTTAATTAATCTGAGTGATACCAGCCTATAAGGAAAATTCAAACTCTAACACAAAAACAGTTTTAAAAATGAATATAACCACAATTCTAATAATCAAAAACAAAAACTAAAGAGATAAATTGCAAATAAAATAATTTTTTTGTTCTTCTGAAAATCTGAAAATTAATTAACACAGGACTTTTTTTAAGCAACGCCTATGCTAACTAGTGATTTAAAAACATAATATGTATACATACACACACATAAGTAGAGGGGTAGATATATTTTAAGTTCTGTCATTAATGAAATAAAGCATCTTTATAATTCATAAAATATAAAAATAAAAAAAGTACTTACTATGTAAGGTATTTAATTAATAGGTAGAGTAGGTAAGCACTTACCTGAAAACAAACAAAGCAAATTTCAATTACTTTAAGTTAAAAAAAAAAAAGGAAATAAAATGACAAAATATCATATAAAAGAAATTATAGCAATTTCACAATTCAAACATTTTTTAACCTCACGATAATTGCTCAACATAAAATAACATTCATATACGGTATTATAATATTTATTAGATTAAATTTATTACATAGAAATATAAATATTATTTTTAATCGAAACCCTGTATCTTATGGAGCCTTTAAACTGTGTCAAACCTCACCCTCGAACAGATAATCCCAAAAACCTTGCCGTACCACGAACAGCTTTTACACTTAAACGCCGAGCGTACAATGATGTCTGACCGCTCCTATGCAGCTTGATAGCTATGCAAAGATGGCTGACTTGGAACTAGCGGCTGTTCTTTTGCTCTAACTTATTATGGATATAAGCAAAGTTAGAAAAATGTTAAAAGAAGTTCTAGAAGCTTATCTTAACTAACTCAAAAGCGACACTAGCGCTATCCCCGAACACACAGGGGAACAGATAAAGAATCTGTTCTAGTTCGTGTCTTATTTAGAATAGCCGAACACTTTTCCATAGAGTTTGTTCGAGGGTGAGGTTCGCACAGTGTAAAGGCACCTTTAGACACGATCTCGAAGAGTCTGTTCGCTAGTGTGTTCGGGAAGAGCACTAGTGTCGCTTTTGAGTTAGTTAAAATAAGCTTCTAGAACTACTTTTAGCATTTTTCTGACGTTGCTTTTATCCATAATAAGTTAGATATGAAGCAATAACAGCCGATAGTTCCAAGTCAGCCGTCTTTGTGATGAAACTTGTTAGATTAAGGCCCGATGCACACGGACGACACTTTTCTGCGATGCGGACTATAAGCCAGGTCAGGGGTACCTGGAGTATAATGGTAAATCCGGTCGGTCCATTGTACTCCAGGTACCCCTGACCTGGCTTAGAGTCCGCATCGCAGATAAGTGTCGTCCGTGTGCACCGGGCCTAAGGGGCATAGGTGCGGTCAGACATCATTGTTCGCTCGGCTTCACGTTTCAGTGTAAATAGCTGTTCGTAGTAAGCCTGTACAGCTAAGTTCGGGGGATTATATGCACGTCACGTTGTTCGACATAGTTTAAACGTCTTCAGATCCCTCTTGACCAAATGAAAACTGTTTCGAAACAATTTAGTTATCATATCCCGAGAAATGTGGAAGAATGCTGCAGAATGTGGAAGAAGAAACAGAAGCAGTTTTTTGAAAGTTCCTAACTTGCCTTGTTTTTTTTTTTCTAATAAGCTATTAAAATCTGTGTAATCGATTGCAACAGAAAGTCAACATAGATAGTCATAGAAGTATATTTTTAAAGTAAGAAGAAGAAGTAGATTTAGATTTTTAAAGTCTTAACATCAGATTTAAGCTAGTTATAGGAAATTAAAAGAGCGCCACTGGTTTATCTTAGCTTTGATGCGAAAGCTTTTTTTTTTCTTTTCTCATTTTTAGACGATTTTGAAAAAAAAAAAAAGATACAAACCATTTCTAGTGCTCATAATTTCATTAGAGTTAGTAGAAAAGATCCAGAAACAATTTTAGCATTTAAGAAGAAAAAATTATATTATAAATGGGATTTATAAAATTTGTTTAACGTCTTTTATGCCACTATGGCTAGGGATCTTTAACGAGTACCTGACATCGTATAGGCTTGGGACCTCCATTTTCCGCCCTATCCGACGGACGGCATAACCAAGGAATTTTACTCCCTTTAAAAAAATCCTATGGCCACCTCGGGAAGCCAACCAGCGACTTTTAGTATTGTAGGTTGCTATGCTAACCACAACAATACAGGTGACCCCTAATTTTTTTTTTATTTAACGGGCCTCAAAACTTCAATCATATAGTTAACGATTTATTGATTTATAAATTTAGGGATCTGAAATTCCCACGATCGCTCAACTTTCTCTTAATTTATACATATCATATTAAGAGGTGAGTGAAAGTTAAGCACGCATTGATTAAAATAAAAAATACAAAATCGGGGCATCAAAAAGGGGCCGAACCCGCAACACAGCCAAGCGATGTGTAGAAAAGCCGCATTTTATTATACTGAACAATATGCTTAAAAAAATAGCTTTAAATATTTTGAAAATTACGTGCATTAAGCATAAGGAGCTAAGTGAAAATATAGTTTCTTTTTTTATCTTTGACAATGTGACAATGCAAAACAGACATCTTGGCGTATCATTTTATTCCTCAGGTTAGCTGGTTTAGAAACTTAACACCTTAAGGTGACTTTACACCTTACGAACCTCACCTTCGAACAAGTTCTCCTTCGAACCTTGCCGTACCGACGTGAGGCGAACAGCCATTTATACTTCACGTGACGTTAAGCGAACCAATATGGTTGACGCACCCAAAGCTAGCTTATGATAAAGAAAAAATCTCCATTATCAATATATTTTATATTATCTGAAAACTAAAAAAATAGGAGACGATTTACAACGGTTCACAAATTACACTAGTATCACAAACAACTCCTGTCACTTAGGAAAAACCCAAATCAAAAGTGACACTAGCGCTACCCCCGAACCCAGGCGAACAGATGAAGTACCTAGAACAGCCGAACAGTCGACGTGAAGGCTTCACGAAGGTTGTTCGGGGGGAGTGTTCGAAGGTAAAGTTCGTAAGGTGTAAAGGCACCTTTAGATGCGGCATTGGTCCCCGCGGTCCGACATCTTGCATTCCCCTCTTAACAGCCGATTTTCAAATGAAAATGTCCGAAAGTCCGAACACTTCAAATACTCATTTTAGTCTATTTTTAATGAGATTATTGCATTTTAGTGCAGAAAATGTAGCTAACAGCTGAAATTCTGTTGTTTTTTAGAATCGGACTCCGAGGTCCGATTTTCGATAAAGGATGGCGTAAATCCTGTATCGGCCTGTCCTGCGCATATTATGTCTAGTTCCAATCCTTACCTAGAGACAATGCCCTTGAGACGCTCATTTAATTCCCTTTTAATCAAAAGATAACGCTTTCGTAAAAGTATTCCCATCGAACCCCGACGTCCGATATCGTCTATGGCTCATCCCAGCAGTCGGACCCCGGGGACCGATGCCGCCCAATTCAGGATCGTGTTTTCAGGGCCTGTTGGTACAGACCTAATATTTCTTTTATGTATAAAATATAATTATGCAAAAATTTTCATGCAAAAGACTATGCATCTGCCAAGGAGCAGATATTTTTTATGATTGCAAACCCCAACCAACTTAAGTATTTCATAAAAATTTCATCATTACCATCTATAATCAATGTATTGTAGAAGTTGATGGAGTTTGTTTGTTTTATTTATTTATATATGTCTTTTATCTTTTTAGCAGAAAAAAAGAAAGTAAAATAAAAATAATTTTTAAAGAAATATTCGCATTAATACAAAAAGTGTACTCGATAAAAAATTCGATAAAAGCCATAACTAATCAATATAATTTAAAAAAAAAAAAAAACATTACTAAACACAATTCTTCCATTTAAATTACTAATTGGTTATACCAGACAGTGTGACATACCGTTTGACCTAATCAACAATGTTCCTGTGAACCTTTGACCTACTATGGATCAATAAAGTAACAAAAATGAACAGCATGAAATAAACCAAAATAACTTTGTATGGAAAGCATTTCTATGATTTATTTTTATCAAATAATAGACGAAAAATATGTAGATAAATCACTATTTTTTTAATGTTTAAATTCAGGAAAATAGGTATATCGAATGCTCATTATATAAAGTGAGATTTTTTTTTTTTTTTTTTTTTTTTTTTTGAAAAGCCAACTTTTCGATCCCTACACCTGGATCTTATTAAGGGTTTCGGAGTACATAGTATAATACAGATATTGTATTACTCTAAAGAGATTGTCTCTCTGTATTTATCTGGATTGAGAAGCCCTGATGAAGATCCACATAATAAAAGATCATCATCAGAAAATCATGACTATTAATCATCCTAACGTAAAGCAAAACAGTTGACTATTATACTCCTCTAAATCTCTGTTTTATTGTTTATATTAAGTATACCATACTTAACTCTTTTTATTAATCTAAATCTTACTGTTGTTTATGTCCATTCTCCATTATGAATTAAACATAAATTAGGAAGGTCATTAAAGCTCACTTTATATAATAAGTATTCGATAAATTTTCCTGATTTTAAACATTTAAAAAAAAGTAATATATCTACATATTTTTTTTCTATTACATTTGATAAAAATAAATTGTAGAAATGCTGTCTACACAAAGTTGTTTTAATGTATTTAAAATTCAAGTATTTAATAGTGTTTTCAAGTCTTTCTTGGGGTATGGGGCTCAGGCTTGGGGAAGTAAAGAATATGTAGAAATCGAAAAACTTTTTTATTTTTCCATTAAGAAATTATTTAACTTATCACAAACCACGCCATCATATCTCATTCATATAGAAACCAAAATAGTTCCCATATTTATTGACATCTTAAAAATACATCAGTATTACATTCTAAAACTTTTATCGTATTCAAAAACAAAAAGTCAAGACTATTAATGATCCTATCATAAAACAGGGGGGTAACTTTAACAGTTCAATTCTACATCATGACCAGTTAAGACATAAAATGAGCCTTAATACACAGTACATAATAATAAGGTTTTTATTATATATGTATATATTTTTAAAAAAATTATGGAAAGCAGCAGATCAATGAGTAAGGCACTCAGCACGTATGTGAAGTATTTTTTTACCAATAAAAAGGAAAATATATAATCTTTTGATTGTAAAACAATTGGAAATAATGATGTTTGCTGTTTGAAATCTTTTTCTTGACAGCTTCCAAATTTCTGATTATTTATTACTTTAAATAAAGTATCAAGTTAAATAAAGTATGTAAACATAGTTCATTCCATGAGGATTAAAGGCATATAAATAAACATTAGCTTTGTGATTCATTTTTAGTAGAAAAAATAAAAGGTAAATTTTATTTTAAAAATCTCTACGAACTTTTCAGACAACCCAATACATAACCTCATACTCGCTTATAACATGAAAAGACATTTAGTATAGACCCATCACAACTGAAAAGGACCTCATAGGGGTTTGTTATTGGTTTAAAGTGAGCAGAAGTTGAAAGCTGTAATCTAATAATAATAGAGGTAGTGTAGTCCCTGAGAAAACTCAGCGGATATAAGAAATAAGGCACCATTACAGGGAAGCTTATGAGGAGGGCAGGAACTAGAAGAACATACTTTCTGAAGATTATTGGCAAAAAAATTCTGATCAAACACAAGTTATTTAACACGTAAATTCTAACTACACCACATGTGACCCTAAATACATGCATATTTTGTTTTATAATCGTTTACTAGATATTTCTAATGATTTCGAAAACAAAATAAGAATACTAAGGAAAATACGATTACAAAAGTAGAAAAAAAAAAAAAAAAAACTTCATTGACAATATAGAAAATCGATACCTGTAGGTTTCATGCTCACTGAAAGCGATGTCCAAGAAAATATTTAAATGAAAGCATGAAAGAGAAAATATCAAATAAGTCACAAGAAAAAAATTTAAATAATTCATATACATCTAAAGGGTACAACATTAAAAGGTCTACTGCCATCTTAATTAATATCAAGTTAACATAAATAACAAAGAAAAAGAAATTTTAACTATTGCTTACATGATCATATTCCTCGTAGATGTTGAAAACATGATCCGATGTAATTATTCTCAAATACAAAATATAAATGATCCAAGCTCAATGTTAAACTGATGAAATGTTTTTAAACGATAACTGTTCAATATGTCACAACAAGATAAAAATAAACAGAATAACATTGTATATCAGAGACGCTGTCCAGATGAACCTAATCATTATATCACAAGTGCATTGGTAAAACGTAGTTTAGCAAACAATTTAATGCAAACAAATTCAGATGTTTGTGTTTTTCATTAAATAATAAGATACAAATTATATTATTAATTTCAAAATCTTATTTAAAGGAAATAAAATTAGGAAAATGAGAACATTGACTGATCATATCTAAGCTATTGAATATAAACAATAGTTCAATTATGCAATAGTTCACTAATAGCAAATCACCGACATTAGAATGGAAAATAATGAAATAAAGATAAACATCAAGATAATCAAAAGATATAGACACAAAAGTAAAAAATTAGGTTAAATGTAAAATATTCATATTACTTTTTTCTTAATTTTATGAACCAATAAGGAACAGCACTCTTATCTTATACTTATTGTGTATAACATCATTGTAACATCGTGAATGAATAATATTTATTTACACATCAATACATAATACAATTAAAAATTGAAAAATATTAATGACAATGGCAAAAGCCGTCTGTCAGAGTTAACTGCAATGTTGTATTGTATTGTATTGTAACATCGTATCTCATTGTAACATCATTGTGTACCAGGTGTGTAAATATGAAACCGGAATTTTTCAAATTGCAAATAAGAGTTGATTGTGTAAAAATGATACATACTTTTTTATTCGAAGCACTGTCCTTCGCTATCTATGCATTTTTCCCATCATTCAGGCAATTTGTGGATTCCCCGCCAAAATAATGCTTCCTCTTCTGAGTCAAACCAATCACTTAACCAATTTCGTACATTTTCATAAGAAGTGAAGCGCTGCTCAGCTAGTGCGTGTCCCATCGATGCAAATAGGTGGTAATCGGATGGGGCCAAATCTGGTGAATAAGCCGCATGCGGAAGAATTTACCAATAAAAAACATATGGATCGTTTCCAGCCGAATGTGATGTGGCATTGTCATGGAGCAAGATCGCTTTTCTTATATCTCTTCTTCTATCCTTTCTTGATATTTGGGACTTTTTGGCGCAAATCTTTATTCAAATTTATCATCTGTTGTAGGTAGCGTTCCGTATTAACAGTTTCCCCAGGTTTCAGCAGCTCATAGTAGGTAACACCCATCTGATCACACCAGACACAGAGCATTTTCTTCCTCCACAAGCGATGCCGATGGTTCACCAGGAGTTACCCAGGATTTTTTACACTTAGGATTCTCGAAGTAAATTCACTTTTCATCACCAGTCACAATTTGATGAAGAAATGACTTTTTTTCTGTACCTGACGAGCAGCATTTGCCATGAGGTTTTTCGAGCTTCCTGCTGCCTGTCATTCAGTTGGTGAGGTACCCATTTTCCGACCTTCTGGATCTTTTCCATGCCTTTCAAACAAATGGAGACGGTGTCACATGTAATAATTGTCCAACAAACGCTTCCGAATTAGCGTTTTCAAAGTTTTTTTTTTGTTGTTTTCCACGGTCTTTGTTTCTTTTATCGAAATCCATCTTTAAATTTTTTGAACCAATCGAAACATTGAGATTTGCCTAGGGCATGCTCCCCGTAAGCTTCAACAAGCATCCTATGTGATAACGCTCCAATTTTTTTCAGAAGGAAACGGAAAATAAATGCTGTCCGCAAATCTTGATTTGTTGGCACAAAAGTCAACATGTTCAACGCCACTAAAAACACGGTTATAGAATGAAACTGATGTTGGTAGCAATTGGATCTCTTTATTACATGTAGGCAAAAGCAGATAACACCACTGACGTATTAGTTAGAAGATTATATTGACTGCTAACTCCTATCATTGGTGAATTCCGGTTTCATATTTACACACCTGGTATAACATCTACTGTAATATCATTAGGTGCATTGTAAACTAATCAATATGAAAAAACCAGGTTTTTATATTTAGCACACATAGGCAGCATTTTCTGTTTTAAAACCTAATAAATTTTTATGATTCAATCTCAATTCCATTCTAGTTAAATAAAAAAATGTATTTTCAAGTAAGAACACATTTTTAATGTTAGATCTGGTCAATCTTTTAGCCGATCGAAATCCTTGAAATTATTATAACTGTTACTAATGTATTAATTACCCACTAAAAAATCATACAAAATAATACCTAAAAATCACAAAGCCAGGCACCGAATAGAACTAAAGGTAAAAAAGTAAAAGAAAGTGTTTTTGGCTCTCCTAAAAAGTTGACGTTTTGCGGATTACACTGTGCACCCAGTGTATACTTCAACCATTAGCAGATCTAGGTGAAGGGGGCAACCCCAAAATGGAAAAAAAAAAAAAAAATAGAGGACATTCTAACTGCAGAAAAAGCACTTATATTCAGAAAAAAAAAATCATTATTTTTTATTCATTTTTGTTCCTCCCCTTCCTCACCTTTTAGGCTATATGAGCTTTCCCAGGCCATGGGGGTGGGTGGGAATCGTATTTAAAGGTGTTCTTTTTGTCATGTATATTGTCATAAATTTTGTTTCAAAGGTGCTTCTTCTATTTATATATTTATTTAATGTCTTCATAGTAATTTGATTTATAAAATCGGATGCCCTATAATCGGTGTCCTTCCCAGAGTTAACACCCTTCACATAAATAATTGTTTAAACTTAAAAGTGCGTTTCATATTAATAATTCATCATCATCTTCAATTCAAGAAGTAGGCTGTTGCCTGTTTTGATCTCAAAAAATTATTCCCTTCATATTCTGGTCTTTCACAAATCTGAATCAATCCAAATTGGTGACTGATTCGCTTAGATTTAGTACTGGGCTCTTTTAGCATAGATATAGGCTAATACACCAGTTCTGTCTTAAAATCGGATGAATCAAATTCATCTTGATTAGGATTAATTGTGATTGAATCAGATTCGTTCGGCCAGAACGTGGTCTTAAGAAAGTTAATGATACTGAATCGTGTTTTTCATTCTTTTCAGACTCCACACCACAATGCCTTCCTGTAGCCTATTTTATAAATGTCCATGCTTCATTCCATGGATTGAAGTTTTAATCCTATCGTTCCAAATAGATTTTTAAATTCTTCCTAAACCTATTCTACAGTGCCCTCAATTAATGAAGGTGTTACCTTAGACTTTGTTTGTTATATGTTCTATGACCATACGATATCTAAGGGGGAAACCTCTGAATGTATACTTACTGCTGTACACCTATCCTGACTAAGTCCGACAGTTCTTTATTTAAGATATTTAAACTTTTATGGGATCTTTTCTATTTGCTGGCCTCAAGTGATTTAACTGGGTAGCTAGTGATAACATTTGTTATAGAAATATAACCCAAAATAAAATAGTCTGTAATCAAAAATAATCTTTATTAAAAACATCAATAAATATAAGATATCAATATCTTAATTATTAGGAGGCATAAATATGGAACTGCGAACAAAAAACATTCCCTGGTCTCCCTACAAAATCCTCCGAAAACCCATCGCTCAGGTAACAGCCTTCCGTCGATATATTTTCTTTTTGAGAATAGACTTTCGTCGATTTCCACTGAAAGGCCATTTCCACCAATTACTAAAGGATTTTCTAAAATGGAATACGCACACACTTCTCTTAATAGGTTCTTATAATCAGTCATTGCTCCTTTAGACATTTCAAATTCTTCCTCACAAAACTTGGTAGTGGTGTACTCTCTCGTCCAGCTGTATATGAAATATATTATTATTTCCAAACTCAACCTTGTTTTCTCCAACCATGTTCCTTTTCTTAATCGGATTGTTCGACTGCAATTTGTTTTACAAGACCTCCATCGATCACCTTCTTCAGATAATGTAAGTTTCATTTCATGACCCTGGCTGCAATATCTTTGCCTGTGAAGAATCCCTTTGGACTGCAAGAAGGTCACTGCACTGGTTTTGTCTGGAATTTCCTTTACAATTTTTAACAGACCCGTCTTTATTGAACACTGAATAACTGTTTATATTACCCGAATGTATACAAACTCTAAAGTTTTTAGGTTATAAAATACCATGTGATAGTATTTCTATAACATATGTTATCTCTAGTTTCCCAGGTAAATCACTTGAGGCTGGCAAATAGAAAAGATCCCTCTTATGTTGAGACGTTAACATCTCAAGTTTTGGGACAAATCACACCCAACAGTCTCAAATCAAGGCTTTCGGCTACCCAATTAGATATAATCAGGATATCATTTGGAGTATGTAATTAAAGATGCTGTCTCACTAAAACCTGACTATACAAATTAAAACATATCTGAAGGAAATAAATAAATATGCTGTCCTGAGAGATCTTATAAAAATTATGCCATAACGATTCAAATATAAAATAAAATAAAGAGAAGCAACTTACCCCGCGAAAGTGGATGGTTCATCAGAATCGCCAACGGACATTCGTCATCATCTAGAATATATTCTCTTTGGTTGAGCGTGTTCGTGCTGTGGTTAGTATCTTTGTTCTCTTCTATCGCTGAATTAACCTTGAATAATAATATTTAAAATTTAGTAAAATAATAAAATAAAATGTCTCATCTTAAACTACCATAAAAAATTTTCAAGTATTGAATTTTTACCAAAAACTAGAAGGTATAAAAAAAAATATATAATTTTTAATACATGGGATTAAAACACAAAATAAAAAATAATTCACAGGGATAAGAAACACATTTGATCACCTAATGATGAAACGCAAAACCAACCCTGAGAAATGGCTAATTAAAAATATGATCTCAAATACTTCTGAATCGCAAGAACATCCATATAATAGAATAATTAATTCAAGTTTATTAATATAAAATAATATGTTAATCTGTAAAATAAAAGTATAATATGCATTATTTAAAATATTAATAAGAGTTGCAGAAATTAAACCCCGTATCCCTCCCTTCTCAATAAAAAGGCCACGTAGAAGAAGATAAAATGTTCTCAAGACTTTCAGAAGAAAATCAGGATGACAAGGTAAAATATACTGAAGCATCAAAATGTTAGGATTCAATAACAGGATGTTCAGTTATAGAAGCAAACAAAGTTTTTTTATTTAATTCACCCTAATTTTTCGATTCAATTTACATGCATAGTTTTCAAGAAAGAAGCAACTGTCATAATGAATGCACTGCTCTACTGCCTCAGAAATCAGTTAGCTATTAAAATCCAGGAGGGAATGAAAAGTAATAATTTTTATTTGCCTTCTCACGATGGTATTTGGGATAGGAGGGAAAACGTAGAGGCCGCACCAAAATTTACTCAAAGACTTAAGGTACTCGTTAAAGATCCTAACTATACATGGATTGAAAAAATTTAGTAATTACACTGTAGTAACGTCCGATCAGCCAAAGAAACAAAGTGAGGTTAAATTAACAAACAAAAGCAGGCGAATAAATGGTATTAAGATAGGAGGGGAAGTGGGAGATTCCAAAAGTTGGAATCTTTCTCTGATATTCCAAGTACATTACAACCTAGTCATAATCGCACATCGTATCAAGGCATTTCCTCTGGTGGGGGGAGGGTAAAAAAAATATTAAAGGTAGAGGAAGGCTTTGAGGTATTCTGAACTTGTAAAGGTGCCTTTATAATCTGCGAACCTCACCCTCTAACAGATGATCCTCCGAACCTTGTTGTAACGGCATACTAAGAACGGCTATTTTTCTACACCATGGTTATTAAACCAATGGTGTTATATTCCTCCCTAGTCTGGTGGCACAAGGTAGGGATAAGCAGAAACAAAACCCAGTTGTACAATGTGCAAAGATTAGCCTGCCTCATGACAACTGGGGCTATGAAAACTACACCCACCGCCACCATGGAACTGATGCTAAACCTAGCTCCACTGCACATGGAGGTGGAAGCGCAAGCCCTTAAGGCCTTAGATTTAGCTTCAGAATCGTGAAGCTAAATCTAACCTCAAAAATACAAACTAACTGGGGACACTGGAAGATATTCCAAGAGCTTCAAAAGGATAGACTCCTATCCATGTTTTCTGACATTCAGATCAGTGGCTCATTGGAAACTAACTTTAATACCATTAAAAAGGTCAACACATCACATATACCAAACAATGGCATATGCTGCTATACGGATGGCTCACTCACCAAAAGCGGTGAGTGATGGGTGCTAGCATCTGGAGGAAAGATAAACCCAACGAAGGTATATATGCCTCATTGGGGAATTTCACCACTGTCTTCCAATCAGAGGTGCTGGCAATCAGCCACTGGGCCTTTGAGCTGCTGAGGGAACAACTGTCTGGGAAGACAATCACTATCTACACAGATAGCCAAGCTGCACTGGGTGCACTCAATAACATAGACATTAACTCCAAGGTTGTATGGGAGTATAAGACTCAACAGCCTAGCAAACAATAACAGAGTGAACGTAGAATGGGTGCCAGGTCATACTGGCATACCAGGAAATGAGAATGCAGACACTCTAGCTAGGAAAGGATCCAACATCAAACCCATCACTCCCGAACCGGTGTGTGGCATCAGCAAAAGCTCTGCCAAAAGGAGGATAGAGGAGATCTATGGAGCAAAAAGAAAACAATTTTGGATGACGCAAAACCTACGACACTCCAAATTGTTCCTAGAGAGTCCTTCTGCCAAGAGGAGTAGTGAAATTTTAAATCTTGACAGCAATGCTATTAAAAGACTTACAGCTGTATACACCGGACACTGTAAGCTTAGAAGCTATATGTACAGGCTCAAACTTGTAATTAGCATCACCAATTTGTAGATACTGCGAGAAAGAGCATGAAACAGCCTTTCACATAGTCTGCCTCTGTAACAGACTCGCAGCACTTAGATTCAGTTTGTTTGGCCTAGACCGCATTACTGACCCCAAGGCGCATGAGGTAATCAATCCAAGCAGCCTTCTTAAGTTTACTGAGGTTCTGAAAATTAGCCTCTAGGGCAGCTTGGAACCCAGGCAAGAATTTAGGGGCACAATAGGCCCATGTGGGCCGCGGTTCACTTGCCTCTAATTAAAAAAAAAAAAAAAAAAGAACGGCTATTTACACTAAAACGTGAAGTTGAAAGAACAATGATATCTGATCGCACCTATGCATCTTAATACAATAATTTTCAATACAAAGGCTGACTTGGTACTAGCTTTATATTATTATGGATAAAAACAACTTCGAAAAAATGCTAACAGGCAACAGATAAAGTATCTATTCCAGTTTGTGTCTTATTTATATTAGCCGAATAGTGTTCAAGGCTGTTCGAGGGTGAGGTTCGCACAGTGTTAAGGCACCTAACCAGAATAGTCAGAAGAAATCCATACTGTGCCGCAAGAAGAGTGGGAGAGGCAAGTAAGATTACAATATAAATATAATATAAATACTGGCACAGTGGAATGAGGCTAGGAGAAGACCCTACTGCTACAGGTAAAAATAAATAGTGCGACATAGTTCAGAAGCAGCAAAAAATTAAGATATGAGAAAAAAATCCTGCCTTGCCACTGAGTCAGGCAAAGCTAATTTTCTTATTGCAACCTATCTAGCCTAGCAGTAAAAACCATATCTACGTTATATGTAGTGCCTCTAATACAGTGAATTGGATACAACTGGATTGAAAACAGCAGTATATGACTACAAGGAAGAAGCCAATGGGAATTTAAAAATAAAAAAAATTGCAAAATTCAGAAAAAAACAGTTGATGACTCTTTGGAAATAATGGAAAATAACAAATTTCAAATAGAGAGTGAAACGAAACCCATTGGCAATGACCCTATTGAGTAGATCCAACTTAACAATAATAATGCAGTAAAATTTTGTTTATCTAGCCCTTGTTTATATGGATCTCCAGATTATCCAGATCAGATGTGTAAACGAACAGGAAATGGTTGGGGGTGCGGTCAAAATAAGTAGTACAAATATGTGAGATTTACATATTTTATTGTAGCCGATGTTTCGACCCAAATTTTAGATCATCAGGTCTAAAGGAGAAAAACCAAAAAACAACCAATTAGAGAAATTATACAAATATAAACAGATAAATGTATGTGAAACATTGAAAAAAATTAAATAAATTAGATAAAATAAAAAAAAAGATTTTTTCGTAGAATTTAAAAAAAATTATAGCTACTAAAGTAAGGCAATGATAAAAGTAATAGGTGAACATATAAAAGGTTTCAATGGTCTGTAGCAATGAAGACTAAGTAAATAAGATGAAATACGGTACACAAAATACAAAGTGTAAATCGAAAATGTAAAAACAAATGAGATGGATAATATAAAAATATTATATCTGTTTATATAATTGCTTTAATTCTTTTTTTTTTTTTTTTTTTTTTTTTTTTTTTTTGTATTTCTCATTTAGCCCTGATGATGACCTAAAATTTGGGTTGACACGTCGGCTACAATAAAATATGTAAATCATATTTGTGCTACTTATTTTGACCGCACCCCCAACCATTTCCTGTTCATTACATCTACGGTCAACTATCTTCCACTATCAGATTTGTAAACATTTTATTTAATTAAATGTTGATAAAGATAATAATTTTAAAAACTGATAGTTCGAATGTAATCATAATTACACTAAAAATTAGCTTTTAAAATTCTTTTAAAGCCTGACTGATAATACACAGTTTATTTGAGTGTGCTTCAATTAAACATGATTGAAACAAAGACAGATGACTAATTCTTCGGAAATGAAAGCATTTTTTTTTCTTTTAATATTCTAGGTAATTTTGATCCAAACATTTTTTTTCCATCCTATGAAATATGAAATCTCTTAATTGAGAATACGGTTTGTGTTGTTTATCGATATGTCCAGTTTATCTAGATTTTTATTATTAGATATTTATATGTTTACACATACTTCATGTCCCATTTAGTCCATATGAATGAGATTGAACTGTAATATTTATTGTATATATATTACATTAATATATTACTGTAATAAATTGCGTGAGGGTCTCTGTAATAATTTTATTCATTTTAAATTGTAAATTACTATCTGATATAATATAGTTTATAATGTAATATATGATATAATATTAGATATAAATAATAATTACTTGAACGAGGCAGTAGTGCTGTGGTTCTTCTTTGTCGAGCCCGTATTTCATTAACATTTCTTTGACTACTTGAGCAGCTGTGTCACCGATAGATAAGAGGAGTGTCTTGTAGGGGACGTCTCTGCAAAGGGCTTCCCCGTAGATCTTGAGGGTACCCCCGGTATCTGGCCCTCCGTCTTTGCTTCGGAACTGCTGTAATTTTCGCTCGAGTTTTTGTTGTCTTCTCCTCCTCATCACAGCTTCAGGGTTGGATATCGATCGGGTGAAGCTCGTCTCTGGCAATTCTGTAATGTGAAAAAAATAATGAATACTTCAATTGTCGAACAAGAACAATTATTCATAAATTAAACAGAATGGCTAAGAAAGAATAAAAATATTGCTTTTTCCCTTAAAAGTTGGCTAGATCGAATGAAGTTGGAGAAGAGTAAAACAACTCCTTATATATGTTATATGTATCAAATCACTCACAGTAATGAATGAATTTTTTTAGGAAGAGTTTGAAACAATTTACTAAATTATTAACATGTTGAATACCAAACTACATAGTTTGTATTTTTGCTTATGATGATCATCTCACAATTTGTTCAGGCGCCAAGTTTTTCCAATTGCAATGGAATTCTAAATGATTTTCAATGATACTTAACACAAAATTTAGGATATTAGATTATTATATATTATGATTACCTCAAATTGGCTTTATAGCCAAATATTTATTAATATTTTAATTAATCAGTACCAAAAAAAAAATTAATAAAAAAAAAAAAAAAATTGTGCAGTTTAATCAGTTAAATAAATTAGTTTTCGTTTCTTTTAAAATCATTGTTCACACTACATTGATGCATTGATGATCATTAATCATCACTTCTCACTCATAATTCAGTTGATGATTAGCTGGAATATATCAGAACCAAATTCATAATCTAAGACTGAATCAAACACTAATGAATTCAAAAGATTTAACTTTCAGTTACATAAATTATTTTAAAGGCAGGAAAGATAATGAAAATTATAAGTTGAATTTGATTTAAGACTTAAGAAACTACTGATATTAAGTAAATATCTCCCTTAATACCAAAATTAATAAATTTAAATGGTGTAAGATAGAGTAAATATTCTTTTTATTTGTTTCGTTTACCAAATCTGTAACTTGAAACTCAAGCAGTCTTAAAATGTCATCTTTACTTTAGATACAACTTTAGTCACATGTCATCTGTTACTAAATTTTTGTAACTATGACTAAATTTGACGAGCGCTAGGACTAGAGAGCTTTTTTATGCTTCATTCATAAGTTAACATTCATTCGTTCGGTTTATAAGGTATTTGTTTCAGCTTTAATTAAATAAATTTTATTTTACATCTGTGAATTGAAAATAAAAATTGAACAAAACCAACTGGACAACTAAACTAACTAGAAACTACGCAAAACATGTTTCTTTAACAATATAATCTGTTATAACTTTATATCTATTGACTTTATCGTCATGGAATGATCTAATTAGATTCCTAATCACAGATACCATCAAAAGTGATACATAACTCGAACTATTTGCAGCCAAATTAATTTTTCAGTTCTTCTTTTCAACCTCATATGAGGGGTATGGGATCCCTTATTTGGGAAGGCTCTGCAGATCTCGAATCTCGCTACTAATACCAAAGTTTCATAAAGGTACTAATTTTGTTCTTCGCACGGTTAATTTTGTTATAAAAAATTTGTTATAAAAACCCCTTTTGCCCAAACATGAATGAATTGGGTCTTAGCCTCTACTAAATATATTTTATTTTCTTTATCACAAACTTTTCGACCTCCAGGGCTGTAATCAGTGTCTTAAAATAATTGCATCAAACAACATTTCATATATTAACAATATGAAATAATATGATATGTAGTAGGATGCGGCAATGACTTTCAGAAACTGAGGATGGCCCAGGTGGTCGAAACGTATGTAATATAGAAAATATATAGAAGTAGAGACTAAGATCAAAATTATTTTCCTCGTAATGATGTTTGTTGATCTTTTGTCACAATATGCAGTTTATGAGAGGGAAATTTTTTAAAAAATTCCTTTGACCTGTAATACTTGTATAACTTCAACAATTTTTTCAATATATCAGCCTTTATTATTTCATCAATAACTTTTAAATTTAGGAGGTTTCCTGTTAATTTCCTCCATTAAAATTTTAAATATACTTTACAATAGATATAGATACCTGTATATAACTTCTCTGCTACTCCAGAATCATTTTCATCATTGGTTAATCCAGCACTCTTCATTCTATTTAATTTTTCTTGCTTTTTCAATTGTTTCTTTTCTCTTTTTGATAGTTTTCTTCTAAAACTTGAGCCACCTTCTTGGAAAGTGCCTTCTGGCATCTGAAAAAAAAAAAAAAAATTAACATAAAGTTCAGAAAGAGAAGAAGTCTGCATTAGCATCTTAATTTTTCATAATAGTTTTTTCATTACCATGTTGTACTTTTTCACCTATTTTCTTTTATACAAATTACAATTCTTTTATACAAATTACCATTTTTTAATAATTTTAATACATGTTAAATAGTTTTTTAAATTTTATAATTTTTGTTGATGAATTTGTGATTGATAAGTAACATTAAGTGTTCTATAATTATTGTATTATCAATTGTGCATAATTTGTATCAATTTTTTCACTATAAATTTAACATTTTATCAAAATTTAACTATAAATTACAAATTTATAGTTATAATACAAGAAAAAGCGAAATTTTTCCTTGTTTGGTTTTGAAAATGCTTTTAAAAGGAGCGAAATGTTTAAATTGACAGCAATTAAAAGCTAATAGTAATAAAAGAAACGACTAGCAACATTTTAATTTTATGAAGTTCATATATTATTCATCAGCTAACTCATAATTAAATATAATGGCATTGTTATTAATCACATGGGAGGTAATCTAATTCGTTCATAAATTGATATAAAAGTTGTAACAAGTTACATTGTTTACTGGATTCCTCTTCGAGCTCAATCGAATATTAATGTTAATTATTTATTTTTGATAGGTCCTCTAACTTCCTGTAATTAAATTTTTTATTTTATTTAGTAGAATGCTTCAATCCAGTTGTTTTTAGATCAACGAGATCTAATAAAAATAAAAGATTATTTACATTTTTATTAGATTTTTTTGTTTTTTATTTATTAGTGTTTTTTATTATATTTTAGGGATTATATTTTTTATTTGATTTAGTTGAATTCTTCAACCCATTTGTTTTTTAGATCAATGAAATCTAATAAAAATTAAGTATTACTGTGATGAATATTTTAAGGGAGCGGGGTAGCCCACTGGTAAGGCAGTGGACTGCTGTGCTTAAGGTCCCGAGTTCGAATCTGACATGGCTTATGATATCTTTATTATTCACCACAGTTCGTCTCGTGGGCCGAGAGACCCTCCTGGGGCAAACCCAGCCTCTATAAAGTGGGTACCCTTAATTGAAAAATTAAGGGGAAAGAACCTGGCGGTTGAGCATGATCACGGTCAAATCACCTACTTGCACGACCGCTGACCAAGAAACAGTACTCTTCCTTACGTAGTACTGCTCCCAAGACCCTTTATGGTTTGTAGTGGTACAGGTGATGAATATTTAAAGTTGAAATATGTTCAAAAATTTTTAAACATAAATCATAATAATGCTAAAAAAAACAAAAAAACAATGGAGCCATGATGAAATATTTTTAGTGATTATAAATAAATCTGATAATCACAACTAAATGGATATGGGAATTTTGCTATTTAAGGAAATAAAAAAACTGACATCCACAATGTTTATAACCCGGCACTAACCTAATACACTGATAAGACCTAAGCTGCAGTCACAATAAAAACTTTAAATAATTTACTTATAGTAATATGTTTAAATAATTTATAAAGCTAAGCTTAACAAAAGGGAACGGATATATAACAAAAGATTCATATTAATTTCATTATTTTTTATTTTATTCAACTTGACAAATTTTCTAGTGAAAAGAACCTTATAGTATTCTACCGATCTTCACTGAAAATTACCCATTGCAGGTTTTGTATTTAGTTTGAGCTAGCAAATCGAGCAAAAGTGTTGAGTGGTGAGGTCTTATTAAGCTAATCAAGATACAAGGCTCACATTAGCTTTAATAGACCTCAGCGTTTGACTTTCTTTTTTTTTTTTTTTTTTACAGCTTTTGACTTCAAAGATGCCACACTCTCTCAAAGGGATGCCAAACCTCCAACAGGTGGGTACTTTTAAATGGAGATTAGGGCAACATTAGAAGGTCTCTTTCAGTGGAGATCAGGCTTACACTAAAAGGAAATCGAAAGTTGAGATCTAATTAAGGACCTAAAAATAAATGTAATGGACAAAACCAAAAAAATTTAAGAAGGCTATAAAAAAAAAAAAAAAAAAATTATAGTACTTAATAAACAAAAGAAAAAAACAATAGATAGTAAGGGTAACATGAAACAAAATAACAGAGAGTAGGTCGCGGTGCCAGTTTGTCAATGACCAGCTGTTGAGGATATACCTGAGTAATTTTATAAAAATTGTAAATATTATGTAAAATATTGTTGCAGTAAACCTGAAGATGAGGCATTAAGCCTCGAAACATTGTGAAGTTTTAATGTCTTGAAAAAAAAAATATAAATATATATCATAACGGAAGATGGGATTTTTCACTTTTGTATAAAATTGGAATAATAAAGACCAAAAGAATATTTATTATGTTCAACATGTTCATGCCGGAACTGAAATTCATGCTCCTTGCCCATTGGGCGCTGAACTTAATGCTTTTCGCTCCATCCGATGGGAGCTGTTCAAGTAACAATAATAAAATAATTAATACAATCCAACCTAATATCCAACAGTCATGGAAAGTTTTGTGATTGTTTAAAGTATCCGATAAGGCAGTCTAGCGTGGGACACCGGTGGTATGCGCCGGCGTGAACGTGTTAAATGCTGTTTTTGAATTTACAATCACAAAGTAATTGTACCTCTGACTAAGTACTTAAATTACTTACATTAGTTTTGTCATCGATCCTCCGCAGCAAGAACCTTCCTTCCCTGTCGTCTTTGTGCCAATTCAGTTGAACCAGGAGAGGCTTTTCGTCAGGCTCCAATCGCCTTTCTTCTGTACGAAAAAAAAAACAATACAAATATTAAATAAATATAAAATAAAGAAAAAAAATGACAAATATGGGTCTTGACCGACAAGGTTAAAGCATTCTGAAATATCTCATCGATGTTGTGATATGAATATTTAATTCCACATGCAAAATAAGTATTTGAATTTTATGTGGGGTTTAAATCTGAGGGTGCTTTGAGATCAGAGAACAGGAAAACATGGAAGATACTGCAGGCTACTGTAATTGTAAAAAGGAGTGTTTATGCGGTTGGAGTTTTTAAAGTTTTTCATAACTACATAATATAGGCACCAGACTAACCCATATGGTTCATTGTTACCAATCTCATAATCCTAGCCCAATAAGGAATGCTTCTACAGCAATTTTAAATCATGATTATGTTCTATTATTGTTATTATTCTGGCGCTACGGTCCTGAAAGAACCCGGGCCTCCAACATCACAGCCGACCAATCTCTGCGATTCTGTGCTACTCTTCTCCACTTTGGTGTACCCAGCAGTTTCAGGTCCTCCTCGACATCATTCAGCCATCTGATTCGAGGGCGTCCTCTGCTTCGTTTACCGTCCGGTTTCTCATAGAGTATTCTTTTTACTATCCTGTGCTCCGGAATTTAATTAAAAGATTATGTTTTATGGGATCGTAAATTGGTCAGGAATTTCAATCAAAAATTTTTTATTTGTAAAGCCAGCGTTTTGATTCAAACTTGTGGATCTATGTATAAACATGGTGGTGCTAAAATAAAAATAAATATATGAGTAACATGTAAAGTATCTCTACTAGAAGATAATAATTAATTGCTTATCATATAATTATTAATTATACATGGGTACTTAAGAAATCTAATAATTATATAAAAGATGGTAAAATTATACATTCATTTATTTTAGCCTTGACGAAGATCCACAAGATCGGATCGAAATGTTGGCTTTCCAAATAAAAAAATGGCTTGACTGAAAATCCTGACAATTAATCATCCTATCATAAAGAAAAACAGTTTAAATGATTTTTCCTGTTTCAGGACCAATTTTTAAGTCTCAACAGATCAATAGCAATGCAAACATACACATAGAAAACATAAAAGAGTTCATAGTGTTTCTATTCTATACGAATAGCACTTATGTACAGAATAAAAAAAATAAAAATTCTATTCTATTGAATTGCAATATAATATAATTTTAAAAATGCAAAAATCAGAAACTAATGCAACATTTGAACGCTCTCGTCTGTAGGAGCAAAAACTAGGTATGTTGAAACTCATCTTGATTTAGACAACCGTTATGATTACATACTATCATTGAGCATTGGCGGATCCAGGGGGGCTGTGGAAGCAGCAGGAGCTCCCCTTTCGAAATTTTTTTGTTATTTAAAGGTAGATTTTAATTTGACCTTAGAGTAAGAAAGAGACAAAAAGAACAAATAATATGCAGAACAAGTACAATTTTAGTTGTGGGAAAGGAACAAAAGGTAAAAAAGTTGATTGGCAGATCCAGGGGAAGAGCTGTGTAGCTGCGATCCCCCTTTGGGACTGCTCCCCCCTTTACGACCGGCTGGATCTGCCCGAGACATTACAGCCAAAATAAGCTAGCTAAAATAACTAGCTGATTCATTAAAGCCATAATGGTTGAATTATCTGATATATAATTCACGACCCCCCCCCTTTTTTCTTAATCACACGGCTGACAACACCATTGAGATTATAACCTTGTATTAAGAAGGATTACAATCTAAACGACCAAAAGTGTTGTGTTAAGGGCATAGTCACAACCTGATTGCATTATTCGTTTAAAAATACATAATTATTGAAATAGCAAAAATAATTGAGGGGGTGGGTGGTATTTTGTGATTAGCCTGTGACCCACCCCCCTTGATTTCCCTATGATATTTGTAACCTAATATTGGTGATTCAAGACTACTTAACTATTTGTTGCATTGAAGGCTTAATTATAAATCTATACTTGTAGGGTAAAGTGTGGTTAGTCCAAAATCTTAGATTTGAAAAAAATGCGATTGCAAACGTTTGGCATTTGTAACTGGCATTTGTAACATCAGCTTTGTTTAGTTTAATTTAGCTTTTAACGAGGTTAAAAATGAGCTGATGGGAAGGTTTGTCTATCGAGGTATGGTCTAAAAAGTGTTGAAATTTTGCAAACAAATTAAAAAATTATTTTTTGGTATGGACTTAAAACGCAAATTACGTTGAATGTACCTAAATAAGATAGGAATAAAAAAAAAAAAAAATAAAAAAAAATACTTACCCCCGTTTTCGTGTATCTCGTAGAGAGCATACTCCGGGATGGACAACATTCGCATGTCCGGGCGGAACTTTTCGATGAGCGTCTCTATGACCACTTGTGCGGTGGCGTCCGAGGCAACCCGGATGCACTTGGTGGCCACTTTCTGACCCGAGTCCTGGAAATAGAACCGCATCACCCCGTGGAACTCCAGGTCCTAGCAAAAGATAAAAATATATTAATTAGGCTGCTTTCATACATAAAAAAGAATAAATAATATAAAATCATCTTAACCAGAAAAAAAAAGGTTATAGGAAATTGGGTCGAGCCAGGGATCAACAGACTCTGCTAGGCACACTCAGCCTATACATTTACGTGATACTCTTAATTCCATACATATAATCAAATCAATGGTACTTTGTAGGAAAAACAATTTTTTCCTACGCTATTAAAGAGCCGTTTTTGAGAAAATCGAAAAAAACACAACACTTAAAAATGAGATAAAACTTACTAAATAAAGTGCCCCCTTCGTTTGACCAATTTTGATGAAATTTCTGCTGTCACAACACCAAATACACATTTCAGGTTCGTACTGTTTATCTCTTTCGAGCAAGTCTGTTCCCACACAAAAGGACATATCCCAGTTCGTAGGACTTGGTTATTTGGACTCAGAGCAGTGGCGGATCCAGAGGGGTGGAGAGGGGGGCGCGCCTCAATCAATTATTACTATGTCTGTATAAAAAGGGCAATCTTTAATAATTTTTTAAGCTCCTTATATGAAAAATAAATCTTATTTAAACATGTACCTAATAGAAATTTAATACTTAAATGTGCACTAATATTTTAAATTAGGTCCTTTATGAGGCAAAAATTTAAAAAAGTGCGCCCCCTCAGAAAATTTCTGGATCCGCTACTGACTCGGAGGACACCAAAACAATCTTCCCCATATTTTATAACTTAATACTTATTCTGCTATTTAGGACAGGGACTAATTGAACAAAACAAAATTCATAAAAATCTTTCTAGCAGTTCTTAAAATGGAATAATTTGTTTTAAAATTCAACGATAGATCATAGAAAACTGACAATTAAAAATACTAAGAAAGTTAGAACATATATATTCAAACACCAAATTGAGATTTTAGAAATAAAGGCAAAACTTTTAAATCCAGATAAAAATATTTTTCAATCTTTCAATTCGATTTACTCAAAATAGGAGAAAATGTGAGGAAGAATCCTTGTACCTGACATCGTACAGCCTCCGTCCATTTTACGTCATATCCGAGGGACGGATTGTTTTATTTACTCCCTTTAAAAATCCTAGGGCCACCACGGGACGAGAACCCGCGACCTTTAGTATTGTAGGTTGCTATGCTAACAACTACACTACGGGTAAACCCTTTTTATAATTATTAAATGAATGCGTACGATAAACCATCATTGATAAACAAATAACTATGTAATAAGAAGTAAAGAAGCTAATGATATATAATGATTACATCGACATCTGAATGGGACAGTGGTCATTCATCCCGTCTAACCTCAAAGAAACATATTTTGCTGAAACAGGTAATTAACATTAGCGCAGGAAAGGAAGAGAGATCTAAGATAAAGCAAGCAACCAGTTAGCTAACTATAATTAAGTAGTCAAAGTGCTTGAATAATAGTATATTAAAACTAAATTGTATGGCAATTTTTAAAGGTAGGTCTGCTTACATTGTAAAGCTTACGGAACGAAGTTAGAAGTAACCCAAGATACTGCCAGGGACCCTATACAATGCACCAAACAGACCTAACCTACGATTAGATTTTTTGATTAATCTTGGGATAAAATGTAGATTATTGATTAACCAGTTATTAAGAAAACTGCAACATTTTGATACCAAGAAATAGTTGAAAAAACTTAACTTGAAAATAGGTATATTATTGCTAACACCCCTGGTGGTCGAAAATGCTTTTTCGTTTTACGCTACAACGTTTGGTTCCAAAAACAACGTTTGATCGCTTTGAAAAAAGACAAGCATTCTGTAAAAGATAAAAAAAAATCTGGTGCGTGCGCGCAACACACAACTTTCACTTACCAACTAACTTAGATAAGAAATTGACGTGCTCTGTTAAATATAATTTCCCAAAGTCACACATTTTTCTACATCCATATCTTATTTTTGTTAATCGTTAAAGCCGTTTTTAAGTAAATAAAAAAACCCGTGAAAATGATACAAAATTTATTAAGTAAAGTCCC
Organism: Aelia acuminata; assembly: GCA_911387785.2. Lineage (NCBI taxonomy): Eukaryota > Metazoa > Arthropoda > Insecta > Hemiptera > Pentatomidae > Aelia > Aelia acuminata. The sequence continues at coordinate 224,434,504 of OU426978.1, forward strand.
CCCTCCGGTTAATCAATTTTAATGAAATTTTAACAGTCATATCTCGGGCATATACATACATCAAATACCAAGTTTGATCAAAATCGTTAAAGCCGATTTAGAGTAAATTAAAAAAACACGTGAAAATGTTACAAAATTTATTAAGTAAAGTCCCCCCTCCGGTTAATCAATTTTGATTAAATTTTTACAGTCATATTTCGGGCATATAAATAGATGAAATACTCAGTTTAATCAAAATCGTTAGAGCCGTTTTTGAGAAAATCGAAAAAAACCTAAAAAGTTATTAAGTAAAGTACCCCCTCCCTTTAAGTAATTTTGATGAAATTTATGCTGTCACATCGCGGGCATATACCTACACTAAATACCCAATTTCAGGATCGCACGGTTTATAGTTTTTGAGCTAGTCTGTTCACACACACACACACACACAGACACACAGACCATTTCGCGGGACTTGGTCATTTCGACTCAGGGGACCCCAAAACGTGTATTTCCGTTGAAAACCGGAAGTCGAATTTTTTCACGATCGCAATACTTCCACTTACTATATATTTCATATATAGGTAAGTGAAAGTAAAAATACTCAGAAATGTGACAAAATAGTGTGTCAAATCGCAATATCTAGTATTAGACAATGTTGCAAAGATTTGGGACAAGTGTAGGAAAGAAATTAGTTTGGTAAAATAGGCTACACTTTAAGAAGTTTAATAGGTATTGTTTTGTTTTTTTTCCATCCACCAGCAAAATATAATTTTTATAACACTTATTAATGACAACCTTATCAACTCTAATGGTTTTTTTTTCAATTTTTTAAAAATTGTGGTTTTTGAGAAATTAGAATTTTGAAAAAGCAATTTTCTTTTAACCCCTATTGAGTTGCATGTCATAAGGAAGGTCTTAGATTCAGCTTTGAAATGAAATCAATTTCATCTATCTATCTTGCCTAGAAGAGCTGCAATTTTAATTTACAGGTGATGCGACAGGTCAAAATTGTGCATTTTTTAATGAGTTTACATAGCTTTATTTTGAAAACCGTTTGAAATATGGTAATGGTTAGCTGAAATTTGGTATTTTTTGTAGTCTACAGGGAGTTATCCTATGTACCAAATTTTATTCAAATCTGAGATGGTGATGGAAAAAACTGTGTTGATGTGACATGGAATGACCCTATAGTAAGTGAATACGAATATATTTAATTTGAAATTATTTTTTCTCAACAGTTTCAGGAGGGGGGCATCTGCCTTCCCCTGCCACTCCGTGCCGATGCCGCTGCATCGTGTTCCAATCTTTATAAGACGTAAAAAAAAAAAAAAAAACGGGAGCGACCGTTTGCAGTGATTTTTTATAAATCCATTAGAAAATATTTTAGTAATAAAATTTTCAGTTCAAAATTAAAAATTCTCAAATAATTCCCACCAGACGAAAATTCCTTTTATGATTCCCGAACGAACTCTAGACAGCGCGCTTTTTAAAACTCTTTGATGTTGTATCCACGCATTTAAAATTAAATTCCAGCATTTTTGTTAAATTTGTTTTTAATTTCTTACCCTTTCATGTCTAAATTAAGCCCTTTTTCGGATTACATAGATGTTTATTCAGTATGTTTACTAACCGAGGAACAACATTGCATCCATAAACGAAACCAGAGATCTCTAGAAAGGAGAAAAGAGGAAATGAAGGCTACTGGTACCGGAGGATAGAATCCAGGAGGCATCGGGGTAATTTCCGGTTAGCGACTGGGCCCAGTGCCTCCCATATCGACACGGATATCGGACTCTGAATATATAATGAATTTTACTTCAGCTATATCACAAGCGCTACAGCAAACAGTTTCACAAGTTCATTAAAAGCTCAATCAAAACAGCTCAGGTAAACATTAATATCTCGAAATGGATAATGCTATAATACATATTCATTAATTTGTTTTTATTCATATATTATAATTATCGCTTCAGAATTAAGTGACAATTTTTCATGTTAATATCCCCAATGGGAAAAAAATGTTATAAGAATAGGAAAAAATAATTTTATTCGGGGTTGGTATATTATTTTTGTGCAAAATGATAGTTTTCTTATTTAGCTGCGAAATAAGAAAGATAATCAAGGTGGGGGTCACCTGTGGTTTTATGGTTAGCATAGCAACCTACTTAATTCTAAAGATCGCGGGTTCGCGTACAGCGTTGGCCCAAGGATTTTTTAAAGGGAGCAAAAAATGCTTGGCTGTGTCGTAGTGTTTTTATGTTGTTGTTTTTTTTTTGTTTATTGGCTAATTAAATTTCTTTAGTTTTGTCCATTACATTTATTTTTACGTCCTTTATTAGATCTTAGCTTTTGACGTCCATTTAGTGTGAGCGTGTGATCTCCACTAAAAGAGACCGTCTACTGTGGCCCCAATCTTCATTTAAAAGGACCCACCTGTTGGAGGTTTGGTATCCCTTTGAGAGAGTGTGGCTTTTTTGAATTCAGAAGCTGTAAACATAAAAAAAAAAAAAAAGAGTCAAAAGCTAATTGGAGCCTTGGATCTTGATTTATTAGATCTAAGCTTAGCACTTTTGCTAGCTACGCTCGCTCAAAAGGAATACCAAACCTGCAATGGGTAATTTTCAGCGAAGAACGTGCGTTTCAATTTCAGTGAAGATGTTCTTTTCACCGGAAAATTAAGGTCCTGAGACTGTACGATGTCAGATACTCGTTAAAGATCCCTATCCTAATTATACCTGGATAGGCAAAATTTAGGTAGTTTTGATGGCACTTTATCATCGTCCGATTAGCCTTAGTGGCACACATTGACTTTAAACAAACAAAGAAATCAAGGAAATCATACAATTTATTTGATGTGAAAACATGCTAAGAGAAAATCGTTTAATGAAATTTCCACATTTTCGGTCGATGATAAAATTTGCTACGCTAAAATTTAAAATCAGACCAAGCCGTCACAAAACTTGGTGAGGTCAGCTAGTATAACTTTAAAATAGAAATAACAGACCATTTGTATTTTTCGTTAGTGGGAAATATAAGAAGAACCCAAACAAGCTTTAAATCGTTGCTGGAGAAGATAAATACGAGACGTAATGTTTACGAAATGAGGCGACGCTGTGTTGGCGTATCAACAAACGACGAGAGGTGACGCCACGCCTTCGAATATTCTTTTGTTCTCGGCGAGTTGTAATTATTGCACTGATGTCACCATGGAGTTGAGCTTTTCAACGGCTCAGAATTCGTCAACATCAGCATTAACCTTCTACCAACAAGCAACATATTTTTTTCCACATTTTATGTAAATAAACTTTTTTTATTTTTATTTCACTGACTTTGAGAATATTGCCCTATATATTTGACTAGTCAAAATAAGACCTACTCAATATTTATTAATCAAAATATAATTTATTTTTTGAAGAGAAAAGATTGGGCTCCGCCGGGAGTCGAACCCGGGTCTTCCGCGTGACATGCGCGTTATGCTAACCACTGCACCACAGATTTCTCTTCAAAAAATAAATTAGATAAAAATAATTTAAAAAAGGTGGTCACCCACAGATTAAGATTAGATTAATATAAAATAATTTAAAAATAGACGATCGTCAAGAAATGCCCAAATTTGGATAAAAATTTGTCCACCTCCCGGAGATACTCGCAAAAATTGCGAGATTGGGGGAGAGTTATCAATGAAGAGTAAGGATTGGCTCCGCTTGGAAGCGAGCTCTGTGGTGTAGTGGTTAGCATACCGCGCATGTCACGCGGGGGACCCGGGTTCGACTCCTGGCGGAGCCCGATCTTTTCTCTTCAAAAATAAAATATTTAAAATTAATTTAAAAAAAAGCGGTTACCCACGAATAAAGATTAAATTAATATAAAAGATTTTATCCGTGCATTTTTTATTTATATGACTCCTAATTTTTACATCTCAATGATTTAATTATTACTTTTGCATCACTTTTCATTTTTTTTATTTTTTATTACTCTAACATTTTCTTTTTATCTATATCGTTATTCAAAAACAAACAAAATATTTAATATCTAATTCAAAAGTTTTATTCATGTTCTTCTGTTCTGTAACTATTGATTAATTTTCGTATATATTTTCTTTTTCTTCATATAGCAAGATAGCAACAAATGAAAATATATTATTTTCATTTTTTTCTTACTTGTTTGTTATTAGCCCTGATGAAGATCTGAATGTCGGGTCGAAACGTCAGCACAATATATATTGTTAAAGGCATAATGTTGTTTCTTTTGGACGCACCCCCAACCATTTCCAACACTGATAAAAATATAACTGATTAAAGATGAAACTCAGATAAAAAATGCAGCGATCATCACTGTTACATAAGAGGCAGATAAAAAACGTCCATGATTAATGGGTAAAACCAAGTTAATCAGTTTTAAAGATTAAACATTAAAAAAAAAAAAATCAAAAAGGAACAAAAGAAGTCCCCGGAAAAAAGGAAATAAAAAAATATTGAATCGTAAATATATAAAAATAGAACTGAATCAGATGGCAGTGGGTTCGGATTCGCTTCAGGTCCAACACAGAGCAATAACCATGCAAGGTCGGGCAATTAAAATTCTTCAATGGTTTTAATAAACATGGCAGGTCATCGCAGCAGGAAGCGCATGAGGTAGCGACCTAAATATCTAGTTCTTCATTACACCTTTATTTATTTTTTTACGTCAATTTATGCTGCTATTGCTAATCGGACGAGGTTACAATGGGAATCCTAAATTTTGTCTATCCGGACCATTAACGAATACCTGACTTTGAACCTCTATTTTAGGTCCCTTCCGAAGGACGGCTTACACAAAGATTTTTTACTTCCTTTAAAAAATCCTAGGGCCGCCTGCCGTGCTAGGAATCCTCGACGTTGTGTTTTATAGTTGGCTATGCTAACTACACCTCAGGTGACTTACATTAGGGATTTCGGATTGTGAGGATTGAATTTGGCAGGATTAATGGATGGGAAATCGATGTTGATGTTAACAAAACCGCCAGTAAAACGCAAATTTTGAATACATTGATGTTTTGTCAACATCGATTTTACGTCCGTTATTCCTACCAAATTCAATCCTTAAAATAGAGACACGAACTTGACAGGGGGGTAACCTGAGGTGTAGTAATTAGCATAGCCAATTACAAAACACAAGGTCGCGGATTCGTAGACCGGCAGGCGGTCCTAGGATTTTTTAAAGCGAGTAAAAAATCGTTGGCAAAGGCGTCCTTCGGATGGGACGTAAAATAGAGATTCCGAGCCTGTATCAAGTCAAGTATGCGTTAATATTTCAGATCCCAATTATATCTGGATAGAAACAATTCAGGAATCCCATTGTGGTATCGTTTTGGGGTTCCCTGAATTCTAATAAATGATAAAGAAATGAAATTCGTTTGTTCACTTAGTATTGATAAATTATTTTTTTGGTTTTTAAGATCATGTGCTACGTATTTTTGGAAATAATAATTTGTTTTTAAACAAAAGTTTCTTACATCAATATGGATCAAACAGAACTGTGGTTTCTTTAAAGTAAAAATGGGAAACGATTTCGGATAGAATGAAGTGTTTGAAATTAAAATCATGTAAACAGTATCTACTAACTTACAGAGATAGCCCACTCAATAATAAAATTTAGATTATTTTTTCTCATTTTAAGTTAGTTCGCTTCAGTGTTTAATGAAGAAGGGCTTATGTTCTCAATTTTGGTGGTTCCATTGATTAATTATTAGAGACACGGTATATTAAAGAGTTCGATAATAATAATTAATAATAACTTTTAAGGAAACTAATTACAGCATTATGGAAATAATAATTAAGGCATTGCAAGTTTGCGTATTACGTATCGAGTATAGAATTAAAAAAATCTTATAATGAATAGTAGTCGATACAATTTAAGGGAACAATTATTATTGAAGTAGAGAAAAATGTATAATAATAATAATTTGAATTTGAATGTTTTTAAAGTAATAAGTTATTGTTAAATAGGCTAATATAAACCAATAAAAATAATTCCCGTTACTAAAAATAACTGTTAACCGTCCTGTTCCAATCTACCAGTTGCAGATCTGAATAATGAAAGTTATCTCTTATCCCACAGATAAAAATACTAATTGACCTTTGGACACGACATTTGATACTGCATCTCTTCTAAGGATTTTCTCGAATATTTATTGCCAACCGGAACCATAAAGATTAACTCTTCTATATAAACATGGAAGTATTACTAGATATTATGAGTTCACGAGATCACGGACTAGATCAGTGAGTACCTTAGGTAATAAATAAATAAAAAAATTTAAAACAGTTAAAGTTTCATACTGAGGATTCCGGAACAGGCAGGTTCTTATGATAATAGTCCTATGTGATAAATCCGTATGTATTCCCTAACATTTGGCAGAGGTTTGTAGTAATAAAATGAAATCAATAATCAATACAAGTTTAAGAAGAAGAAAAAAATAACATTAAAGAAGCCTATGCGAGAGTGGCTAGGCGCAGGTCACATTTAAAACAAGAAGACAATTCCAACTTCAATTATGAAAACTGTCACTTACTCCATTGAGAGGAAACTGCGGAAGATTATAGAAAAGTGACTTTTTTCTTTATATAAGATCGATTTTCCACGGATCGATAGAAAGTGATGACATAATTTCCAGGAGGCCACAAAACTACATTTTCCAATGGATGGAGTTCCATTTCCCACCGACAGATATAGCTACCTAGCCTAGCTATCAGATATACCGCTAGTAGCAATCTCCTCGGCGACCACAAGTCGGGAAACTGCTTCCATCCCATGCTCTTTAATCCAACCGCGTCCTACTGCCATTTCATATTCCTCCGCCACTGCGGACAGCGAAGAGCATCTCACTGCCAGGCGTCATGGTGCAGAAAAAAATATATATAAAGAAAGGCACAATATGCATGCAATGTAGGATGCAAACGGGGCAAAAGAATAGGCTTCCGCAGTGGATGGGAGAAAGGGGGGGGGCAGTTGCCCCCATAGAAATTTTTAAAAACAAATATTACAAATTACATAAGGGGTCACCTGTGGTGTAGTGGCTAGCACAGGAACCTACAATACTCAGGTCGCGGGTTCGCGTCCCGCGGTGGTCGTAGGATTTTTTAATGGGAGTAAAATCCCTCGGATAGGATTTTATCAACGGAATTGAAATGATATGCCAGTAATTAAATTTGACATAGTATTGAAAAAGGAATAGCGTATAGACAAAAAAAAAAAAATTTAAAAAATAGGTGGTTACTTCACAATAATGGTTAAATTAATATAAAATAATTTAAAAATTGACGAACGCCAAGAGATGCCCAAAATTCCATTCCGTCCATCTTCCGTAAATACTCGCAAAACTTGGGGAGGTGTCGGTGAAGAGGAAGGATTTGGCACCGTTTGGAAGCGACTCCGTCGTGTAATGGATAGCATACCGCGCATGTCAGTCGGAAGACATGCGGTTCGAATTCCGCCGGAGCCAAATCTATTCTCTTAAAAAATAAATTATTTAAAAAATATGTGGTTACTCCACAATAGTGTTTAAATTAATATAAAATAATTTAAAAATTGACGAACGTCAAGAGATGCACAAAATTGGACAATAATTGTCCATCTTCCGTAAATACTCGCAAAACTTGCGAGATCGGTGGGAGAGGTGTCAGTAAAGAGGAAGGATTTGGCACCGTTTGGAAGCGACTCCGTGGTGTAATGGATAGCATACCGCGCATGTCACGCGGAAGACCCGGGTTCGATTCCCGGCGGCGCTTCTCTTCAAAAATAAATCGTATAACTTCCATTTTTAAGGCCCCAGTAAGAATTTATCATTTGACTTAAAGAATAGCTTCCCATAGGGAATATTCTCTTTCATTTGACACACATCAGTAGCATTTTCTGGCCCATGACAGAGGATGTGATTCCATACATTTTTTATTCGTAATATTTTTCATTTGAAATATCCATTCTCGAGTGGCAGTATTTTTTAATGCTATATTTTTATAATCGATTTTGGTAAAAATCATCGAGTTCAGCCGTATAATTTATCAATGAACAGGAAGAGGATCGGTCACCTGCGGTTTACTGATTAGCATAGCCTACTGATACACAAAAGATCGCGGGTTCGTAGACCGCCAGACGGCCTAAGGTATTTCTTAAAGATGATATTTAAAATTCTTGGCCATGCCGTCCTTCGGATAGGAAGTAAAGGTCTGTACGATGTCAGGTATTCGTTAAAAATCCCAATCCAGCTTTATTATAAAATCGGATCGTTACTTAGGGAGTTTCATCCTTTTGAATCCTGTTTATGTTATTATATTATTATTATCATTATAAAATGATTAAAAAAAAAACATTTTCTTTATACTATGGTGCTTTATACTTATTCTCAAATGTATAAAGTCATTGATCAATACGGTATAAGAATTATTCGCATGGACCAACCGAAATGAAACTAAAAATATTTTTTAACACATTTTTTTTTTAACGCTTAAAATACGAAAAACACTAAGAACTTTTTCTTAAACAATTTATTTTTGAAGAGAAAAGATTTGGCTCCGCCGGGATTCGAACCCGGGTCTTCCGCGTGACATGCGCGGTATGCTTATCCATTACACCAATGGATTCTTCTCTTGACCCCCAAGAGATGCCCAAAAGTTGGACAAAAATTGTCCACCTCCCGTAAATACTCGCAAAACTTGCGAGATCGTGGGAAAGGTGTCAGTGAAGAGGAAGGATTTGGCACCGTTTGGAAGCGACTCCGTGGTGTAATGGATAAGCATACCGCGCATGTCACGCGGAAGACCCGGGTTCGATTCCCGGTGGAGCCAAATCTTTTCTCTTCAAAAATAAATTATTTAAAAACAAGAGTGGTCATCCACGATAATGATTAAATTAATATAAGAACTTTTTCTTTTTACATTTTATTATTTTCTTGCCTATTATTGTTAAGCTTGATGATTGTTCTTCATTCGAATATCAAGCTGTTGCACACGTTTCCCTTTATTTTAGTATCGTGGCTTGAGGTCATAAGTACTTGTGCATTATATATTGAGGTGGCATATTGAATTAGAGTCTGGAGTGGTGATATGTTTAATATATATATACGTAACTTTGACATTGAAATGCAGCGCAGAGAGCCCCCCTCTGGTGGGGGGTATTTGGGAAATAGGGCGACACGAGGTGTCACTTGTGGCATATCGGAACAGCAACCTGCTGTTTATTAATGTTAATGCACAGTCCAAGGTAGTTAGAGTTTAAGAATAATGTGTTAAATATGTGTATGTATATATTTATGTAAATAATATGTACAAGTAAACCTTTTCAAAACTGATTAACGAAGTAGTATTTCTCATAAGATATTATTAAAAGGTCTTTTTTAATTTAATTGTTTCTCAGTTATGTTAATATAAAATTTAATTTTAAAATTGTTATAATTTTTTTTTTTTTTTTTTTTTTTTTTTAAAGTAATTTTTATTACTAATATGGTGCTAATGCCGCTTGAGCTATCAGACACATATACAGGTCCAGTCAATCCTTTCTTTGATCCTGATATCACACGCAAAGCGTTGTTATTGGTACAGTTACCAAAAGCTTGTACAGTTGGCGTGCGGAAAATGTGTCAATTCCGGGCATTTTCGTCGTCAAGCATTGTATGGTAATTATTTAATTTCGTATAAAAAATCTAGGAATTTTATTTAAGGATTTCCTTAACTTATTTCAAATTTATACTGTCGAAATTGCTGCCAACGTCCGATCCTTTTCTTTCTATCTCTCTCAAGAATTGGAACGTGAAGTAAGATTGTGACCGGTGTAATAACGTGCTCTACTAGCTGCTTATTATTAATAAGGGATGGTTAGGGATATCAATAGCCAAAATATCGGAAAAAAAAAATTGATATTTGATATCAATGTATATTGAAGCTATGTGTTTTTCCCAATAGGGCAAAAAAACGAATGAACTCAGGAGACACTTGTGGTGTAATAGCAATTTTGGCGTACATTACGGGAGAGTGGAATATTCACGAAAAATGCGAGATCGGTGGGAAGAGGTTAGCGAAGAGAAAGGATTGACTTGACCGGGACATGTGCCTGGTAGCTCAAGTGGCAAGAACGCGTTACTAGTGATAAGGGAATCCGTGTTCAAATCTGGCCAAGGCCATTTTTTTCATTTCTTATAAATAAAAGGGCTTTTTAGTAACAAAACAAAAAACCTATATCAGATCCCATTCCTTATTTCTGTACTGTTTTTTGTTTTGTTTTTCAATGTTCAATGTTCATTTGTTTCTTTGTTTTTTTTAAACGTCATTTTATGCTAATTATGATATGCAACGATGGGAATCCTATATTTTGCTCATCCAGTTATAGTTAGGATAGGGATCTTTAACGAGTACCAGAAATTGCACAGGCACGGGACCTCCATTTTACATCCTGTCAGAGGGACGCCATAGCCACAGATTTTTGCTTCCTTTGAAAAATCCAATGGACATCTGTCGGGCCACGAATCCGCACTTGGAAACTTAGTTTCTTGTTTGTTTAACGTCACTTTATGCCACTAAGGCTGATCGGACGATGCTGCAGCGGGAGTCCTAAATTTTGCTTATGCAGGTATAATTAGGATTGGGATCTTTATCGAGTACAGGCTCGGGCCCTCCATTTTACGTCCTATACGAAGGAAGGCATTAGTCTCATTAAAATTCCTAGGGCAATCGCGGGACGCGAGCCCGCGACCTAACCATTACACCACAAGTGACTCCTAATTTTCATTTGTTTTTTGCCCAATTAGAAAAAACACATTGCTCCAATGTATTCAAATATCTATTTTTTTTTATTCCGATGTTTTTGCTATTGATACCCCTCCCTTATTAATGATAAGCAGCTAGTAGAGGACGTTATTACACCGGTCACAATCTTACTTCACCTTCCAATCCTTGAAAGAGATAGAAAAAGAGGATCGGACGTTGGCAGCAATTTCGACAGTATAAATTTGAAAGAAGTTAAGGAAATCGTTAAATAAAATTCCTTGATTTTTTATTCAAAATTAAATGATTCCCATACAATGCTTGACGACGAAAATGCCCGGAATTGACACATTTTCCGCACGCCAACTCTACAAGCTTTTGGTAATTGTACCAATAACAACGCTTTACGTAGGATATTACGGAAAATGGCATGGCCGTTTTTGTTACTAGCAAACCATATGTGGAATTCGGAAACAAAGAAAACCACCGAATATTTTAAAGAATGCGCATGATTATTAAGTTTTCATGAGGCCATTTCAGTTTTTTATTATATTAATATACATTTAAATTTTTATTTTATAATATAAATATTGCATGATGATAAACATTCAGGAAATTTTAGCATTCGATGCACGTCATACCATAATTCAGAAACTTTGATCAAAGTAAGTGATCACCACCTCCTCGCTGGAATCTACTTAACAGTGTCAAACGAGAATTAAGAGCAGGATGAAAATTTCACAGATTTTTTTTAAACAAAAGTTAGGATGAAGCTTTTACTTTTGCAGAATCATTTCATAAAAACATAAAAAAGGGACTGCGAAACAAGTTGAAGAGAGTTAACTTAATCAGGATTGAATAATAAATGATTTTTAAGAAAACCTTTAAATAATGAATAAATACTAATTATTCAGATACTCGAACGAAACTCTCTAATATTAGAATTGAATATTACAATCAGGTAATTGAATCATACTGCTCCAAAAAATATCAATTCATTCGAAGAACGCAAAAACACAGTTTCTGCATATAAATTTCCTGTCCTAATTGATTATAAGGAAATACATTTTATTTTCAGTTTTATTTGTTAAATGTTTTGAGGAGTTCACTAAAATTATTATAATTAAATTTTATATAGGCGGGCGCAATCGAATATAGGGTGCGCTAGTAGTTTTGCAAAATGTCGGAAAGAAAGGTGTTAGACATAGTTGATGTGATAGAGATAATTAGTAATTTTAAAGGCCCATTAATTGAAGGGCTGGCTATCCTTGATGCAAACCACATAATTACATGTGGAATAATATCTAAAAATAAAAAAAACAGTTATTTTACAAGCCTCGTGCCTTTAAACTAGCAATCTTAAAGGACTGCCCCATCAAATAAAAGTGGAAATCAAATTTATTAATAATAAGCAATTTTCTTGTCATTGTACGTGTAAAGCTGGTAGTTTTGGTAAATGCAAACACATCATTGTAACTTTACTCGACGTTTTTCGGTTAGCAATAACATTAATTACCTATTCACACAATCATTGTTATGACAGCTTAGATTCTTTGTCATATTATTTATTTATTTGTCAAAACTTTCAGGCTTCGCATTGAAAACATGGAACAATTAAGCACAACGGATGTAATAGAAAAATGGGGAAAATTAAAAAAGAAAAACAAATCTATGACACTATGGTCTCAATGTTATTTGCATAAAACTAGCATTTTGGAATAATAAAATGTCAAATACTAATATTTACCTGGATAAATATAGTCTCTTTCTTTAAAATAAAGACTACATATCGTCATATGTTTCGAAACAGGCTTATCTATTCTTAATTTTACAATCCACTCTTTAAGAAGCTTTTTATTTTTTGGACATAAAAGGGAATGACACGTCTTTTGATTTTCTAATTGAACACTGAGGGACCGAGCAATACCTATTAGATATTTTTCAAATGATTTTTTGCTCAATCGGGTTTTAATTATGGAAAAATAAATTAAAAACGCCAAAAAACCCTATGAATCCCAGGTAATGGCCCGGCTTTTATCCCCGTTTCTCTAGTTCCTGTAGCACCGTCGCAGAAGCAGCACCGTCGCTTGCGCCCGCCTATATATATATATATATATATATATATATTTTTTTTTTTATAATGAAATAACTTAAAACAGCCAGCTGTTAACTAAGGCTAAGTATTCAACCAGCTGTTTACGAAGACTAAGTATTCAATCAGCTGTTTACTAAGGCTAAGTATGGTGGAAAAAACTCGAGGTCCATAATAATTATTAAATAAGTTTTGCTCAAATTTGCTTCACAGATTAAAAATGTCTGCGATCGAAGTTGTTGGTATAAATTTAGAGGTGTAAATTATATTTAACTGGATAACTTTAAGCTTAAAATATTTACAGCTAAGTGGAGATCTATTTTTAGCTTCTTCACCTGTTATGTAATAGCTAAAATTAGAACGGAGCAGGTAGCGACTTGATACTGATGAAGAAGGCGTATGAACACAAGGCAACAAACAGCTTCTACAAGAAGGAATGGCCGAATGATTTTCAGTTTTAGAGGACACCTCACGACATACAGAGCCTGGTTTATAATGCTCAGTAACGAAAGTAAATTTCACAGAAACGTGATGAAATCTAAATTCCAACATTGATTTTGAAGAAATAAAACCTTGATTAAGATGGAAGTTATTTAAGATTTTATATCTTCGGCGTCATTGACGCGGATGCCAATACCCGATAACGTTCCTAAGGATTTGGAGTAACAGATACATTTAAAGCTCTAAGATTTGACACTTTTCGAGATAACAAACAACCGGTTCTAAGTTATGTATATAGTCTCCTCAATGTTTTTAACAAAATTGTAATGCCGCAACTTACAATTTATGAATAAAATTAATTGAAAATTTTAACACACACAAAAAAGTAAAACCTCTATACCTAGGTTCTGGAATTATCAAGTCAGGTTAGTTTAAATCGATAAATAAATCGATGAAGGAATGAACAAGAATAAAGGGAAGAAGCGAACGGCAGGACAAAGAGAAATTAGCAGAGTGTACAAGAAGATAAAAGAGACATCTGTCACTGCTCAAGGTTACCTCTTCCAGCGTTCCTTCTCCAATTAGTATATACATACTGAAGGTAACAAAAGAAAAATAAAGACATATCATTGTAGCTCATGCTGGAAGTCAACATGACTTAAAGGTACGAAGTTACTCTTAAAATAGTCACATGCTTCGATAACTCAATATTCAACCCTAATATTGATTGTATCGATTAAGTTATAATCAATCGATACCTGAGTGCGTGATCACCAATGCAAATTAACAATTTTCGTATATTAAAATGAATTCAGCAGTAAGGAAAATTTTCATTGGAAATTATACCTTATACGAGCAGACGGGTTGAATTAATTATATACTATTCTTTTTAATGCAGTCAAATCAAAAGTCACTGATAAAGATAAAAACGTTTCAGCAAATCTAAAAAAGCAAAAGGATTTAAAATAGAACTTTTGACGGGAGGTCATCAATAGCCACGTAATTATGACATTTTACCCGCCGAATTCTGCTCAGACTATTTTAAACAATATTAACAAATCACTTTCTAGTAAAACATACTAATAAAAAATAGGGGAGAGCGGGGTTGGTTGGCAAAGGGGGTAGGTTGGCCATTGGCTTATAGTTTCCGTCACACCTGTTGTGAAGACCCCACCATTGTACCATGTGACCCGCTCGAGCTCGGGAATCTTGTCCTGAGTTTTCAATCCGATGCTGACAGTGTAGATAAGAGTGTGCTTCATTGATTGATTTTACAACATGTAAGTAAATTTTTATATTTTCAGTAAAGTTGGTTTAAAGGCATGGGAAAACATTCGACTCCGATTCTGTTCACATAGCCCCAAACTGCTTTGAAAAACCTAACCTTTCGACTAACCAGTTTCTTGTTTGATTGTTCTCCCCTGTCCTGGACGTCATCTTTCATATGATCTCTCCTGTGGGGTTAGTTGGCTCTCTTCAACTTTTTTTTTGGCGCAGTAGCAATTCACAAAAGCAAGGTAAACATAATCAAAGGTGAACCTACCAATTGTCTTTAGTTCCAGCGAGGAAGATGAGAGCAATTTTTCTTATGCAAAAAGTGACGACAGTCTAAACTTCTATCTTCTTCTATTGGCATTCTATTTTCTCTTAAAAGCTGTTAAAAACTGATTCAAAATTATTATACCATTATAGTGCAGCTTTTAATAACAATAATATGAGTCAGGCAGTACTTGAATGGGATGGCTAAACAACCCCACGTTCTAGGCCAACCTGCCCCACACAGGGGGTTAATTAGCGTACTCTGGATTGACGAATTCTTCAATTTTCTATGATCTTAGTATTAAATATTCTGTTGTGAAAAAAATACTTGAAGTACTCTAATACTTGGAGTTTACATTGGTATCAGCCCCATTGGGATTATATTAACCGGAACGACTCAACAATAAAAAAAGTGGAAACTGTTGCCAACCAACCCCGCTCTTCCCTACTTGTTGACCAACAAAAAAATTAGAGACAATTTAAATAATTATTTGAACAAATGCAAATCATCTGTAACAAATTAAACTAAACAAGAAAATGATGGTCCGGGAGCTGAGGGCCAAAAAGGTGCCTGATTTGAAGAACATTTTTATCATATAGGCTGAAAGTACTCATTTCATATACAACAAATGTGAACGTCTGCCCCCTAAGAACAGTTGCCATAAAATGTTATAGGCAAACAAAATCGACATTTTCGAAATTTTTTCAATATTTCGCTAATAACTTGAAAACGATTTATCGCAGAGGAAAATGTGTTCTTTCTAAAATAAAAGTGCATTAAATTTCGCGTAGACTGAGGTATCTCACAGTTAAAATCGGTTAAGATTTTTGCCAAAACCAATTGTCAATTTAGCCACTTTCGCGGAAAAATGAATTACGCTCATGTTCCAAAGCCTCCAATTTAAAGAGGGCTACTCCAAATAAGAAATATTACCTATAATAGTTGTAGAATATCAAATCCTGTGTAAAACGATCTCATTAATTTTAAAATTAGCCCACTCAGCCATAAAATTAGCCAAGTAATGTCGACAAAAATACAGCTTATTTAAATAAGGTTAATGGTTTGAGGCTTTGCGGTTTAAGCTTACACAGACACACAACTTCATGGCAATTATTTGAAGAAAAAAAATGGTTTATCATCCATTTCTTCCTCAATTCCATGGAGAAAGCTAGGCTATATCAGAAAGAACGGACTTTCACAGGAAGATGCAACGAATGGGGTGCATTAAGTTTTACTGACTACTTCGATTTCTATCCAGGTTCAGCTATGCTCATCACGAAAATACAATACTGAAGGTATAATTCAATAAATTTGTTGGAGATTAGTGGTGAATAGAGAATGGATTCTTATAATTCAGTAGATACTCGTCAAGTGACTTTTTTATTCGAAGAGTCTACGTTTCGATCAACATGTGGATCTTCATCAGGACTTGTTGAGTCTAGAGTAATACAGAGGCTGAGAGGAAAATTATAAGGTGAGAGGTGGTAGGGGTTAATTTGCCGACTTCAGGGTTAGGCGAACTAACTCCTACTTTAACGAATACTATAATTAAAGTGAATGTACATACGAGAACATTACATAAGCCACCCAGAAACTGCGACGTTTTAGTAATTCCGAAAATTCGCTTGAAAAAAAAAAAGAGATAAAAATATCGAGGGATCGACCGATGGCTGTAATTTTTATTAAATAATCAGAAAACATGTCAGGAAAGTCGTTAAGTAAAGTCCCCAAATTTTAAATATAGATTTGAAATATCATTTATCGCCGAAGAAAATTCCTGCAATTCAAGCCTTTTCTTTTTTTATTTAAATGTTATTTTTAATAATATGTATAAAATATTAAAAGGACTTTATCAAATTATAAAAATAATTACTGCTTTCACACGTTCACGCCGGCGTGTACCACCGATGGCTCACATTGTCTGCCTCATCGGGCGGCGTGTAAAACCGGTGGCTCACACTAGAATGCTGCCTCTGTCAAATAATTAGATCTTTAACACATGGCCGCCGAAAAAGAATAGCTGAGAGTCACGCTCTCGTTTCTAAAAATTTTTAATATTTAATTGTCTGACAAGAGAACAGTTACTCGATAAGTAGAAATCATTTCTATATAGCTGAAAATTTAACGTAAATTCATTTATTTTTATATTTATTTTCATATACTTATAAAAGTATAAACATTTATTTTTTAATAACAATTATAATTAATATAGTATTATAAACATAACTAGTAGGATAGTATTTTTTATTGTTTACCTTATTATTATTGGATTGCCAATACTGCATAATGACCCTGCAATAGCGCCCACCCGATACAGCGTGAACGTGTTAAGAAAAATATATAGTAGAAAAAAAATAAGAAGAATTACTATTTTACGATGATTTAAAACAATAAATAAATATCTTAAAAAACAAAAACAAAAAAAAACAATCTAACAAAGAATAATTGAAAGAACCAGGAGTGTATTATCAGATGTCCTTTCAAGCTATCATCGTAATGTCTTCCCATTTCTCGTATCATTCGTTTCACCACAACCTATCGGATACTCTTTCACAACGATAACAGCATAGATCGATTTACTTTAAAAAAAAAAAAAAATTATAAGAAAATTATTTATTGATTATTGTATTATTATTATTATTATTGTAGTTATTTTAGTTTATGTTATAACTAATAAGCTGTATATACCGGTTTCACTCGGAGAATTTCATTTTTTAAATCTATAAAGTGAGACGTTTATCGACTCAAACGATCGATTTTGTAAAAAACAATGTAAAGCGAGATCAAAACGACTTTTATAACAATAAAGAATGTATCCAGAGATTGGCTGAAGTTAAGCAATGTTGATATGGACAGGTGTTCGCACCTAGTATCAAAGAACCACTGAGTGAAATTTGGAGAATTTAGGAAAACGGTATGCATTTATATAACGAACAAACAAACAAATAAACAAAATTTCATCTTTATTTATATAGGTAGCTGTATATCCCGGTTTCATCCGGGGAATTAAATTTTTCTAATGAAACGGTCGATTTAGTAAAAAACCAATGTAAAGCGAGATCATAATGATTTTTATAACAATAAAGAATATCAGCTGAAGTTATGCAATTTTAATATGAACAGGTGTTCGCAGCTGGTATCAAAGAACCACTGAGGGAAATTTGGAGAATTTAGGACAAACGGTATGGTTTCTATAAAGAACAAACAGAATTCCATCTTTATTTATATATAATACTAGCTGTATATCCCGGTTTCACTCGGGGAATTTAATTTTCTAATGAAACGGTCGATTTCGTGAAAACCAATTTTAAGGAAGATCATTACTTTTTTTATAACAATAAAGAATATCAGCTGAAGTCACGCCATTTTAATATGGACAGGTGTACGCACTTGGTATGAAAGAACCACAGAGCGAAATTTGGAGAATTTTAGGACAAACGGTATGGATTTCTATAAAGAACAAACAAACAAACAGAATTTCATCTTTATTTATATAGATAGCTGTACATCCCGGTTTCACTCGGGGAATATCATTTTCTAATGAAACGGTCGATTTCGTGAAAACCAATTTTAAGCGAGATCATTACTTTTTCTATAACAATAAAGAATATCAGCTGAAGATCGGCTGAAGTTAAGCAATTTTAATATGGACAGGTGTTCGCAGCTGGTATCAAAGAACCACTGAGGGAAATTTCATGGATTTCTATAAAGAACAAACAAATAAATAAACAAAAAGAATTTCATCTCTATTTATAAAGATATGGGCTATTTACCAAAGTTATTTTTTACTTGAATCCTATCTCTATGCTCCTAAGCTCTAAGAATCCTATCACATCCCAACATTCGGTAGAAAGATAATAAAGAACTTAAATTTTGTAATGTTATTGACCCGTGGGGATTTCAAAGGGAAAAAACAAGCATAAGATAGGAAATAACATTTGGGGGCAAGGACCTCTCCTTTGTATAGGATAACCGCATAGCAACCTACATTGTACATTGTCAAGTCCTATTGTTGCCTATACACCATTAGCCGGGGCGACCATACGATTATAAAACCATCACCATAAGTATGGCCAATAGTAGTAACTACCTCCAATGTCTAACAGACAAATAATATAAAAAAAAATCTGGTGCGTGCGCGCAACACACAACTTTCACTTACCAACTTACTTAGATTAGAAATTGTGTTAATGCCACTTCTCAACGTTACACATTTTTCCACATTCATTCTTTATTTTTGTTTTCATTTGCTCTATAAAAAAACACTAATTTCTTTTATTATTAAATAAAAGGTTTTACTTAAGATAATTCGGCAATGCAAGCATAATATTCCAAGTCGTCTGATTTTATAATTCTCTATGTACATATTGAAAATTCATTCATTTAGTTACAGTCATGATTAAATTTTTACAGTCATATCTCGGAAATATTAATAAATCAAATACCCAGTTTGATCAAAATTGTTAAAGCCGTTTTTGAGTAAATAAAAAAAATACGTGGAAATGAGACAAAATTTATTAAGTACAGTGCCCCCTACGTTCAACCAATTTTAATGAAATTTCAGCTTTCGCATCGCAGTCATATACATACATCAAATACCAAGTTTAATGAAAATCGTTAAAGCCGTTTTTGAGTAAATAAAAAAAAAACTCGTGAAAATGGGACAACATTTATTAAGTAAAGTGCCCCCTCCAATTAATGAATTTTGATGAAATTTCGACTGTCGCATCGCGGGAATATACATACACCAAATACCGAGTTTAATCAAAATCGTTAGAATCGTTTTTGATAAAATCGAGAAAAACGTAAAAAACAGACAAAATTCTTCAAATAAAGTACACCCTCCGTTTGAACAATTTTTATGAAATTTTCGCTGTCACATCGCGGGCATATACATACATCTAATACCAAATTTCAGTATTGTAAGACCTATAGTTTTTGAGCTACTCTGTTCACACACAGACACACAGACCATTTCGAGGGACTTGGTTATTTATACTCAGGGGACCCCGAAACGTGTATTTCCGTTGAAAACCGGAAGTCGAAATTTTTCACGATCGCAATACTTTCCTTACTATATATTTCATATATAGGTAAGTGAAAGTAAAAAAAAAATATATATCTCTGATTTAGCCCGAACCAGATATACACGTATAACTTACGATGTTTCTCCGCCGAACTCAAAATCTATACATTCAGCCGTTATAGTGAACTGATTTGAAATTAGTAAAACTCACAGCAATCAAACAATAACTGAACAAGACAAACGACAAAGTTGAACTTCCGAAAGTCAATCTCAGAAATGAACGAGTCAGGAGGTAAAAACGTTTGGACTAAAACAACTATCTTTTCAACATCGATTAATCGCAGTCGAGCTTTTTTTTTTAACTTCGTTGTCTTGTGCTCTCGATGTTTCAAGTTGGTTATATTTGTTTTTTGATAAAAAAAGAAGTATCTTTGAGAAAAAAATTTTTTTTGGAGGCAACTTATAATAATTTTAATCTTGATGTAAAAAAAAAAAATAAAAAATAATAACGACCTTCACTGAACTCACATTTATGCCCTTCACTAAGATAGTCCGTTAAGGGGTATGTTAGTAAAATTTTTATAATCGGTTGAGAGGGGGGGGGTGACGTATTTTGACTCTTTAAGACCCAATAAATGGTTCATTCCAACATATTGATATTAGAGTATTAACACGTTAGATGCAACGGCATATTTGAGGCGTATGCTGAATTGTAGCCGCACCTAGCGTCTTAAAATATGGTTTTATATTATACTTAATACTTATAGAAAATGAATTTTATAATAAAAAATAAAAATTATACTAAGAATTTTTATGTTATCATAGTCTATCTATAGACGAGAGAAATAAAAGTGTATATATATAAAACTGTATAACGCTTTAGGTTTCAGAGATTTCTAGGCACAAAGGATAGAAGGAAGGACCTTCCAGGGTGGGAACCTTGCTGAGAGATCAACGAACTCCTTACGCATACGACAGTTTCACACCTGGGACTACAATTAGACTGGAACAGAGGGAAATAGTCGGTTGGGCACACATTACGATAACAGCTCATGGAGGGAGAGGGGATTATGGAAATGGTATTATGTCACTGCGAGAGTTAACTCAGTGAGGAGGGTGACAGAGCAAAAGGGTAAGAGGGGTATCAACTACAGGTGCATAATTATAGAGATACAAAGGAGCTAAGGCAAGTTGATTGTATGAACTGGGAAAAGTAAAAAAAAAAACATTAGCTATGCGGTCCCTCGGATAGGACGTAAAATGAAGTTCCCGAGCCTGTACGATGTCAGACACTCGCGTTAAAGAAACCTATCTTAATTATATCTTGATAGGCAAAATTTAGGACTCCCACTGAATGTAGCTAAGTCCGATTAGCCTTAGTAGTATAAAGTGACGTTAAACAAACGAACACCAAACAACTGGGAAAAAATATAAATTGAAAAAGAAGTTTGAAATAAATAAAAATTTTCTACCCCCTTCAGAAGTTGAAAATATTCAAAACTTTGAAATCATTTTCAAGTTCAAACCTTCAAGTTCAAATCCTACAATTATTACAAACATTATAAACATAATTAAAACTATTGAAAATACAAACGTTTTTTTTTTTCAACATTTTACGACAGTATTTTTCTCAGCTATAAGTCGCCTACACCTTCTAAAGCATCAGAAACATTTGAAAAATAAAAGATGGACTAAATGAAGCCGTCAAACGTTTCATAGATTTGTTCAAAAAAAAAAAAAAAACTATTTGTTCAAATTGGAATATTTTAATATTCATGTACAACATGAATGAATGAACTCAAAGAAAAATGTTTATTAAAAGAATGATTTAAAATAATTTAAAAACAAGAGTGGTCATCCACGATAATGATTAAATTAATATAAAAGAATGATTAATATTAAATTAGAACAAATGATTAAAGTAATGTATTTAAAAAGATTAAAATGTAAACAAAAATGATATTTTAATATACTGCTTCTGCTGTGGGATCACCGGTGGTATAGTGGTTAGCATGGCAACCTACAATACTAAAGGTCGCTCCATGGTGGCCCTAGGATTTTTTAATAAGAGTAAAAAATCCTTGGCTATGCCGTCCCTCCGATAAGACGTAAAATGGAGGGCCAGAGCCTGTACGATGTCAGGTACTCGTTAAATATCCCTATCCTAATTATACCTGGATAGGAAAATTTTAGGTCTCCCACAGTAGCATCGTCCGATAAGCCTTAGTAGTTTCAAGTGGCGTTAAACAAACAATATTTAAAAGCCTGAGTAATAATATTTACAAGACATTGTAACTTTAAGCTAGTGCCAATATATTGTAACTAAAAACTGAAAACATTAATCAATTAAATCCCAAGAAGTATTTTCGCTTCTAAATCGAAACGAAGAATTATATTGATAAGTATGTTATGAACCATGATGAAAGATTTATCCTAATGAACTTCCAAAATACATTATGAATCCGAACACGTTCACTGTACCCCCATTGTAGGCAGAATCTCGAATTGCACGAGAAAGGCTTCCTAATACGATTTGCAGCGAGGATCTACAAATAAACCTATTTGTTACTGTATACTACGTACTAAATAAAAATCAATATTTAGGTTCGTCTAAAGATATAATATATAATAAATTTAGTGAGAACGGAAAACAGTGTTAATAATTTTAATCAATCATAATCATATTATAAATCATCAGGAGAAATCGAGAGCAGTTCATTTTCATCATATATTATTTTATATTGAGGAAAAGTATGATATGTGCGTGTATGTATATATATATATATATATATATATATATATTTAAAATTGTTAGGTAAAGAATTGAGATCGATTAAAGTTTTTATTTTTTACATCTTATATTTGACCATAATGTGTTAATGAATGACACATGTAAAAAGAATATAACTGGAACAGAGTTTAGTACAATCTAAATAGACAGTTAGCAAAAATGTAGCAAATTAATCTTTTTTTTAATACATATTAATCAAATTCAGAATATAACACATGATGATATGAGATATCGTATCAGGAGGTTATAATAATAGGTGCACAATGATTTTTGTAAACCTGTCTTTTGCTAAAACAGATAGATTCGATGTTTTCCCCATATATATACTAATGTGCCCCCATATACCACTAATGTGCTATATAATTCATGGAAACGAAAAATAAACAAAATTTAACAGCGTAATTTTATTTATGTTTCTAACAAAAAATTTACTCTATAAAAAAAATTAACTTCACGCAAAAATATAAGAGTGAAAAATTGAATTGTTTGATGGAATAATATACATTCAAAATACTGA
Source organism: Aelia acuminata (assembly GCA_911387785.2). Taxonomy (NCBI): domain Eukaryota; kingdom Metazoa; phylum Arthropoda; class Insecta; order Hemiptera; family Pentatomidae; genus Aelia; species Aelia acuminata. Next base: position 224,457,629 of record OU426978.1, read on the forward strand.
TTGCCTGCCAGTCCATGACTTAAAAAATTACTTGGTTAATGGCACATAAACAAAATCATGATTTTTTTTTTAAACAATTTTTAACCTCTATAAATCAACTACCTCTGAACAATTTTTTGAAGCATGCCACAAGGTAAGATATGTCTCAGACTAATGTCGCTGTAACGACAATCTTTCTTCATAAACTCCAACACATGTGAGGATTGCGTTCCGAACGTTTCATGTCAATTTAACTACTTCGACAACTGGGAATCCTGGTGGTATCACCTATCACTTGAAGAGTAGGTACTTTTGTTTCTTTGCGGTTAGCTTGAAACTGATAAAAATTATTTCATGGTTTAATGGAACCCATCCTTTTATTTATAAAGAAATAAAAGAGGAAAGAAAACAGTGTAAAGTTTAGCTCGTATATTACCAACTGAAAAATTCAAAAATTCTACCCCCCCCCATTCCCTTGTCCCACCAAATACTATTACTATCGATAGTATCGATAGTTTTATGTCCGTTATTATGGGAACTAACGATAGTTTTACATCACTACCTAGGTTACATGACTGTAATTCAAATAATAAAAGTCGTATAATTAATTAATAAAACGTTAAAGCCATGTACAGTGAACTCTCGATTATCCGCGGTGATTCAAGAATTTTTTTTTTATTCTAGCGGTAGATGAGTTAAATATTACGATGAAAAACACGAACGAAAATTTTTTTATTAAACAAGCAATTTCTGTTAATTTACATTTCTACAATCGCGTATACACTTTCCCGTGAGGTGAAACATGAACAAGCCTCTAACTAAGAAAAAAAAAAACCTGTACCACTACAACCCATAAAGGGTCTTGGGTGCAGTACTATGTAAGGAAGTACTGTTTCTTGGTCAGCGGTCGTGCAAGGAGGTGATTTGACCGTGATCACGCTCAACCGCCAGGTTCTTTCCCCTTAATTGAAAAATTAAGGGTACCCACTTTATAGAGGTTGGGTTTGCCCCAGGAGGGTCTCTCGGCCCACGAGACGAACTGTGGCGAATAATAAAGATATCATAAGCCATGTCAGATTCGAACTCGGGACCTTAAGCACAGCAGTCCACTGCCTTACCAGTGGGCTACCCCGCTCCCCCTCTAACTAAGACAAATAAAAATTCAGTTTCCCCCCCAAAAAAAAAATTGCTTGTTTAATAATTAAATATTTAACTAAGAGGGGTTACCTCACTATTCAAATCATTTTATAATTAGAAAAAAGTTCGTTTACTCATGTGTACCCGCCGTATGAAACCCGAAAAGTGCATGAGTAGCCACTCTCAGAACAGACCGTTTGTTTACTAAAGTGTCCCAGCCAATAAGTGTAATACCCGAAGACTGAAAGAGTCACAAATTTTAGAACTCCCTTCCCATCCCACTTTTTCCTTACATCATTTAATTTTCTCGTTCACGTCAGTTTTGTCAATCTGGCCTTAGTTACATAGCTTGTTTGTGATTTTATTTTACAATGAGTGATAAAACTTTATAAATTACATAATTATTTATATGCATGTATGTATGTAAAATCTATATATAAACATTTTGCTTTGACTTGAATTGTTTTGTTGACCTTTTGAAAATTTTGCGGATTATCCCTGGAATTGGTTTATACGCGGTTGCCGTGCCACCCAATACCACGGATAATCGGGAGTCTGCTGTATAATTGATAGAGAAGTTAGAAACCATTACATCAACAGACCAATCACGTTTTCATTGATACGACACGAAACTATTAAGTGATGGGTATTCCCAACCTATTCTAACGAAACGACTTTTGTTACTGGTACCAAAACGTACGAAGCAGCCATTGATGAAACTTTATAATATTAGGAATGGCATTGTATAGTGACTGTTCCTTGAGTCATTGGTGAATCAGACATTCTTCAGTGACGTCACGGCCTGCAACTCAGCCAATCCAAGACCCTTTCCATTTATAGTGACCTCAGCCACACCTTCCAGCAATTTCCCGATCATTCAGAAAGATTTTCAACTTTATATTAAAATATTTCATAAAAACATTTATTTTAAAAATCGGATATAATAAAGTTATATAATCCAGGAATATAATATAATAATCTGGTGAGATGAGCGCAGCACTACTAAGGCTATCGGACGATGCTACAGTGAGAGCCCTAAATTTTGCCTATCCTGGTATAATTAGGATAGGGATCATTAACGAGTACCTGACATCGTACAGGCTCGGGACCTCCATTTACGTCCTATCCAAGGGACGGCATGGCTAAGGATTTTTTACTCCCATTAAAAAATCCTAGGGCCACGGCTTGGCGCGAATCTGTAAGTTGCCATGCTAACCACTACACCACAGGTGGACCCCTCTTTGATAAGAAATTGACGTGTTTTGTTAAATGCCATTTCTCAAAGTAACACATTTTGCTCACATTTTTTAGTTTGTATTTGCTCTTTAAATTACAATATTTTTTTATTATTAAATAAAAGTTTTTACTTGTGCTCATTCGGCAATGCTAGAATAACACCCCAAGTTGTCTGATTTTCTAATTCTCTATTTAGCTGTTAAAAACTTTGTAAGGTTACCATGGAAGAAATAATTTCCTTTAAATGAACAGAACATCTTTAATTATAAACACTGGTCTGTCAATATAGGCGTACTGCGCATGCGTGGGCTCCACGTGGTTTTTGAGTTGGCGGAATATTTTTCTTTTCTTTTTCACATGTATATGTTTACTTGATGTTTTTCAAATCTTATATTTAGCCTTTTCTTATTTTTAGGCGATCCGAGAGACAGATAATTTCTCAGTAAAATTAGTAAAATTAAACTACGATTATAAGAATATAATGAATAAATTTGGCAGACTGCTGATTAGATCAACCCCAACATTAGAAAAAGTTGTTAGGATGGACTTAGAAATTGAAATTCCTCAGATTAATAAAAATGCTTTTTTTTACAAGTCAAGTGAACAAACAGATATTTTGTTATTATTATTATTACAATTTTTATCGTTTTTTATTTCCTTTAAAAAAAAAAAATATTTAAATGTGTTTAAATTTTCTAAAATATCGATGTTTTTGCTATTGATACTCCCCCCCCCCCCCTTCCCTGCTTAGCGGTAGGCGACAAGTATATACGTAACTATGTGGTCAAAATCGAAATTCGTTTAAAAAAAATTATACAAGAGGATCGATCATTTTTACTATCGCATTAATGGAAATCATTTTTATTATAGTAATTTCAAAATATGTTAAGAAAATAGTTGAATAAAATTGAATCGCTCGTTTGAGAAACTCGACATTTCTTTACTTAAATTAATTTCTCCGACATATTTTTAGAATACATTTTTTATGATTTGATAAATCTTCGAAAGCGCATTCGATAAAAATAAATGTTTTTTGGACCTCTTATTTTGGAAGAAAAAAGATTGTTAAAAACAATGTACTTTGGAAATTACTAAACAAAACACTTACTAACTTACATACATAGTCAAATAAATGAAAAATAACGGAAAGCATAAACATATAAGGTTAAAATTGGCAAGATTCAAATTTATGGTTCTTCATTCGAATGTTTTATAGGTTCTTTGACAGTGACAGGCCGGGCACAATTTTACGCCAAACGTACTTACTGCTTACAATTTCCTGGATTTGTCGAGTTTCCCCAGACGATTATTTTAATGGTCTATAAAAGCCGATATATAAGCTGAGTTTGTCGGGTATGTTTTGATTAAAATAAAAAAAAAAATTAAAATTCCATATTTCATATCTAATTCCAAAAAAAAAAATCTGGTGCGTGCGCGCAACACACAACTTTCACTTACCAACTTACTTAGATTAGAAATTGACGTGTTTTGCTAAATATCATTTCCCAAAGTCACACATTTTTCTACATTCATATCTTATTTTTGTTAATCGTTAAAGCCGTTTTTGAGTAAATAAAAAAAAACCGTGAAAATGATACAAAATTTATTAAGTAAAGTCCCCCCTCCCGAAGATCAATTTTGATGAAATTTTTACAGTCGTACCTCGGACATATAAATACATTAAATACCGAGTTTGATCAAAATCGTTAAAACAGTTTTTGAGTAAATAAAAAAAAACACGTGAAAATGGTACAAAATTTATTAAGTAAATTCCCCCCTCCGGTTGATCAATTGTGATGAAATGTTGGTTATCACATCTTTGGCATATAAATACATCAAATACCAAGTTTGATCAAAATCGTTAAAACCGTTTTTCAGTAAATAAAAAAAACATGTGAAAATGGTACAAAATTTATTAAGTAAAGTCCCCCCTCCGGTTGATCAATTTTGATGAAATTTTTACAGTCATATTTCAGGCATATAAATACATCAAATACTCAGTTTAATCAAAATCGTTAGAGCCGTTTTTGAGAAAATCGAAAAAAACTTAAAAAGTTATTAAATAAAGTGCCCCCTCACTTTGAGCAAATTTGATGAAATTTTTGCTGTCACATCGCGGGCTTATACATACTCTAAATACCCAATTTCAGGTTCGCACGGTTTATAGTTTTTGAGCTAGTCTGTTCACACTCACACACACACACACACACACACACAGACACACAGACACACAGACACACAGACCATTTCGCGAGACTTGGTCATTTCGACTCAGGGGACCCCAAAACGTGTATTTCCGTTGAAAACCGGAAGTCGAAAATTTTCACGATCGCAATACTTCCACTTACTATATATTTCATATATAGGTAAGTGAAAGTAAAAAATTGATTTTATATAAATTATATTATTTTATTTTGCAGTAACTAACTCTCTTTCATATATATATATATATATATATATATATATATATTGATTATTTATTTTTTTTTTATTTTTTCTTTCATATATTTTAATGGTGCTATCTTGTTTCTTATTTAGCCCTGAATGTCGGGTCGAAACGTCGGCACAATATACATGTTACTGCACATATTGTGTTTCATTTGACCGCATCCCCAACCGTTTCCATCACATATAATCCTACGGTCAACTAATTACCTTCATTAAAAATTGAAAACCCTAGTATAATACACATCTTTCCCGCCTGCTAGGCCTAGCAAACCCCTCCAAGAACCCGCTCATAAGAGCAGCTAAGCCGCAAAAGATGCGAGTTATTAAGGAATCATTACCCGGGTAATGTGGCACAATGGGTACTCCACAACGTCGGGGTCCACCATACGGGCGATCCATCATCGCAAGGAGGGAGCTGTCAGGAGGGCAGCTTACCATGACAAAGGGGCCCTCTCTGTTTGCCGGCCTATCAAAGGGCAGTTGACAGGGCGAGCCATCCGTGTCCAAACTGGTGCCCGATCAAAAGGGTAACGTAACAGTGCGATAGAAGGGTTGGGGAGAGGAGCGAGCACGTGTGACATCTGGAGTGCCACTAGCGAGCTGGAGGAGACTTCATGGAAATACATTATAATGGGGCGATGAGGGAGTCGGTAAAAAAAAAAAAAAAAAAAATCATTCACGCTGGAAACCAGGTTTAGGTAGTTGTTTTTTTGTTTGGATTTCAGGCGTAAAACTACTAAGTTATCATAGACTTGAATCTTTATGTTAAAGAGACTCAATAAAATATAGATATCGATAAGTAAGCAACAGAGATATTAATTAATTAGGGCCACGTCCGCGGCGACCCTAGGATTTTATTTCAAGGGAGTAAAAAATCCTTGGCTATGCCGTCCCTCGGATAGGACGTAAAATGGAGGTCCCGAGCCTGTACGATGTCAGTTATTCGTTAAAGATCTCTATCCTAATTATACCTGGATACGCAAAATTTAGGATTCCAACTGTAGCATCGTCCGATTAGCCTTAGGGGCATAAAGTGACGTTAAACAGAAATAATATTTTTTTATTAAAATTTATCATTAATAATTATAAACAATAATGACAATTATAATTGTAAGAAAGCAAAAAAACTAATAGATAAAAAAATAAAATTAGGTAAGCCATAATAATGCATCTATAATAGAAGAGTTATTAATGTCAAATTTGACTTACTAATACCAATTTGACGATCTGTTCGTTGTTTTCCAACTTTTTTTTCATCTATTAACTTTTTTTTTTCTATTACACTTCTTTTATTACTTACAATTATAATGGTTATTATTAGTTATAATTATTATGAGTTTAATTACGTTTTTACTTTCACTTACCTATATATGAAATATATAGTAAGTGGAAGTATTGCGATCGTGAAAATTTTCGACTTCCGGTTTTCAACGGAAATACACGTTTTGGGACCCCCTGAGTCGAAATAACCAAGTCCCGCGAAATGGTCTGTGTGTGTGTCTGTGTGTGTGTGTGTGTATGTGAACAGACTAGCTCAAAAACTATAAACCGTGGGAACCTGAAATTGGGTATTTAGTGTAGGTATATGCCCGCGATGTGACAGCAAAAATTTCATCAAAATTGCTCAAAGGGAGGGGGTACTTTCTTTAATAACTTTTTACGTTTTTTTCGATTTTCTCAAAAACGGCTCTAACGATTTTGATTAAACTGAGTATTTGATCGATTTATATGCCCGAAATATACCTGTGAAAATTTCATCAAAATTGATTAACCGGAGGGGGGACTTTACTTAATAAATTTTGTACCATTTTCACATGTTTTTTTTATTTACTCAAAAACGGTTTTAACGATTTTGATCAAAGTTGGTATTTGATGTATTTATATTCCCGAGATATGACTGTAAAAATTTCATCAAAATTGATCTACGGGAGGGGGGACTTTACTTAATAAATTTTGTATCATTTTCACGGGTTTTTTTATTTACTCAAAAACGCCTTTAACGATTAACAAAAATAAGATATGAATGTAGAAAAATGTGTGACTTTGGGAAATGATAATTAGCAAAACACGTCAATTTCTAATCTAAGTAAGTTGGTAAGTGAAAGTTGTGTGTTGCGCACACGCACCAGATTTTTTATTTCAGATTCGTTGTATCATGGGGCCCTTCTTATGTCGTTTGGTATTTTGATTCGGTTTAGTTTATTTTTGTAGCAATGACATTCCTTAAAAAATATATCTAACGCCAAGACTATAGTTACATTTGTGGCACATTGGATAAGAGATGTACATGTCTCAATAGGGTATGTCCTAATCTTAGGCAGGCAATAGCCATCTCTTTAGCGCGCTTACTGCGATTTGAAGTAGATCACGGTTTTATACCCCTCTTTGTATATTTAAGTTTGCTGGCTGGACTCTGCTCCCACATAGCTAACCATCTTTTATCTATCAATTCTTCAAGGGGGGGGGGGGGGAGGCAACTTCCCGACGCTAATGGGTTCTAAATCCAGGTCAATTTATATTGGCGAAAGTGGTATGGAAAAATAATTTAAAACAGGATGAGTTGTTTTAAACTGATGTTTTAACAAAAACCTTAGAAAACATTCAAAAACAAAATGAAAGATTTAAGGCTTTTTAATTATAATCGTTGTATTTGGTAATTGCTAACTTAACCTATCCGTACTTCACTACGGTTTAGTTTTTTTCCTGAAGGGTGTTATTTATTAGATAAATCCTGTACCACTACAACCCATAAAAGGTCTTGGGTTCAGTACTATGTAAGGAAGAGTACTGTTTCTTGGTCAGCGGTCGTGCAAGGAGGTGATTTGACCGTGATCACGCTCAACCGCCAGGTTTTTCCCCTTAATTTTTCAATTAAGAGTACCCACTTTACAGAGGCTGGGTTTGCCCCAGGAGGGTCTCTCGGCCCACGAGACGAACTGTGGCGAATATACAAGATATCATAAGCCATGTCAGATTCGAACTCGGGACCTTAAGCACAGCAGTCCACTGCCTTACCAGTGGGCTACCCCGCTCCCTATTTATTAGATAAAATTGCAAAAATATAGATTATCAGATAACAGTTAAAGATACATCAATGCGTATGAAGAATTCGAAAAGAAGTAAATATTACCAGTACCACAACATTTGCCCTGAGATTTGAGATGGGAAGCAAGGGAAAAATACTGATATGTAAAAATAGCAGGAACTCGAAAAAGTTTGCTCACCCCTGCGTAAGCCCATCAGTCATGTACAGGAAAGTTCTAGAAATTGCGAGGAGAAACTTGAACCTATATTTTCAATATCATTCCCTTCAGGTTAGAACGAGAACCTTCTTCTTCGATATGGGATAGAAGGCTACCAAACCATATAATTCCTGGATCGTTGGTGGATCGAAACAGAACAAACAAGATGGTAACTTAAATATATGGCAAAAAAAGAAAAAAAAACATAACTCCCTATAAACAAGTTAGCTGTAAGTTTAAATTAAATATTTAAACACTTTCCTCTTAATGAAGTTATCAACCTTATGTGAGGGAATGACGAAGAAGGTTAGGTTATGAAAACACAAAATGTCTTAAAACTTTCTAAAAGAGTAATAAAAAAAAATGTTTGGATGAATAGAGAAGGCCACGGTTTATTAGTTTCCTTTAAGATAGTAATTATATATTAGGCAACTACTATAACAAAGAACAAAATAACAAAAGCTTTTTTTTTTTTTTTTTTTTTAATTTTCTACGAAACAAATGTGACATAATATATATTAGATAAAGAAAATTACATACAAAAAAAAAGTTTAAAAAATCCTTACTCCATGTGGCCATAAGGTACTAGAGTGTTTTAAAATTTAATATTATCGTTATTTTTGTATGTTTTCACCACAAATTTACGAAATTAAAATATTTCTAAGGAGTTTAAAATTATATAATATTTGTTCAAAAAGATTATCGTTTGTTTCCTGTTTGTCTTATTACGAATCATGTAATAATTTTACTACTCATCATATAATATGTGTCATACCATTCCATTCTGTGTCATACGCTTGCAGCGTTATAAAATAAATCAATAAAAAAAGTTATGAAATCGACATATGACGCCATGTTAATAAATCGAAACACGACCTACTGTTTGGAATAATTCGCTATAACAGAAATATTGTGGTCAAAAATCAAGATAAAAACTATCCTATCTTTTAAGTTGGCAAAACTATAAGGGAGAGCGGGGTTGGTTGGCAACAGTTTTCACTTTTTTGATTGTTGAGTCGTTCCTGTTAATATAATCCCAATATGGCTGATACCACTGTAAACTCCAGGTATTAGAGTACTTCAAGTATTTTTTTCAACACATAATATTTAATACAAAGATCATAGAAAATTGAAGAATTCCTCCATTCGGGGTATTAACCCCCTATGTGGGGCAGGTTGGCCTAGAAGGTGGAGTTGTTTAGCCATCTCATTCAAGTACTGCCTGACGCATACCATTGTTATTAAAAGCTGCACTATAATGGTATAATAATTTTGAATCTGTTTTTAACAGCTTTTAAGGGAAAATAGAATGACAATAGAAGATACAAGTTTAAACTGTCGTCTCTTTCTGCATAGGAAATTTAGGAACATATGAAACAGTTGAAGAGAGCCAACTAACCCCACAGGAGAAATCATATGAAAGATGGCTGCCAGGACACGCTCTTTTCTACACTGTTAGCATCAGATTGAAACTCAGGACAAGACTTTTTTTTTTTTTTGTTCGGTACCCCTACCTGGCCATGTGTGGCATACGGGGGGTTACTCTAGAGGTGTAACCAACCTATTCTAACCATGGTGGGAGGTTCGAGATTTATTCCGTGGGGCCTCCACGAAATAAAAGTCAACCCTCCCAGGGCGGATTCGAACCGCCGCCGTTCGGCTCGACCGTGCAACAGCGAGTCGCGCTCCTACACGCTCGGCTATCCCGGCCCACTCAGGACAAGACTCCTGAGGTCGTGCGGGTTATATGGTACGTACAATGGGCCTAACAACAGGTGTGGCGGAAACTATAAGCCAATGGCCAACCTACCCCCTATGCCTACCAACCCCGCTCTCCCCAACACATTTTACCAAATTTCATTAAAATCGGTTGAGTAGTTTCTGAGTTTACCTCCGACAAATATCGGGACACCAGATTTTTATATATAAAAGGATAAGTTTTTAATCTCGAAAATATTGGAAAATTTGTTTTCTTTCCTTTCATTAATTTTTTTCTATTGGTTGATTATGTTAACATTTTTCTATATTTCAAAAGTAAACTTTATGAAAAATACCTTTTATTTTATTCTTTTAAGTCAATCAATATTAACAAAGGAAACAAAACTACGCGCATTGAGCAGCTTGCCATACCTCAAGTCATCAACAGAAAAGCTTAATTTTTTATTAATAAAATCTAACTCCCCTCAACATAATCTTTTACAACCTTTATGTTTTATTAATATTGTTGTGGCATTCCAGACTTCGGTTTTTTTTTTTACTTTACCCCCACCAGTAACTTATTTTTAAAAGAGTGATTTATCTTAATATTAAATTAGAACAGATGATTAAAGTAATGTATTTAAAAAGATTAAAATGTAAACAAAAATGATATTTTAATGTACTGCATCTGCAACTTCTTAAACTGCCTTTAAATGTTGAAGATCTTTGTTGAAAAGCAAGCATAATAAAGTATCATCCTCTTCTCTATTTCCGTGTTTTATGCAATATTCCCAACCTTTCAAACGTCTTAAATGCCTCTTCTTCCGATTAAAGAACACGACCATTATTAACAAAAACAATTTCAACGTTTCTTAAAACCTAAGACGTATTAGGTAGGTAACCTCCTTTATATATATATTTTTTTTTCTCTCTCTTAAAATTGACATATGTTATTAAATAACCTTATCACGTGTGTTATTAAATAACGTTAAATAAATCACTAATAATATCAAAAAGTAACTAGTGTGGGTAAAGTAAAAAAGACCCGAAACTTCCTTTTAAATCAATTATACATTACACAATACTAATTACTTGGTTATTGACCCAGTTTTTATTTTACGTATTTTTGGACGCAATAATTTTCAGGAAATTCCACTTTTCCATTGTTGTTTTTGTCATGCTCACTGAGCTTCAACGTCTTTATCGCTCCAATAGTTGTTGAGATCTAAGTGGTAGCGCCAAGGCAGTCCGGTAGAAACTGCCGAGATAACTGGCCCACTATCCCCACGATGACTTTCCCTTCATGGCAAGAAGTAAAGAAAGAGAATTCGAAGAAAAACATTTCGTGCTTTTCCTATTCCTCGATATCAATCTATGGTATATTCTCATCCATTAATCATTTCCTTTGTCTCTTACTTTACCATATTATCATATGTTTCTTTTCTCTTTCGCATTCGATTGCAACTAATATTCGGATCATTTTTTTTTCTTTAGCTCACTCATTAATGCCATTTATAGGCTCTGAAATGATACCTCGATCTGCTAAAATAATCCTAAATATTAGTGGGAAAACGGTTAACAAAATACCTGTAACGGTGACAGAAATACCATTAGAAAAATAAATACAGTGAAACCTCTAAATAGGGGACAGGCATGGTGGCTCAATTATTGTCCGTTAATGAGAGGTGTCCTTAAAGTAGAGGTTTATTTAATTTTGTTTGTGTAAACGTATACATAAAACAGTAAGTACCTACATATTCGTGTATGTAGATGTAATAGAGGTACATTGGTTCAAATTAAAATACATACAATGCAAACAACTGAATTTACATTCCTCAAACACTTAAAAAAGAAATTTCACTCATAAAAGTTGTTAAATTTGATTTGAAGATTATTACAATGTAGTTTTACCGTAACGAAATTGGGTCTCAATGACACAATTACATAATAAGAGAGCAAACTGAAGAAATGTCTAAGTACCAGCGGGTTTAAAAAAACTTTCCAAAGTTAATTGCCTTACATTTTTTTGGTATGATTAGACTCTAAAAGGATCTGTGCACTTGGCCGGCCACTTTTTTCGTACTCATGAATGATTTTCTTTTTTCTTTTAGTGAAAATCTTTTACGTGTTGGAGACATGTTGTTAGTTCAAAGATTTTCAATAAAAAATTAGAAAATAAATGTTCACCCTAGGTAATGTTCTGTAGAAAAGGGGGAAGGACAGGAAGTGACTCTGTTTACTCAGTATTAGATGAATTTGACTAAAGACTAAACCATTCTCGAAAAATGTTTGAAACAAATTTTACACTGTCCTTCAACTAGAGGTCTTAAAACCCATTTTCAGGCAATTTTCTCTGTCCGTGTCCTCTATCGAGAGTGTTCCTTAAAAAGAGGTTTCAAAAGCATTGTGTCCGTATATCAAGCGCCAGTGCAATTGAAAGTTGTCCCATAAACAGAGGTGTCCCTTAAAGGGAGTGGTCCTTAACGAGAGGTTTCACGGTATAAGAATATTCCAGGGTGGCAGTCAAAAATCTACTAATAGTATTAAACTATTTTATTGTTTATTGATCAAACGAAGGTCGCACTGTATTTAACAATTTTTGTCTCATTTTATGTTGTTTTTTTTTATATTTTCTCAAACATGGCTTTATAAATATTGATCAAACTCGTCATGTTTAATGAGAATCAAGTATTCTTTAATATCAGGTATTATCAGTGTTAAAATGTTTCGAGGGGGCTTAAATGGGGAAGCAGACATTTTTTCCCCAAAAACAAATTTGGTTTTTATTTATAAGGAGAGTTTAACTGTCTCTCAATATGCATAACAATAATAGATGGCTAAATATAAAATATTTACAGGAGAAAAAAAATAGATATATATATTCTGACAACTCATAAAACACGTTGATCCCACGCATGCGCAGTGCCCTTTTAATGAGAGACCAATATTTTTTATAAATAAAGACGTTTTGTTCATGGGAAAGAGTAGTAAATGTGTTTTGCAACACGCATATTTAAAGGGAATTATTCGTTTCCATGGTAACTAAATGAAGCTTTCAAAAACTAAATAGATAATTATCGTATCAGACACGATGGAGATCAGATGCTTGCCGAATTATCACAAGTAAAATTACATTTAACAATAAAAAAAATTGGTGTACTTAAGAGAGCAAATACAAACAACAATAAGTAAATGAATGTAGGGAAATGTGTGAATTTGAAGAATGGCGTTTAGATATTTATCAAAACACGTCGATTTCTAATCTAAGTAAGGTGGTAAGTGAAAGTAGTGTGTTGTGCGTATCGCACCAATTTTTTTTTTATAGGTAATAAGAAACCCTTTAGCTTACTATACCTGTTCTCTATAAACTTTTAAATCATACACTCTATAGAATAAATTCAAATTTGTGAAGTTTATTACCCTATGTATTTTTTTCCCCGATATGATATGTTTTTTTTTTGCAATTAAGGAAAAGGATAATCTTCAAAATGATGGCCTAAAATTTGAATTTAATGAAGTATGAGGGAAGATATCTTCTATATCTAAGATATAAGGAAGAAAACACAAGCCCACATACAAAATAACTTTTCGAAAAAGAAAAGAGAAAAAATTCTAATAATTCATCTTTCTACGAATAATAAAGCCTAAAGTCAGCAGAAGTATTCATGCAGGTATCCATGCAGAGGTATTATTTGAAATCTGATAAGGAAAAGTACACACTCGGAATGTTTGATATAAAAGGGATCTAAAATGTAGGTCACGGGTATTTTTCATCCATTTCCTTCTATACTTTTAACAAGGAAAGAAATATCAATTTTTTTATATTCAAATCGTTCTGAAAATTAAATTAGGGGAAAACTGATACAAAAGAATTTCCTATCTGTAAACTCTAAAGGACCTAGGTATCTATCGAGACTTCACAATTTTAATTCTTATTTTAAACCTTGTGAAATATTAAATAACTGGATTTACCGTTGACAGAAACTTTTATTAATTTAACATGATAATATGTTGAGAAAATGGTTGAATAAAATTCCCGCATTTTCGGTTGAAAATTTAAAAATTCGCTTATGTTTCCCGCATATTTCCTGCTGAAGATAATTCCCGCAATTCATTTATTACTCAAGACACCCAGTAGAGTCCAAATAAAAAACTCTCGCAAAGAGTTCAGTGTGCGTATATGTTTACATATACATATACATATAACATGAAATAAATTAGGCATTTGTGCTAAATATATACCTCTAGTGGGACAGATTTTTTTTTTTTTTTTTTTATTATATCCGGTTAGAGGAGCGCATTGTTAGCTCGAATCCATTTTGAAACCTCTAAACGACAATGAACAAAAGCCTCCATAGTATGCAAGATAACTCGTGGTTGGCAAATTGCACAAGAAATATTTATTTAAATACCATAGATAACGGACCAGATAATAAAAGACCAAACGTAAATCCATATACAAAGTCCATGTCAATTAAAATTTTAATTACAGAATACAAAAAAAAAATCACTTCAGTGACGACGAAGCTCACACAATCAAAATTAACCAAAATAGTATCACTTCATAGGTTAGTTTAAACGTATTTGCAACTGATCATAAATAAAATATTTTTGATAAAAGCAAATATAACAAACATAGTTATGCTTAACACGTTCAAGCCGGTATGTATCACCGATGGCTCACACTAGACTACCGCATTGGAAACTTTAGTCAATCACAAATGGGCAAGAAAAATATATAGATAGATAGATATAAAAGTGTAATCGGTGTCAATCGCACCATGAGGCCTTTACTTTCAATAAACAATTGATCGTTCATTTGCTACCCTCTAGGTAAAGCAGCTTTATAATTCATATAATATATAAATAAAAGTACTTACTATGATTGTCTGGTATTTAATTGATAAGTACTAAGCACATACCTGAAAACAAACAATGTAAATTAAAATTATTTTTCAGTTCAACAAATTTAATGAAAAAGTATCATATAAAAGAAAATAATGCACCTCAACAATTAAAAACATTTTGTAACCACACGATAATGCTCGACATAAAATAACATTCGCATAGGGTATCTTAATATTTATTATATTAAATGTTTTACAAATAATTATAAAAATTATAATTAAGCGAAACCCATGTATCTTAAGCTGCATTCACACTGTGTCGAACGTTACCCTAGGACAGCCGCCAGTCCCAAATACTGCTCGGCCAATATAAATTAAGGAGCATTTAAACTGTGCGACCTTCACCCTTGCCGTACCGGCGTACAACGAACAGCTATTTACACTTATACATAGATAGGAAAAAAGTAGGACTCCCACTGTAGTCCTCCCACTGTACTGAAAAACAAAACAAACAAACAGATTCAACAAATACACTGCATAGCATACATCAAATTTCTCAAAAGAAGAAGTCCAAGATAGGGGCAAAAGTGGTTTGATATGGTTAATAGCCGGGTGTACAATTCCCTGTTTAAAACGAGAATCAGGTAAACGTCGTTAAAACAAGATTCCGTGTTTTACCACATAACTATATTTATCTATTTTACTATACGTTATCAGTCCCATTCCGTTAAACAGCCGTTAAAGAGTGTCAACTTAAATGGTATGCGCAACGGACTCGTCATTTCTTTGTCATTGCCCGGTCATTTTAAAGAGGGATTTATATGTTCTTTTAAAATATAAATCAAACAACAAAAAAATAAAAAGAACTTAAGAGAAATAATAATCTTAATTAATATTAATATTATGAATAATATTAAAATTTCAAGCAATAGGCACTATATGGGGTCACCTGTGGTTTAGTGGTTAGCATGGCAACCTTCAATACTAAAGGTCGCGGGTTCGCGACCCGCGGTGGCCCTGCGATTTTTGAATGGGAGTAAAAAATCCTTAGCCATACCGTCCCTCGGATAGGACGTAAAATGGAGGTCCCGAGCCTGTACGATGTCAGGTACTCGTTAAAGATTCCTATCCTAATTATTCCTGGATAGGCAAAATTTAGGGCTCCCACTAGAGCATCGTCCAATTAGCCTTAGTAGCATAAAAGGAGGTTAAACAAACAAACAGGCACTATGGTCCAATGAATTAGTAACAGAAATAATGTTAGGTTATGTTAGGTAAGTTAACCTGTGTTTAAACGGTCATTCATGACCGTGTATCTTTAAACGCTGTTTAGCCCTTATCACTAAATTTTATCAACCGATTCCACACTGTAAACCTGTGCATAAACTACATCCTGTGTTTAATCAACTGTTTAAGAAAGCAACCCCGTTCAAACGACTGTTGTACACCCGGATGTCTAAAAATCTACACGTTTCATAGAGTCAACACTTTGTTTTTTCTCTCTACTTCCGTTTCAGAGAACGGACCAATAATGAAATAGTTTTCAACTACCAGAGATAAATTATACAAGATAGATAGACGAGGGTTTCCTTGAAGAAGCTACACCTCTTCCTGCGGCGCCGACCGGCCCGGGGGAGTGGCGGGCCATTGTCAGCGGACCACTGGGTCGTAACCTGGCCTCACATTGGGAGGAGCCGTCCTCGGTGACAAAAACAAAGAGCATTGTCCGAGCTGGCTCCCTCCAGCTGTCTTCATGTCGGTCAAGGGTACTCCGCTGATTGCTTCTCTTGGGCAGGGCATCGCGGGGGGTAGTATTGCCCATTCATAAGTTGGGAAACAGCAGGAAAGAAAAAAAAAAAAACTATTCAGCAATAAAAAAATGAAATATAGGTGCGGTAGTATCTATCCATATCACATGTCGGCAAGAAGATGGTGACTACTAGAAAAAAGTTGTTTTTTTTTGGATAATCTCATGTGAATACAGTGAACCCTCAATATAGCGAACTGGTAGGGGGGGTTGATATTCATAGTTCGCTATAACGATCTTCGTTATAACCGAGGATTCCTTTTTTTGAATATTTTTTTTAGCCAATGGCAGCACTAATTTGATCATATTTAAAAGGAAATTCATTCATTAGAACTAGTTAAATTAGAACGCATGTATATAATTTATTTTTAGATAAACTACATATTACTTAAACAATGAGATTAATTAATTTACCTGCCAAGTTCACTTGAGAGTTAGCTTTAATAAGAGGGTCTGAGATTGGTATTTGAGATCTCATTTGTTTAAAGCAATTTATTAATTTCTTTTCCAAATATTCACGAGCCGCCAAGCGCAGTCGATTATTTGATGCTGAAGTTAATCCTTTGGCTGCGGTTGAATCTATTTTATCTTTGTTCTTTATAATGGTTGACAATGTTGATTTTGGAATTCCATATTTCTGCGATGTGTTTTCTTACTTGGAATTCCTGATTCAATATCCTGGAGAATTTCAATTTTTCCTTAATTGATACGTATTTACGTTTGTGACACACGTTTACCGATGAGCTCATTGAGTATTAAAAAACAAAAAGTATAAACGACAACAGAACACTGATTCGAATAATACAGACGTCGAAACAGAACTGAGCTAGTTTTTAGAAAAAAGTCGATGGAACCTAAATTCTAGAAACTGGAGCTATTTCGTCTTCCCGCGCTCATCCTACGTAATACTGTAAAAGAAAATCTGGTGTTTTGTTAATTGCCACTTCTCAAAATTATACATTTTTACACATTCATTTCTTATTTTTGTTTTCATTTGCTTAAAAAATGAATTAAAATTAAATTTTTTTTATTATTAAATAAAAGTTTTTACTTGTGATAATTCGGCAATCCAAGCATAATACTCCAAGTCGTCTGTTTTTATAATTTTCTATGCACTTGTAACAAATAATTTTCATTAAATGAACAGAACATCTTTAATTATAACGCATTGGTTTGTCATGAAAGGCGTAATGATACGTGAGCTCAAGGTGTTTTATGAGCTGACGGAATAGTTTTATTTTTTTCTCCTGTATATGTTTACTTGATTTTCTTCATATATCATACTTAGCCATTTCGTATTTTTAGGCGTGATGAGAGACAGTTAATTTCTCAATCTAAAACTAAAACAAAAGTACTTTATAGGAAAACAAAAGAGGCCCCTTCCCCATTTAAGCCCCCTCAGGAAATTAAGCCCCCACGATAAAACTTACCTGATATTATTGAACACCTAATTTTCATTAAACATGACGAATTTTTGAGCCATAAAAATAAGCCATTTTTGAGATAATAAAAAAAACACATGAAAATGATACAAAATTTATTAAGTAAAGTCCCCCCTCCGGTAGATCAATTTTGATGAAATTTTTACAGTCATATCTCGGGCCTATTAATACATCAAATACTTAGTTTAATCAAAATCGTTAGAGCCGTTTTTGAGAAAATCGAAAAAAAAAACGTAAAAAGTTATTAAAGTACCCCCACCCTTTGACCAATTTATTTATAGAAATGTAATGTATGGTCAAAAAACTATAATGATCAAGGATATAATACTATTAGATAGATATATCAACGGTTGCCCTCATCAAATGTTTTAGACAATAACCATAGCCGGTACCCGACAAATAAATATTTTGACAAAACTAATTTTTTTGTTTGTACTAGTTTCCCTACTTCTGGACAAAGCCAACATGGCGCCGTTTAGCGGGAGTCGATTTCTGGGATTTAATAAACCTAAACAAGACACTTTTTAACTGAAAAGGACGCGATGAGAGCCCCCTTTAAACACGGTAACTCCTCAGCAGTAACTCCTGAAAAAGGCCGCATCCAAAAGTAACATAGGAAAATCTTTACATCTTTCTCTTTTGAAATTGGTCTAGACTCTTAGAAGAAGTATAGAAGTTATACATTAAACCAGGTGTTGTGGAAGATTCATCCGAAGAAAAGAATAAGTTCATTATTCCAGTAAGGGCCGTGAGTACCAGAGGTGCTACATCCCGGATAAGACTTAGCCGAAGAAGAAGACAAAGGAAGCGGTTTTCCTTGGGAGGATTTCCATCGAGGTTCCCAGATCGCTAACGGTACCCTCCGCAGACAATGAGATACCGACGCCATTGCCCTACTTCGGGAGCCTCAGCCGATGTCTGGTATGTCGCTCCTCGGGGAGTACATGGATCTTCCATCCACTCAAGTGAAGTAAGTCCAATGGTTAAGTGTTCACGGTAAACTGTGTGCCCCTTTAGCTAAGTAACTTCGATTAAGTTTAGAACTTTAGTAAACGTCAGATACCAGTAAAATAGTCTTTTGTTGATGAACAATGAATATCCATTAAGCATGACATAGCTAGGAAAAATATAAGTATTTATTCTATTGAAAAATTACGAAACGGGGGTCCTGGATGGACTAAAATTTGGCTATGCAGTCCTTCGCATATGACGTAAAATAAAGGCCC
Source organism: Aelia acuminata (assembly GCA_911387785.2). NCBI lineage: Eukaryota > Metazoa > Arthropoda > Insecta > Hemiptera > Pentatomidae > Aelia > Aelia acuminata. Next base: position 224,476,691 of record OU426978.1, read on the forward strand.
GAGCCTGTGCGAGTCAGTAATCGTTGATGGTCCCTATCGAAATTATACTTGGATAGGTAAAATTTAGGATTCACTCTGTAACGTCCGATTAGCCTTAGCAGCATAAAGTGAATTTAAACAAAATTAACTGAAAATTACGAAACAGGAAGAGTCTGAGCGGACTTACTTACTGAAATACGCTTTGCCTCTGACAATCTAGAAATAACGAATTGATGTTCTGGTGCAGTGGGACATAACAAGCAGGTATTAATCCCTAGTTGTAAGCCATTCCCCGGGGGAAAACCCGTGGAGACGAAATGGCTAGGAAAAGAAGGAAAAATAAAGAAAAGGCTACTGGTTTTCTTAGAACACATATAAACTTTGGAAAAGAAAATGTGTAAATTGAAAAAATTATGGTAGGTTAAACGATAGTCAGGATTTTCAGTTTACAATGATTTTATTGTGGTAAGCCAGCGTTTTTATCCAACTTGTGGATCTTCATCAGGGCTAAAAGAAAACATTATATATGAGTATCTATGCTTAGAGGGTTACAATAAATAGATAGATAGACAATAGATGCTTATATATTATGTTTTCTTTTAGCCCTGATGAAGATCCACAAGTTGTATCGAAACGTTGGCTTACCACAATAAAATTATTGTAAACTGAAAATCCTGACTATCATTTAACCTTTCGTAAAGAACAGTTGACTATCTCTCACTTATTCCAGAAGTATTATATGTAGGTACTTATGTATTTTATAATAATTTTAAATATTCTTCTATTTGAAGATTAATATTTAAATATTGCATTTGAAATCCTTTAATATATAAATTTTAAAAATCAGAGCCTACATATTTTTTTTTAATGTACTACTATTTTTTAAGGCGATAAAATATAATAGGAACATATATGACATGAGTGGGGAGCGGGGTAGCCCACTGGTAAGGCAGTGGACTGCTGTGCTTAAGGTCCCGAGTTCGAATCTGACATGGCTTATGATATCTTTAATATTCGCCACAGTTCGTCTCGTGGGCCGAGAGACTCTCCTGGGGCAAACCCAGCCTCTATAAAGTGGGTACCCTTAATTGAAAAATTAAGGGGAAAGAACCTGGCGGTTGAGCGTGATCACGGTCAAATCACCTCCTTGCAAGACCGCTGACCAAGAAACAGTACTCTTCCTTACATAGTACTGCACCCAAGACCCTTTATGGGTTGTAGTGGTACAGGTTTTTTTTTTTTTTTTTTTTTTTTTTTTTTATATGACATGAGTATAGTTTGGATTCAGATTGCTATGGTGCGGTCGATTTACTTAAAGGTGCATTTATACTGTTCGAATCTTACCCTCGAACAGGATAATGCCACGGACCTGACCGTAATACGAACAGCTATATATTTACTAAAACGTGAAGTCGAGCGAACAATCATCTCTGACCGCACCAATGCACCTTAATACAACAATTTTCATTGCAAAGACGGCTGACTTGGAACCAGCGGCTATTCTGACTTTTGCTCTAACTTATTATGGATAAAATTAGCGTCAGAAAAATGCTAAAAGAAGGTCTAGAAGCTTATCTTAACTAACAAAAAAGCGAGGCTAGCCCTAACCTCGAACACACAGGCAAACAAATGAAGTACCTGTCCGAGTTCGTGTCTTATTTAGATTAGCCGAACATTGTTCGTGAAAGGTTGTTCGAAGGGTTCACATAGTGCCATGGCCGAACATTATAATTCTTTTTTCCTCCACTTCCTCACCATTAAGGCCTGGTTTAGATTAGACGAACCATATTAGAGACTGGCTGTTCACGAACAGTCAACAGCCAACCACGGTTGGCGTTCGCACAATGCACCTGAGGGGATTTTCCCCGTACTTATTTACGTTTCCAGCAGTTGTCCAGGAAATGGACTTGGCTGATCTGTAATGAAAAGCAGAGGGAATATTAAGTAAAAAAAAAAAAATAAACCATAAGTAATGTAGAGAGGATGCCGACTGAATTCCTCCAGGTTCATTAGCGTTTGCTCAACCATTACCGAAGGTTAGCGAGAGGAACTTCATTATAATATCCCAAGGCCGGGATGGCTTCCATCGCTTCCGATCTGGAAGATATTAAGTAAATTTGTGCAGGCAAAATAAAATAAGTGTTTGCAAAAGGTACTTGCTAAGGCGAAGAAGTAAAATGGAAGAAAATCGATCTAAAAATATAGCCACGACTTTTGAGCAACCTAACGTTTGAGGACAGTAAACCAGGGGTCGAAAAGGTCTTTAACCTTTTTAAATAAGTTTCTTTTTAAAAAGTATTTGAAAAACTTATTACGAAAAAGTTTGCTCAATAAAAGTTTTCAAATAACTTAATGATAAAAGTTTTCCTTCAAAAAATTTAAGGTTCTCCTAAATTTTTGATGAATTGTCCTATGATAGTATTAGTTAAAGGTATATTTATTTATTTCCTATTATTTCATTCTTCACGAATCAAAACAAGTCTAGTGTTCATTCATTATCTCATCCCTTCAGACCGTTTCATTTTAGTTTTAGTTATTTTTTGTGAGTAAGCGGTCCACAAATTACGCTGTTGTGAAAAAAAGATTCGGAGTTTTTTCAAATACGTCTCAACCACTGTTGTGATAGAATAATTAAAGGTAATTTTTTTTAACGAATTTGAAAACCATTTATTTAGGTTCCATAATAGTGTTTTTGACGAATTATGACTGTAATAGAGACTTGGAGTTAAAACCCATATCAGTAAAAATAAGCAAAGAAAGATTATTAGATCGCTGAGTAAAATGGGGGCTGAAATTTGAAATTTATACTTGATGATTGTAGGTGAAAATTAAAATGTTTTGGAAACTGTTTTACTTGTTAAATTAAATGATGATTGCTGCATAATAACCTAAATATTTTTATATTAGGCAACGATATTATACATTATATATCTATGATAAATAACTATACTGATTCCATAGTATTGTTAAAGATATTTTTGTAGTTTAAAAATAATATACATATTTACAAAATATTAAAAATGGTAATTTTTAAATAATTTATTTTTTGAAGAGAAAAGATTTGGCTCCGCCGGGAGTCGAACCCGGGTCTCCTGCGTTACATGCGAGGATGCTAACCGCTACACCACAGAGCTCGGCTCAAGGCAGAGCAAATACTTCCTCTTCACTGATACCTACTCCCCCTATCTCACAAGTTTTGCGAGTAGTAAATTGTGGCTGACCACCAATTTTAAATTATTTTTAAATAATTTATTTTTTGCAGAGAAAAGATTTAACACAATTTAAGATTGGATTAATTAAAATAATTTAAAAATTGACTTATGTCAATAAATATAATAAATTGGACAAAATTTGTCCACCTCCCGCTACTACTCGCAAAACTTGTGAGATAGGGGGAGTAGGTATCAGTGAAGAGAAAGGATTTGCTCTGCCTTGAGCCGAGCTCTGTGGTGTAGCGGTTAGCATCCTCGCATGTAACGCAGGAGACCCGGGTTCGACTCCCGGCGGAGCCAAATCTTTTCTCTTCAAAAAAATAAATTATTTAAAAATAATTTAAAATTGGTGGTCAGCCACAATTTAAGATTGGATTAATTAAAAATTGTAATCTATGAAAATCAATTTTTGCATTTTCGAAATTATTTTCTTTGAGTAAAATCTTTTTATGAGTAAGTTTCAGAGTAACTTTTTTAAATGAACGGAAAAAGTTATTTAGATAAAAGTTTTAAGATAACTGTATCAAAAAGTTTTCGCAATGAAAAAGGTAATGTTCAATAAAAACTTTAAAAAGGATTAAAAAAAAAGTATAAGTTCAACTTAAACTTCTTTAAAATAAAAGTTAACTTATATTTTCGACCCCTGCAGTAGACTTTTCTTAGTTTTAAAATATTTTCTTTATTTGGAGAGCCTACGTTTCGTAACGAACATGCGGACCTTCATCAGGGCTTTTTGAGTCCAGAGTAAACAAGAAAACTTCTCTGGATGTTGTCTCTATATTACTCTGGAGTCAACAAGCCCCGACGAAGAGCCACATGTTTAATATAAACCTACATATCTGCACCTGAGAGCTTGATTGTTTTAGCTTGATTAGATGTAACATTGTTGGAATGTGTATCTTTGAATGCTAAGTTTACGTATCTATACTGCTTATGAATGGTATCATATATGATGAAATTATTTTTTTTTTTTTACTACAATAAATTTTAAAATTCAAAGCGCTCTCCTGTTAAATTTTTAAAATGTCATTTACGACAGTTTCCTTTTGAGTTACACATAGTAACAGTGAAGAGGAAGGATTTGCTCTGCCTTGAGCCGAGCTCTGTGGTGTAGCGGTTAGCATCCTCGCATGTAACGCAGGAGACCCGGGTTCGACTCCCGGCAGAGCCAAATCTTTTCTCTTCAAAAAATAAATTATTTAAAAATAATTTAAAATTGGTGGTCAGCCACAATTTAAGATTGGATTAATTAAAATAATTTAAAAAATTGACTTATGTCAATAAATATCGTAAATTGGACAAAATTTGTCCACCTCCCGCTTCTACTCGCAAAACTTGTGAGATAGGGGGAGTAGGTATCAGTGAAGAGGAAGGATTTGCTCTGCCTTGAGCCGAGCTCTGTGGTGTAGCGGTTAGCATCCTCGCATGTAACGCAGGAGACCCGGGTTCGACTCCCGGCGGAGCCAAATCTTTTCTCTTCAAAAAATAAATTATTTAAAAATAACTTAAAATTGGTGGTCAGCCACAATTTAAGATTGGATTAATTAAAATAATTTAAAAAATTGACTTATGTCAATAAATATCGTAAATTGGACAAAATTTGTCCACCTCCCGCTTCTACTCGCAAAACTTGTGAGATAGGGGGAGTAGGTATCAGTGAAGAGGAAGGATTTGCTCTGCCTTGAGCCGAGCTCTGTGGTGTAGCGGTTAGCATCCTCGCATGTATCGCAGGAGACCCGGGTTCGACTCCCGGCGGAGCCAAATCTTTTCTCTTCAAAAAATAAATTATTTAATAGTAACAATAAATATTGCTACCAACCTTAAAAAAAATGAATATCATTATTTTCAATATTATGTTATGATCTGGTCACTTGATAGTATACCGAAGAGTCAACAATCTTTTTATTTATTTGCTTTGGATGTTTTCTTGTTAGAACCAGAACAAAAGCAGAAATATATACTGTCAATAAACAAGGTAGGAGGGGGATAGGATACACAGTCAAAGGGACAGCCAATCAAGAGTTGTTTGCTCGTACAGTACTGCGAGAGGGGGGAGAGCTTTGATAATACAGCAGTGGTCCCTTCTAGTTGCTAAGGCAATCGTCCCAACTGTTTACAACTTAATGCTGTCGGATAATAAGGAGTTTCAGAAAGGCAATTGATTTGCTTATGTCAATGAATAGTGAATATTTACTAATGATAGTATAAATTTATTAATGAAGTTTAAAAATCAGAGTTTGCTTAGTTTTATCGAAATTATTTATACTCAAATATTTCTTATAAGAAAAGACAAGATTGACCTTAGCTGAGATTCGAACCCGGTTTTCCTTATCACTAGTAAGGCGCTCTTGCCACTTGAGCTACCGGGCACAAAACCAGGTCGAGTCAATCCTTTCTCTTAACCGACCTCTTTCCCACTGATCTCGCGAACTTTGCGAATTATGCGGGGTAGTGGATTTATTATCATTTCCAATAGCTTGGTAAATCGTTGTTTAAGCTTCACATTCGATGACTTAACCCCTTTTGAGTGATATATTTAAAAAAAAAAAAAAATCGCAATATATTTATTAAGCAATAAGGGACATCAGTCTATTTAATTAAGATGTACAATAAGATAAAATATTACTTTCACTTACCTATATATGAAATAAATAGTAAGTGGAAGTATTGCGATCGTGAAAATTTTCGACTTCCGGTTTTCAACGGAAATACACGTTTTGGGACCCCCTGATGTGTGTGTGTGTGTGTGTGTGTGTGTGTGTGTGTGTGTGTGTGTGTGTGTGTGTGTGTGTGTGTGTGTGTGTGTGTGTGTGAACAGACTAGCTCAAAAATTATAAACTGTGGGAACCTGAAATTGGGTATTTAGTGTAGATATATGCCCGCGATGTGACAGCAAAAATTTCATCAAAATTGCTCAACGGGAGGGGGTACTTTATTTAATAACTTTTTACGTTTTTTTCGATTTTCTCAAAAACGGCTCTAACGATTTTGATCAAACTTGGTATTTGATGTATTTATATGCCCCAAATATGACTGTAAAAATTTCATCAAAATTGATTAAACGGAGAGGGGTCTTTACTTAATAAATTTTGTATCATTTTCACGTGTTTTTTTTATTTACTCAAAAACGGTTTTAACGATTTTGATCAAACTTGGTATTTGATGTATTTATATGCCCGAGATATGACTGTAAAAATTTCACCAAAATTGATTTACGGGAGGGGGGACTTTACTTAATAAATGTTGTATCATTTTCACGTGTTTTTTTTATTTACTCAAAAACGGTTTTAACGATTTTGATCAAACGTAGTATTTGATGTATTTATATGCCCGAGATATGACTGTAAAAATTTCATCAAAATTGATCTACGGGAGGGGGGACTTTACTTAATAAATTTTGTATCATTTTCACGGTTTTTTTTTTATTTACTCAAAAACGGCTTTAACGATTAACAAAAATAACATATGAATGTAGAAAAATGTGAGACTTTAATAAATGATAATTAGCAAAACACGTCAATTTCTAATCTAAGTAAGTTGGTAAGTGAAAGTTGTGTGTTGCGCGCACGCACCAGATTTTTTTTTTTTTTGTCATTGTAAAAAGGTATTGCTATCTTGCAAATTACAATACAATATAAATAGCGAACTTTTTTCAATCAATCATGGAAGACTTGTTGCAAGAATCTAATCAAATTGGAACATTATTAGTCATGCGAGGCCACAATTAGGTTTCTAAAAATAACGATAAATCGATACCGGCATCGGTCATTTCAATTATCTTTGAATAAAAAATTAAATATAGAGAGAGAGAGATTATTTTATAACAAATCTACAGCAGAATACTTCCAAACTGAATAAGTGTGCCAATAAAGATTGATTCCTCAATTTAATATGATGTTTTACTTCATTTGATATTTTTTTTTTTTTTTTCGAAATATATATGTTTCTGTACTTAAAGAGGTTTCTATAATTTTTAAAGTGCTCAGAGGTGTGTAATCGTCAACTGTAAAGGTGCCTTTACACCTTACGCACTTTACCTTCGAACACCACCCTCGAACAACCTTCGAGAAGCCTTCACGTCGACTGTTCGGGTGTTTTAGGTACTTCATCTGTTTGCCTGGGTTCGGGGGTAGCGCTAGTGTCACTTTTGATTTGGTTTTTTCTAAGTGACAGGAGTTGTTTGTGATACTAGTGTAATTTGAGAAACATTGTAATTCGTCTCCTATTTTTTTATTTTTCAGATAATATAAAATATATTGATAATGGAGATTTTTTCTTTATCATAAGCTAGCTTTGGGTGCATCAGCCATATTGGTTCGCTTAACCTCACGTGAAGTATAAATGGCTGTTCGCTTCACGTCGGTACGGCAAGGTTCGAATGAGAACTTGTTTGAAGGTGAGATGGGATGATGAATTTTTAGGAAGGATTTTCAGGCACAAGTTTTTTATTTTGAGAGCCTACGTTTCGATCCAAACATGTGGATCTTCATCAGGGCCAAAATGAAGACAAATATATGAGCAACATGTATTAATGCTGGAAGATGAGAAGTATAAAGAAGGAAAAGTAAGAAAATCAGCTGGATTTCGCTACTTCTTATTGTTACTAGGGTAAACCATACAGTAATTGAAACTCAGTACAGTTATTGAAACCCCAACTTTAACTTAAAGAAATAGGTAAACAAGTCCTAATCATATTACAAGATATACATGAGTCTAATGTTTGAAGGGTCCTATAAGTCTTCTATGAAGTAAGACTTTAAAAAACTAACCATAGGGAAGATTTCACAATTAAATCCTCAGGATGTCAATAACTAATTTTCGCATTTTTAACAATAAATATTGCCATATGGTAAATCTATAGAACTTTTGACCCAAAAAAAACCTCTTGAGTCTTTATGAGGAAAGATAAAGAGGAGCTATAGGAAGTTTCAATTTGATCCCTTCATAAAAAGTTTTTTTTTTTATTTCACCACAAAAATGTAGTCTCATGGGTGTACAATAACTGTACGGTTTACCCTATCTGTAATTAATCTTATCTTATAACAATGATACTTTGTACGTTCCTTATATATCTGACTTCATTTTAGCCCGGATTAAGATCCACATGTTAGGGTCGAAACGTAGGCTCATCAAATCAAAAACTTTTGACTGAAAATCCTGATAATTTATCGTCCTATCCTTAATTAAGTGTTTCTTTTTATAGGTTTTTTTATTACCGACCAAACCCGCTAAAAAGTTCCAAGACCACCCCTGGTTCGGAGCATATATTTTATATAATGAATTTAAAAAAATTACAGAATATACATTTAAGAAATATGAATTGTATTCTTTTATTTTATATAATTGAGGCACTGACATGGAAAAGGTAGTTATTAAAAACAAAAAAACATTTTTTATGGGGGGAGCATTAAACGCTTTTTTGTACTGATAAAATTAAATTTATTTATGAAAAGCATGTTCCGGTGTTGATAGCAACTAAACCAGTTTTAAACACTGATTTACTACTCTTCCTATAACATTGGCATGACTTCATACTACTTTTTCCTTTTTCCTATGAAAATATCAAAATCATTTTTTTTTTCTCGACCTTTTCCACATCAGTGCCTCAATTGTTTTTTAGTATTGGGTTGCCCGGAAAGTTTGGGCTGCGTTTTTCCCTTTTTTAAAAAAGAACAGCATAATATGCCGAAAATGAACTGAATCGTCACTCATGGTGGTTTGTAATTAACTACATTACTGGGTCTTAATAAAGACGAATTCAGTGTGTAAACATAGTTGATTCCATGAAGATTAAAGGCATTTAAATAAACATTAGTTTTGTGATTCATTTTTAGAAGAAAAAATAAAAGGTAAATTTTATTTTAAAAATCTCTACGAACTTTTCGGACAACCTAATATAAAATTCCTAATTTTTTTGTAATTTTATTTTGCTAGGTAAACTATAGCTTAATTTATTTTAAGTTCAATGATCTAAATCATGTTAATGTAACATCTTTTAGATGTAATTATTACTCATATTTTCATCTTCATTTCATTTGTACTCATTGGTTTATTTTGTTTTAGGTAATAATAATAACTCTAAAACTGATTGGACCAGACTCCATGGCTACTACGCTGCATTATAAGGCAATAAATAAATTTAAAATATAATAAAAACAATAATGTTCTCGTCTGGTTAAAATGTAAATAAATGGAGTAAATAAAGAGCATTGTAGTAAACCATTTCGAGTACTACAAATCTGTGTAGTTAACACGAAAAAAGCGGGTTCAGTTCAGATATTTTTAATTTTTCTTTGGGGGCAATTACAATTTTTTTGGCCATTGATTCTTTTTGGACTAACTAATTGTGTATTGTATTATTATTATAACATTACCATTATTTGAAAATATATTGGGCATATATTATTTTTTTCCCATTGACTTAGAGTTACAAGGTTGTGTTCTATACAAGATTTAAACACTCCTTTTGCTCTCCTGTAAAATTTGCAAAATGTGACTGAACACGTTCTTAGCGTGGGGTCTTGAAATAATAATTAATGTTTCTATTTCGTTTATTAAGTTTTTAAAAAATGCTGTAAGGGGGTCTCGATTATGAGTGGGACCAGGTGCATAACGTCCCCCACCCTTGTACAGTACGGTACCGATTACAAAGACTCTTGATCGACAAATCGTGACATATGTAATCATAAAAAATGTCATAAAATTCCAACGACTCTAACAAGGCAGAATTGAACCATGAAATAAGGGTGCGCGTACACTCCACCCTATTTCTAACGAACTCCGCATTTTGTATGAATTTGGACAGAGGCCCAGGTGTTCAGTTCACAGAATAACTTTGCCCGGTTCCCATGATAAGAAGGGTGGCTGGCATAGCATCGCTAATTTCGCGCTGCAGGGAACTAACTCCTCATTAGCGACTGATCTCTCGGCTAAACCTGTTCCCTCGTTCACTAACGTCCCCTTCATTCACTGCCTTTCTTGTCGGTTATATCCAATGCATAATGGCTCCTTCGATGAATGAGGCATCATTAAATAAATATATATATATATACTTATATATCTGCAATAGTCGCTCTTGGGGGATGTAAAAAGTAGGTAAGCAATAATCGTTTTTTCTATAACCGTTTGATATCGTTGATAGATACCATTACATGAATATCTGAAGTTATAGACCAAATACATACTCTCCTTCAATCGTAATATATCTCTTATGATTATTTTATTAACCCTTTGCACTCGGCACCGTTTAGGACGTTACCTGCCGGCAAATCGACGCAACTTATACGCGAAAACGTAATATTATACAGTAAAATTTTAGAACCAAGTAAGGAATTGTAATGCAATATAGGTTATATGTGTTTTTGAAATTTCAAGGAAATATAGTTACAAAACAAAATTAATTTTTTTAAATTTTATTTATTTTTTTAATAATTTTATATATATATTTTTTTTGCATAAAGTGACGTTAAAACAAACTAACAAGTCTTTAAATTGAGTAACGATATTATACATTATATATCTACGATAATTAACTGTACTGATTCCATGGTTTTCAATCTTTTTTTTTAAGATTGACCAATTTATCAAAGGCTATTGTTAAACATAATTTTGTAGTTTAAAAATAATACACATATTTACGAAATATTAAAAATTGTAATCAATTAAAATAAATTTTTGCATTTCCGAAATCATTTTCTTTGACTAAAATCTTTTTATCAATAAGTTTCAGAATAACATTCTGAACCGAACTTTTATGCAAAAAGTTATCTGGATAAAAGTTTTAAGATAACTTTATCAAAAAGTTTTCATAATGAAAAAGATAATGTACAATATAAACTTCAAGTAGAGTAAAAAGCATATATAAGTTTAATTTAAACTTTTTTAAACTAAAATTTAACTTCATTGTAATCAGCTGGAACAACGTTAAGTCGCAAAATGTGGTTTTTCAAATATACGTAGGGTTCCGATTAACCGATTCGATGGGGACCAAGGTTACCTCGGTTAATCGGAACCATACCAATACCAACAGAAAACGTAGGCTATTTTTAAATAAAGACTACATATAAGCTTAAAAACCTAATAAATATTTAATAATAAGAATGCATAATAACAGAAATTATTAAACTATTTTTTTAAAAAAGAAATCTTCTATTGTATTCTGTTTAAACATTACTCGACCACTTTGTACCAAAATCAATTCGCAGACTTCCTCACCCTATTTGATCCCCCATAATATTCTATTGAGGAATAATTATGGTTCTATCCCCACCCTGCTCTATATATAGTTTTATAAACCACAGCTGTTTTCAGATACATCTTTAGATGTTATGAACTTGATTACTCGTGATTCAAGCTTGTCCGTGCTGTTGCGTTGTAAGGTTGATTCATTGCGTAATAATGATAATAGATTAAAATTCAAAGAATGTTGAGAAATCAAAACCAGTTTTCTAGATTCAACGTAGGATCTGGAATGATTTTTATTTTTATTTGTGTTTTTGTTTATCATGTATTTATGATATAATAAACTTTTCATTTGTTCTTTTTTTGCTATTCGTGCTACCGATATAAACCATGTCAATTTCCTTGTGAACCTAATAATGCAATACACGAGAATCAAACTGGTTCCAACGTCCTTGAAACAAGTACACAATCCAGCCACTCGTGAGAAAAAGCGGAAATGGAGCTAGAACTATAAATCAAGTAGGCGCTGTGAAGTCCAGGTATGAAGTTACCAACATTAGCTCAGGTATTCTGTGCCGGACATGGGTGTCCTTTCCGGTCTAATAGACCCCCTCCCCAGAGTCCATCAAATGTCCTTGTACTAAAAAAGAATTTACTACACTAGTATATGAAAAAATCTGGTGCGTGCGCGCAACACACAACTTTCACTTACCAACTTACTTAGATAAGAAATTGACGTGTTTTGTTAAATATCATTTCCCAAAGTCACACATTTTTCTACATTCATATCTTATTTTTGTTAATCGTTAAAGCCGTTTTTGAGTAAATAAAAAAAACACGTGAAAATGTTATTAAGTTATTAAGTTATTAAAATTTATTAAGTAAAGTCCCCCCCGATTAATCAATTTTAATGAAATTTTAACAGTCATATCTCGGGCATATACATACATCAAATACCCAGTTTGATCAAAATCGTTAAAGCCGATTTAGAGTAAATAAAAAAAACACGTGAAAATGTTACAAAATTTATTAAATAAAGTCCCCCCTCCGGTTAATCAATTTTGATGAAATTTTTACAGTTATATCTCAGGTATATTAATACATCAAATACTCAGTTTAATCAAAATCGTTAGAGCCGTTTTTGAGAAAATCGAAAAAAACCTAAAACGTTATTAAGTAAAGTACCCCCTCCCTTTAAGTAATTTTGATGAAATTTATGCTGTCACATCGCGGGCATATACCTAAACTAAATACCCAATTTCATGATCGCACGGTTTATAGTTTTTGAGCTAGTCTGTTCACACACACACACACACACACACACACAGACAGACACACAGACACACACACACACACACAGACCATTTCGCGGGACTTGGTCATTTCGACTCAGGGGACCCCAAAACGTGTATTTCCGTTGAAAACCGGAAGTCGAAATTTTTCACGATCGCAATACTTCCACTTACTATATATTTCATATATAGGTAAGTGAAAGTAAAAAAAATCATTCCAACAGCTAAATAAAAAATATAAAATAAACTAAATACTTAGGATTAGTAAATACCTCTCATTAATGATTCGCCATGACATCAAGTTAGTGTTACAGAGTAAAGGCCCTTTTAAGGTGCCTTTACGCCTTACGAACCTCACCTTCGAACCTTGCCGTACCGACGTGAAGCGAACAGCCATTTATACTTCACGTGAGGTTAAGCGAACCAATATGGCTGACGCACCCAAAGCTAGCTTATTATAAAGAAAAAATCTCCATTATCAATATATTTTATATTATCTGAAAAAAAAAAAAAATAGGAGACGATTTACAACGTTTCACAAATTACCCTAGTATCACGAACAACTCCTGTCACTTAGGAAAAACCCAAATCGAAAGTGACACTAGCGCTACCCCCGAACCCAGGCGAACGGATGAAGTACCTAGAACACCCGAACAGTCGACGTGAAGGCTTCACGAAGGTTGTTCGAGGGTGGTGTTCGAAGGTAAAGTTCGTAAGGTGTAAACGTACCTTTAAATATTCGGTCAACAACCGGTCCCTCGAGACATTTTGAAAAATCTAATTAAAAAAATATTACACTACTCATACTTGATTCCAAATGAGGAAAATTGAAATTAATATGGGCATCATTACTTCGGTGTGTATCGGTACAGCTTGACTGGAACAATAATAATTTACGTATGTTAAAAAAAAAATACCTCGAAGAAGACCATTTTCCGCAGCTTAGAAAGTTCGCAAGATTGATTTTTGGGTTTGGCAGTACTTTTAAATGCAAACAGTTCTTTTCAATGATGAAAAGCTAATAAATCAAAATATCTTACAAGGCTGACTGAAGAAAATTTAGAAAATTCTTTGCGTCTTCGTTTGTTTGTTTAAAGTCATTTTGTGCTACTAAGGCTAATCGGACGATGCTACAGTGGGATTCCTAAATTTTGCCTATCCAGGTATAATTAGGATAAGGATCTTTAACGAGTGCCTGACATCGTGCAGGCTCGGAACATCCATTTGGACAAGGAATTTTATACTCCCATTAAAAAATCCTAGGGCCACCTTGGGCACGAACCCGCGACCTTTTGTATTGTAAGTTGCTATGCTAACCACTACACGTCTTTGTATCAGTAGAATTAATCTAAACTCGATGGGTTTGTTTCCCAATATTTCATCCATAAATCAAGCTCAAGTGTCTGATTGATTTCGGTGACGCTATTTAACTTAACTTTAACGATTTAAGTATAATGTTGCATCTATTTTTCATTTAATTAGGTTATTTTAATAAATTGTATTAAATTAATATTGTCATATTATTTCATGTCTGATACATAGCTCCCACTACTTTAAAATGCACTACTTTTTAAAGCGGCCCGCGAACGTATTTGCTAATCAATATATATTATAAAGCAAAGTGTACAATGTGCGTGCCGAAAAGGTTCAAAAACGACTACACGTCCTATCAAGAATGTTATGTCATCGTATTGCCCTATTCCCCCTAACGATGAAGAAGGATTCAGTTTTCATTTTAAGTGTGTAATGTTGAAGGGACAAGGGCTGTAATTTTAAGCCTCTCGCTACATGTAATTAGCCCCTCTAATAAGCCCAGGCAAGTTAATGAATGAAAAAATTTAGTTCGACATTTGGAAGCCAGGAGCGCCTAGCTAAACTCAATTCATAAGGTTATCGTTCATTAGTTCGGTTTGTTATGGTTTTAGCTTCAGCTGTTTTCTTTAAATTACACGAGATTATGTATAAATAATTATTTTTTCCTTTTTATTTTTAAATAATGTCATTACATCTCTGCAATGAATTGAAATTAAAAATAAACAAAACCAACTGGATTCCTAAGCGAATTAAGTTTTACAGAAGAGGAAAGAATTGGTCGAAACATTGCCTTTAATCAATATACAATATAAGAGTAAATTTACAACAAAAAAATTGCTAATTAGTGTAGTGAGCGAATAAAAAGTAACACTGAATAAAATAGATAACCTATAGATAATATGAATAAAAGATATAACCTAATGGAATATATAACGAAAATAAAGTGTTCATATAATATTTCTGTTTAATATTTCTGTTCTGTTCGTAAATTTTCAACCGAATTCGAAAAAGGAGAAGTTACTCAACTTGATAAGGATGCGGTATCGTCATGAGAATGGTCTCAATGGAATCAGAACATAGAAACAATAACAAATGGTACATACCAGGACATATTTGCTGCCAAAATAATTTTTCTTAATCTAGAAAAGGGAAGAAAACGCATTGAGAGAACCGCATTAATAGGATCTCTTATACCCAAACCATATACGGGCGGACTCTGAGGTTTCGAAACTTACCACTAATATTAAACTGAAGTTTCAGGATGGTACAAATTTTGTTTTAATCATGATTAATTTTGGTCTATTTTTCTGTACTATTACATTTTAAAGTTATTCTTTCATTCCACCTATTCCACAACTCCCTGAGCGAAGCCGGGCCCCACAGCTAGTATTAACTAAAGATAACCCATACACGCTCTACACTATGGGAACCTCGCCCTCGAAAAAATAATCCCCCGAACCTTGCCGTACCAGCTTACTACGCACAGCTACTTACAATGAAACATGAAGTCGAGCGAACAATGATGTCTGACCAAAGCGACTGTTCTGGATTTGCTCTCCATCTTAATATGTATATAATGTCAGAAAAATCCTAAAAGATCTAGTAGCTTATCTTAACTAATTCAAAAGCGACACTACTCTCTAAACCCGAACATAGAGGCGAACAGACAAAGTACCTTTTCAAGTTCGTGTCTAATTTAGATTAGCCGAAAGTGTTCGCGATAAGTGACAAATAAAATAATAGTTATTAAATATCGTTACTTTTAAAAACATGTGTTGTGTTATTTGTAACTGCAGATTCGGTTTGCGTGCTTTAAACGAAAAAGACCCAAAAAGTCTTCCAAAGTCAGCATTGGGGACTTTTATATATGTAAGCAATTACTTACTTACAAGGTCGATGATTTGTCGTTTGAGAATAAAATGTTCAAAGGGAAAAAATATAACAGAAATATGGGCGATGGAAGAAAAATATATTTTGCACACGTCAATGAAACCGTATAAAATTTATGCAAGACCATCAGAGACAACAGAACACATATTGTAATTAGGAAGGGACAAAATTACATTTTAAGCTAAAAAATAAAAAAATAAAAGCTAAGCGAATGTTTTGGTATCTATATACTTTTTTTTTTTTTTTTTTTTCATTTTATGAATAGAAACCTTCACCGGCAAAGGAAAACACAAACATTTTTACTGTAAGAGAAGTGTTGAATAACAATATAAAAAAAAAGGAAAGAAAAAATAATGCGAAAAACATTGAAGGGAATCTTCTTCAGCAAGACGAACGTGACTTGAAGCGACTCCTTGTCGACAGCGAAAACAGAGAAATGTACTTTCTCTGAATATAGGTGACAATCCTGACCAGAGGTAAAGAGTGAAAACAAAAAAGATATGATTTTGAGTTTGTTACATTGAAAATAGTTCTAGAAGTTCTGTTATAACAGTTACCAACTGTTCTAGTACCTGTTCTTGAATTTTCGAGAATCTTCTACGCTTTTCGAGATCCATCGGGAATGTTGGATTGCATACTAAATATAATGAGCAATGGACTGGAGTCTTTTTGTAGAGGAAATGGTTGGGGGTGCGGTAAAAATAAATAGCACTAATATGTGAGAATTATATATTTTATTTTAGCCAACGTATCGACCCAAATTTTAGGTCATCATCAGAGCTAAATGAGAAAAAAACATAACACAACCAATCAGTGAAATATTAAAAATAAATATCAAATGCATATGAAACATTAAATATATTAGATAAAAATAGACATAAAACTTTTTTGTATAGAATTTTTAAGACCATGATAAAATTTCATTTATTACTTTGATTATGGCCTTATCTCAATAACTATGATCTTGATTTTTTTTTAAATTATATAAAAAAAAAGATTTATGTTTATTTTTAGCTAATATATTAATAACTAGCATTCCAAGTCGCGGCTTTGCCCGCGAGCCTTTAAAATCAATTCTGTGATCAATATCTTGGTATTGATTTAATATAAAATGTTAACTGATGTTAAGGAGATTTAGTAAAATCGGAGCTTCCGGTAGGTGGAATGTTAGAGGGGGAAGCTGCCAGCTCGGTAGAAGAGAGGGAGACGCGCAATGAGAGAGTTACTAAAACCGCCGAAACAAAAAATTGCTTACTCGTCGTGAACGCTTCATTTTTCGGCTTTAAAACATGGTTTTCGACGACCCTTTGGGCCTTTCGAGTTAAACTCGTCGTATCAAGATCTTTAAAATGGGTCCAAATTAGATATTTTTTACTCGAAGTGTAAAAATTGGTGTCCGTTAGAGTTAAACAATTTCGCCATTTAAACCCCTTAGAGGTCACATTTTTGAAATTCCTTTTTTAGCTGTTACCTAAAATCTAAATTCCGAACTTCAAGTTTCTATCATTAGTAGTTTTTGCTCTGCGTTGATTCTGTCAGTCAGGACAAAGCCTCTTATATATATAGAGATTAATAATTAATTAGATAAATCTGAGGTAATGTGAAGTAACATCTCATTTTCAATTATTACTTTTGGTCTTGTTCTTACCTTAATAACTACAATTTTAAAATTCTATAAAAAAAAAAAAAAAAAAAAAATTATGTTTATTTTTATCTAATACATGTAATTCTGTTTAATGTTTCACATAAATTTAATATTTATTTATATAATTTCTCTTAATTGGTTGTTTTTTTGCTTTTCTCATTGAGACCTGACGATAATGTAAAATTTGGGTCGAAACGTCGGCTACAATAAAATAAATATAATCCTCACAGGTTGACCGCACCCCCAACCATTTCCTCTTCATTACATCCACGGTCAAATATCTTCCACCATCACGACTGAAAGTGTTGCTCTGAAGATGGAATCATATGGTTACTTTTATGTCACTGTGTCGTTACAAATGGATACTTTTTGTAACATTATTAATGATTTCAGTTTTTATTGTTTGTCTGACATTTTGAATTATTATTTCCGTTCAATAAAAATTATTTAAATCCAGAGTAGTGTTACAATTTAGTTATTTATTAAATTATTCCTGTTTTCTGTTCCAAACAACATAGTACGATGTGTACTAAGCTTTAGGGATAACACGTGATATCGGTGGCATTTAACCATTACATTATCACGGTGACAGTTACATTATCAAGAACTGTAACAGTTCTGAACACGTCACTTTATCGAAAGGCATATGGCAGATGGCTCCTCTTAATATCTACTGATTAATGTTCTAGTAACTGAAAAACGTTATACAAAATGAGTTTTTTTTTTTTATTATTTTATGGTGAAAAACATGCTAATGGAATAGCTATGCTGTACCCCATTGATTTTACCTAATACATTAAAGACAAAACCACAACTATTAATATTAGGTTCTGTATAACAACTGACACTGAGGAGGGTGCCACTGTCCCACAAGATAGCGTTTATATTATCACTTTCAATAGTTCAATCATATTTTATATTTTCAATTTTACATGTTTTTATAAAATTATATGTAGTTTATATCAGATATTACTAATCATATATTCTTTCCTGTACCCCTACTACTTTCTAAAATATTAATCACTTGACAGATTATGTTTAATACGTCTGCAGTAGACTTCATACCGAAATAAAAATCAAATTGAAAACAAAAATAATCCGGACGAACACCAAAAAAATAAACTAAAAATACTTATGATTAGCCCTATCAATTGAATATTGCTACGTATTCATATGATTCATTCATTCATAAATTGGATTCAGCGCTCATACTTGAATTAATACATTCATCTAAAATTCGATGAATCATCCTTAAAGGCTATGTTGATTCAACATATCGTTGTAGCAATGATGAGAAGCATGTTGTGTTTCAGTGAAAAGTATTGAATAATTCGAAGAAGAAAAAAAACATAGATTAATTGTATTGAAAACCTACAAAATAGACGATAGCCGATCTTAATACAGTCCTAATTAAAGTTTATTAAGGGGTGATGAATGAAATTTAAAAAATCTTGAGGTCCATAATTATTGGGATACAGAAATTAATAGTATTACGATTGTTTATGAGTCACCCGTTGTGTAGTGGTTAGCATAGTCACCTAGAATACTAAAGGTCGCAGGTTAGCGTCCTGCGGTGGCACTAGGATTTTTTAAAAGGAGTAAAAAATTTTGGGCTATGCCGTAAAGATCCCTATCCTAATTATACATGGATAGGCAAAATTTAGGATAGGCTAAAACTCCCACTGTAGCATCGTCCGAAAAGCCGAAAAGCACAAAGGGACGTTAAACATACAAACAAATGACTATTTATGAAGTTTCATTAATAGGTCGATGTATAATAATTATTAGAATAATATGAAATACACATCGATTGTAAATATCACCAAGTTTAATGTTAGATATCTGTCGATTGTCCTCTGACGGCCTATATTTACCATATATCGACCTATTTTTGTTTTCGAATTTAATGTAAATTTGATATAAGAATATATTTATGTCATGGATTGTATTTTTTTTACTACAACATTTCAGAGGTAGTATCACCTTCTATGCGTGTTTATTTTTAACCTTGGCGATACAAGCTAAGGTCCGGGACAAAAAGATAGCCCACCCAATATTTTTCATCATAATCAATTGTAATCATTGATATAATTTTTTCGAATTAATCTTTAGTGTATTCAGCTCAAATGTGGTCTGATTTGATCCGTTAGAAAGCAGGAAAAAAAATAGTTTGAGAGAATTCATGTTATTATTTGATTTGGGATGAGACAAAATGATAGCACACTTGTTGTTTATTTACAAACAAAGCCAAATCCCTCTGAGTAGACAATGCTAATCCAGTTCTGTTTCTGCTTTCATGCTGTTAACATTAAATTAGTGCCATGGGACGAGCAAAATCACTGACCCCAAGTGAAAAAAATATCATTCAGCGAATGAAAAATCGAGGGTTTTGTATTTCCGATATTTCAAAAAATACCGGTAGGAGTAGGAAGGTAATTTTAAATTTTTTGAAGTCTCCAGAAAGCTATGGGACGAAGAAATCACCTGGGAGACCGCCAGCTTTATCAACACGTGAAAAACGGGCAATTCTAAGGGTAGCGTCCAACTCAACTTTAACGGCCCGTCAAATTGCGGCGAAAGCTGGTGTAGTGACGAATGTGAAAAACGTCCAAAGGGTCATTCGTGCAGCTTCTCACATCAAAAGGAAGAAAATGAAAGGTATTCCACCTTTAACCTCGGCACATAAAGAAAGAAGAAAGGAGTTTGCCCGTGAACATGTCCAATGGAAAGACGAGTGGAAAACAGTCTTGTTCACAGACGAAAAAAAATTTAATCTTGACGGTCCTGATGGCTGGGCTCACTATTACCATGACCTACGGAAGGAGGATAAAGTGTTTTCCAAGAGGCAAATGGGAGGAGGCAGCGTCATGATATGGGGAGGCATTGGATATGATCACAAAACTGATTTAGTGTTTATTTCTGGTCGAATGAACAGTCAGCATTATGTTAATTTGTTGGAAAACCAACTAAAAAAATATTTTGAACTTGTTCCTAAAGAGGACGTAATTTTTCAGCAAGACAATGCTCCAGTCCACACGGCAAAAGTTGCAAAAGAGTTTTTTAGAAAAGAAAATATTAGAACTATAGATTGGCCGGCAAGATCCCCGGACTTTAATATCATCGAAAATGTTTGGGGGCATCTTGCGAGAAGTGTTTACAGTGGTAGCCGACAATTTGAGTCCGTTGAAGAATTAAAACAAACAATTCAGGAGGAGTGGGCAAATCTCCCTCAAGAATTGATTCGGCGTCATTTTAACTCACTTTCAAATCGTATGATTGCTGCATTAGAAAAAGGTGGTGCGTATACAGGATATTAAATTTTAATTTGAATTATTTTAATTGTGTTTTAATAAAGAATTTTATTATTATTGTTTACTGTGCTATCTTTTTGTCTCACCCCAAATCAAGTATTATTTATTAATTCTTACAAATTAATTATTTTCAACTCCTAAACCTGAACATCGGTTCAAATTTGAGTAGAATACCCTAGATATTAATTTAAAAAAATTATATCAATGGTTGAAATTGATTAAGAGAAAAAATATTGGGTGAGCTATCTTTTTGTCCCGGACCTTACTTCAGAACTCCAATAATTGAATATATATTATTAATTTTTCAATTTTATTTTAATTTAAGGGTTTTGACTGACTCCTAAGATCAATTCCATGATTTTTATATAATATATTTATATTATGAAACATTATTTTATTTATAAGTATCAAAGATTTGGAAAAACTTGTGGTTGTATATAATATATTTATATTATGAAACATTATTTTATTAATAAGTATCAAAGATTTGGAAAAACTTGTGGTTACTGTGCAGACAGGATATTATTTTTCCCCATCTAGGTAGCCTGCATTAAGTTGTAATTGCAGACGGTTGAAGGCGACCCGTAGCTCGGGAGGGCTGACGTCACAACACCTGTTACACTTTCCCACACCCCGCCCATTGTACTAATTCCATGAATGGTTGGACCGTATCTCCTGTCTCTATATATGTATATATACATACCTGCCATCTCGATAAGCATTCGTCCTTCTCAATAACATTATTATATGCCTCCATAATTATCGCAAAAAATATATATATATATTATATTACGCCAGTACCAAACTGTACAAACACCGACTGTGCCGGCGATGATAAAGAAGGATTAATAATAATTAATAAGATGTATTAATAACGAGATAATTGAGAGACGGGAAAAATATAAATATAAGAAAAGACTGTTGTAGTGTCCAGCAGTTTTTGCTTACCCCCGAATTTCGGCAATCCACCACCCCCCACTGCCACGCTTACAGAAAAAAATATTAAAGGTGAGAGATAGTCAACTGTTCTTCAATTACGGTAGGTTAAATGATGGTCAGGATTTTCAGTTTACAATGATTTTATTGTGGTAAGCCAACGTTTCGATCCAACTTGTGGATCTTCATCAGGGCTAAAAGAAAATAAATATATGAGTATCTATGCTAGAGGGTGACAATAAATGGATACATCACAGAACTGATAATAATATAAAAGATGGTGTAACATGAATATTAAAATAAGTGGCTGGTTAACAAGATAAAATAGCATCTGATATTTACCTACTGAGTCCAGGTGGATACTAAGACTAAAGGTAAAAATAATGTGAGAGGTAGTGGTAGGGGGTTAGTTTGCCGACTTCAAAGGTTTATGACGGGGAAAATAGTTGAGTCCAGACACAACTATTTGTATACATTACCATCTAATTTGTTAGTTTTGAAAATGTTTTTGTTCACTCAGTTGTCATGTGCCTTCACTTCAAAAGCGTTGGTTTTCCCCGTCATAAACCTTTGAAGTCGGCAAACTAACCCCCTACCACTACCTCTCACCTTATTTTTACCTTTAGTCTTAGTATCCACCTGGACTCAGTAGGTAAACATCAGATTCTATTTTATCTTGTTAACCAACCACTTATTTTAATATTCATGTTACACCATCTTTTATATTATTATCAGTTCTGTAATGTATATGTATATCTATAGTTGTAATATAAAATTGAAAATACATGACTGAAAATGAATTGTATTTGTCAATCGAAAAGCTTATTTATGATACATTGATACTCGGAATAACAAAACAAAAAATTATTTAGAAACAACTATTGTAAATATTTAGAATATGTTTTCCAAAGACTCTTATATTTTAAATTAGATTCTTTTATTTCAACTATAACAAAATATCATATCAACTCCCCAAGAAAAGGCGTGTGACCCCAGCTATTATTTACAATATG
Organism: Aelia acuminata; assembly: GCA_911387785.2. Classification (NCBI taxonomy): domain Eukaryota; kingdom Metazoa; phylum Arthropoda; class Insecta; order Hemiptera; family Pentatomidae; genus Aelia; species Aelia acuminata. Next base: position 224,499,464 of record OU426978.1, read on the forward strand.
ATGTTACAAAATTTACGATAATTTAGCGATATCAAGCATCTTTTGAACATTTTTATGTAGGGTAAACCGTACAGTTATCGACACCTTTAAGACTACATTTCTATGTTGAAATTAAAAAAAAAATACTTTTTATGAAGGGATCAATTGAACAATTGAAACTTCCTATAACTCCACTTTATCGATCCTTATAAAGACTCGAGAGGTTTTTTTGGGTCAAAAGTTAAATAATTTTACCCTATGGTAATATTTATTGTTAAAAGTGAAAAAAAAACAGTTATTGAAACCCTGTGGATTTAATTGTGGAATCTTCCCTGTGGTTAGTTCTTTTAAAGTCTTACTTCATAGTTGACTTAGAGGAACCTCCAAACATTAGATTCATGTATATCTTGTAATAAAATTGGTACTGGTTTACCTATTTCTTTAAGTTAAAGTTTGGGGTGTCAATAGCTTTATGGTTAATGGACCCTATTTTTCATTAAGAAAAAGCGAAAAATTTGTGTTTGGTGAAGACGATTTGGCGGTTTATATAGCGGAGAGATAAAGGCTAAGCAGACAGAGATAAGGAGAGGCGTCTAGTGCCGTCCTCAGCGGTTCCAGTTCAAGTGCCGCCTTTATAGTAACCTCAGCTGTGTAAACATTAGTTACCATGGACACCATACATAACATGGATCCTACAACGAGAGCCATCATCAAAAAGAATATAATGAATAATATTATCAACAAGTTTATTTACTTTAATTTTAGATGAGAAAAAAATACACGAATAGAATAAAGATTTTATTTTTACATAAAAAGTTTAAAATAGATTAGCTGAAATATCACTAGTTTTAGACAAAAAATGACGATTATTTTCGTGGCCGGCTTGAATAATTACAAAAAAAATATAAAAAAAGACTTAGCGAACCCAGAGGTTCAACGCCGACACCACCGATCGCTCCATACACCGCTTCCTTCTTATATCTAACTCTAAAAGGTCTTTCATTTACTCTTCACAGAATCCTCCCACATTCGTCTCTGTCTATCTCTCGGAGGTTGTTAAGTCTGCAAAGCGCTTATTAATCTTTAATGTATTCATTCGCAAGAATCGCAAGATTGCACGGCTTATGTTTTCAATTCGAAAACTTCGATTGTATTCACAGGGAAAAATTAACCCAACACAATCAAAACACCTTAAGGCACTATTCATTTCTTAATGTAAGTGGACTTATTTTACATTCGTAAAGGACTGTTTCTTTAATTTCCTGTTATGCTACTTAGGCTAATAGGACGATGCTACAGTGGAAGTCCTAAATTTTGCCTATCCAGGTATAATTAGCATAGGAATCTTTAACGAGTACCTGACATCGTACAGGCTCGGGAACTCTTACGTCCTATCCGAGGGACGGCATAGAATTTTTTACTCTCTTTAAAAAATACTAGGCTCAACGCGGGACTTTAGTATTGTAGGTTGCTATATTACCATAACCACTACACCACAGGTCACCCCACTCCCTAAGGACTGCCGGAAGTATAGTTTCGATAATCTAATTTTAATGTTTCAGGACAGAAAGCCCGAAATAAGTAATTTCGGAACTTATAAATAACTAGCTAGGGTGCCCGGCTTCGCTCCGATATCACAGTTGTGTGATAGTATAACAGAAAAAATTAGCACCTTCTTGAAACCTCGGTTTTAACTTGGTATTAACATTAACATTTGAGATCTGCAGAGTCTGCCCAAATAAGGAACCCTATGCACTTAGATGGTAGAATAATAGAAAAGTAGAATAGAATAGTAGATTGAAAATGGTAAAAGAAAAATTATTTTTATTCAAATCAAGGCACAATTTCTTTACCATATTTCTTTTTATCCTGAACTTTAAAGAGAGATAAAATCTTATTGAAAAAATGCTGAAATTGGAGGTAGACATTTTGTCAACTGGAATGCTCATCATACATAGTCAATCAAACCGACTTCTTTATCATTGCAACAATAAGAACACTTCAAACTTTTTGTTTTGTTTTATATGCAGTCAAGTTATCTCTTTTTACTTTCACTTACCTATATATGAAATATATAGTAAGTGGAAGTATTGCGATCGTGAAAAATTTCGACTTCCGGTTTTCAACGGAAATACACGTTTTGGGACCCCCTGAGTCGAAATAACCAAGTCCCGAGAAATGGTCTGTGTGTGTGTGTGTCTGTGTGTGTGTGTGTATGTGAACAGACTAGCTCAAAAACTATAAACCGTGGGAACCTGAAATTAGGTATTTATTGTAGGTATATGCCCGCGATGTGACAGCAAAAATTTCATCAAAATTGCTCAAAGGGAGGGGGTAGTTTATTTAATAACTTTTTACGTTTTTTTCGATTTTCTCAAAAACGGCTCTAACGATTTTGATTAAACTGAGTATTTGGTCTATTTATATGCCCTAGATATGACTGTAAAAATTTCATCAAAATTGATTAACCGGAGGGGGGACTTTACTTAATAAATTTTGTATCATTTTCACGTATTTTTACTTTCACTTACCTTTATATGAAATATATAGTAAGTGGAAGTATTGCGATCGTGAAAATTTTCGACTTCCGGTTTTCAACGGAAATACACGTTTTGGGACCCCCTGAGTCGAAATGACCAAGTCCCGCGAAATGGTCTGTGTGTGTGTGTGTCTGTGTGTGTGTGTGTGTGTGTGTATGTGAACAGACTAGCTCAAAAACTATAAACCGTGGGAACCTGAAATTGGGTATTTAGGGTAGGTATATGCCCGCGATGTGACAGCAAAAAATTCATCAAAATTGCTCAAAGGGAGGGGGTAGTTTATTTAATAACTTTTTAAGTTTTTTTCGATTTTCTCAAAAACGGCTCTAACGATTTTGATTAAACTGAGTATTTGATCTACTTATATGCCCGAGATATGACTGTAAAAATTTCATCAAAATTGATTAACCGGAGCGGGGACTTTACTTAATAAATTTTGTATCATTTTCACGTGTTTTTTTTATTTACTCATAAATGGTTTTAACGATTTTGATCAAACTTGGTATTTGATGTATTTATATGCCCGAGATGTGACTGTAAAAATTTCATCAAAATTGATCTACGGGAGGGGGGACTTTACTTAATAAATTTTGTACCATTTTCACATGTTTTTTTTATTTACTCAAAAACGGTTTTAACGATTTTGATCAAACTTGGTATTTGATGTATTTATATGCCCGAGATATGACTGTAAAAATTTCATCAAAATTGATCTACGGGAGGGGGGACTTTATTTAATAAATTTTGTATCATTTTCACGGGTTTTTTTATTTACTCAAAAACGGCTTTAACGATTAACAAAAATAAGATATGAATGTAGAAAAATGTGTGACTTTGGGAAATGATAATTAGCAAAACACGTCAATTTCTAATCTAAGTAAGTTGGTAAGTGAAAGTTGTGTGTTGCGCGCACGCACCAGATTTTTTTTTATTTACTCAAAAACGGCTTTAACGATTTTGATCAAACTGGGTATATGATGTATGTATATTCCCGAGATACGACTGTAAAAATTTCAACAAAATTGATTAACTGGAGAGGGGACTTTACTTAATAAATTTTGTATCATTTTCACGTGTTTTTTTATTTACTCAAAAACGGTTTTAACGATTTTGATCAAACTGGGTATATGATGTATGTATATGCCCGAAATACGACTGTAAAAATTTCATCAAAATTGATCAACCGGAGATGGGACTTTACTTAATAAATTTTGTATCATTTTCACGTTTTTTTTTACTTTCACTTACCTACCTCAAATTAACTTTATGGGGAAGGGGCCTTTTTTGTTTTCCTATAAAGTATTTTGTACGCCTTTAATGACAAACCAATGCGTTATTATTACCTATAGATGTTCTGTTCATTTGAGAAGTGGCAATTAACAAAACGCATTAAGTTCTAATCTAAGTAAGTTGGTAAGTGAAAGTTGTGTGTTGCGCGCACGCACCAGATTTTTTTTTTCATGTCTGTTTTTATTCGCTCACTGTACTACTTAGAAATATTCAATCATATTGCATTAAATTTACTTATATGTTATATATTGATTTAATGTAATGTGTTGATCAATTAGCCTTTTTATGTGATTATTAATTTGTTAAGGAATCCAGTCGATTTTCTAATTGATTGCAGACATGTAAAATCATTATTTTTTTTTTTTTTAACACAAAGGAGAAACTACTTATTTACGCTTATTTTTTTAGAAATTTTAAAAGAACAGTGAAAAATAAATAACCATTACAATCTGTATGAATGGACAATAAACGTTTAGTGAAACGCACCCTAGCGCTTTCTGGTAGTCTGGAGCTCGAACTAAATTTTTCATTCACTAACCCGTAAAGGTAGGCTAATTACATGGTGCGAGAGGCTTGTTATTCCGATCCTATTCTCTTAAATTTTACACCCCATAGATAAAAACGAAAAACTTCTTCACGGTTAGGGGTTGTACTGCTACAAGATGACATAGATTTCTAGGTCGTACTTGCAGTTGTTTTTGAGTCTTTTCGGCACGCACATTGTACACTTTGCTTTATACTATATATTGATTAAAATTTCTCGCCCTTTTATCCAGCTTCCACTATCTCTTTAATTTCTTTCTTTCTATTAATCACAGAACATAAGTAGATATTAAGGTGTCATCATTGTTAATTGTAAAGCGTTTCCCTCGTTTATCATACCTTTATTATGAACCTCGGGTCTCGGTAATAAAATATTCAGTTGGTTTGTTTCATAAACTTATTTAGTTGAAAATCAATTTATAAAATTAATAACTTAAATTAGTAACTGTTTAATCATAAGGATAAATTTGGAAGAATAAGTATTTGTCATTAGCCATGAAATCATTTGATATTAATTTGTAATGAAGTAATTTTTTACTTTCACTTACCTATATATGAAATATATAGTAAGTGGAAGTACTGCGATCGTGAAAATTTTCGACTTCCGGTTTTCAACGGAAATACACGTTTTGGGGTCCCCTGAGTCCAAATAACCAAGTCCCGCAAAATGGTCTGTGTGTGTGTGTGTGTGTGTGTGTCTGTGTGTGTGTGTGTGTGAACAGACTAGCTCAAAAACTATAAACCGTGCGAACCTGAAATTGGGTATTTAGAGTATGTATAAGCCCGCGATGTGACAGCATAAATTTCATCAAATATGCTCAAAGGGAGGGGGTACTTTATTTAATAACTTTTTATGTTTTTTTCGATTTTCTCAAAAACGGCTCTAACGATTTTGATTAAACTGAGTATTTGATCTATTTATATGCTTGAAATATGACTGTAAAAATTTCATCAAAATTGATCAACCGGAGGGGGGACTTTACTTAGTAAATTTTGTATCATTTTCACATGTTTTTTTTATTTACTCAAAAAGGGTTTTAACGATTTTGATCAAACTTGGTATTTGATGTATTTATATGCCAAAGATGTGATGACCAACATTTCATCACAATTGATCAACCGGAGGGGGGACTTTACTTAATAAATTTTGTATCATTTTCACGTGTTTTTTTTATTTACTCAAAAACAGTTTTAACGATTTTGATCAAACTTGGTATTTGATGTATTTATATCCCCGAGATATGACTGTAAAAATTTCATCAAAATTGATCTATGGGAGGGGGGACTTTACTTAATAAATTTTGTATCATTTTCACGGGGTTTTTTTATTTACTCAAAAACGGCTTTAACGATTAACAAAAATAAGATATGAATGTAGAAAAATGTGTGACTTTGGGAAATGATATTTAGCAAAACATGTCAATTTCTAATCTAAGTAAGTTGGTAAGTGAAAGTTGTGTGTTGCGCGCACGCACCAGATTTTTTTTATAAAGATTTATCATTCTTTTACTTTCAATTTGTAAACAAGTGTGTTCCTTTTTAACAATTTTGGCAAAATATGAATGGAAATAAGGAATTGCTATGAATTTATGAATGGTTAATGTGGCGGAGTGGAACTTGTAATGGAGGAGGGGATTTCCTTTTTATTTTTTAACTGTTTTTCTTTAATTATATCACACGCTGTCTCAAGGACTCTGAAAAGAGTTCGTTCACATCTCATTTGATATTAAAGTAAGTTTTGCACTGAATATGATTAAATGCAAACTTTAATTTTCGTTATTAATGGATAGAATTTAACAATATATATATAAAAAAAACGTTATGTTTTAAGGGCCATTTCGTTTATTATACGCCAATGTTTTATATTATTGAGAAGGTGATACGTAAATTATAAAACTAAATATGACGATAACAAAGTAAATCCATATATGTCAATAATTGTTAATAATCCGGTCCTCATGTATATTTTATGATTTATCTAGAAATCAAAATGATTCTCTCATATTTTTCTTATACTAAGTAAGGAAACTTTTCCTTAGAGAGAGAGAAATACTTTATTGATAAGAAGTGCTGTCCTACTTCATAGGATTGCTAGACACACAGCATACTAATCAATCCGTTTGGACATTTATTTCCTTTTTTTTTTGTTCTATTTTTGGTCTTCTTTTCTTTTCCTTTCATTTTTAACTTATCAAAGTTAAGTTATTATTCCATTACAAAAGTTTGTTGCTATACAGATGATGGTGGATAATGCCCAAGGAGTCAAGTTATGCTCTCGGCCATGATCCCTATATCACTCATTGCGACCCCCAGGTCTTCTAGGAGGCAATATGTAGATCTCGAAATTGATCCGCGAGACCCGAACCAGATGCCTCTCACGGTGAAATCTCTTTCTCCGAAGGTTCCACTGAATTTTTCTTTTAAGAAAGGGATACATTTTTCATAGATCTCTTTTTTTTCCCTTTCAACTGCACCCGCCTGATCGAGGTCATTGCCCTCATATCTTACCGTCGAATCAAGGATCAGTGCTGTCCTTCCTGTCCTGTCCTACAATATCAGCATACCTTACTGATCCTTCGGAGTCAATGCAATGGACCTCGTCGAAGCATGTGTGAGGAACCTCATTAGTTCTTCTTTGACCCTAAGGTGTCGGCGGTTTACGAGGAGGGAGTTATTGGGGCATTTTCCCAGCACATCGGCCGGTGTTTCAGACTCTCAGAGGGACCCAACTTCTCTTGACTCTCCGCTGACTCAAGGGACTCCACGCAAGGGCGCATAATTAATATTAAGTTTTAGGGACTTATGGACCATTCTGACCCTGAGAGTACTTGTTTTTGACATATAAATCTATTAGCCTTTGGTGTTTCCTTAAAATGCGTAATTCCAACGCCTTGCCATTTAAACTTGGCCCATTCGTCAAAAATAAGTTCTCTCAGCGACTGCCGTAGAGCTCTCATGCTTCGGTTACCCTTATCCACTCCAAGACTTTCCACACATTAGGAAAAATATGAGAGAATCATTTTGATTTCTAGATCAATCATAAAATATACAGGAGAACCAGATTATTAACAACCCATGTTTGGTTGTAGGCACAATTATCTTCCTATTGAATACCATTCAACGATATTAAGATATTAACAATTCTAGGTAAGATAAAAAAATAGTATACATGAGTTATGTATAATTTGTACAGAACCAGTCAAAAGTTTAGACTCACTTTTAGTTTTGTAGAATAAATATATAACAACGTTTTATTTATTTAACAACATAAAAACTATAATTTTATTTTTTATTTATTTATAATTTGTTTGTTTCTTTCTTTAACGTCCCTTACAAAGAACCTACAATACTAAAGATCGCGGGTTCAATTCCAGCGGTGGCCCTAGGATTTTTAATGGGAGTAAAAAATCCTTAGCTATGCCGTCCCTCGGATAGGACGTAAAATGGAGTACCGATACTGTACGATGTCAGGTACTCGTTAAAGATCCCTATCCTAATTATACCTGGATAGGCAAAATTTAGGACTCCCACTGTAGCATCGTCCGATTAACCTTAGTAGCATAAAAATGGACGTTAAACAAACAAAGAACTTGAAGAGGTACTTAGTATGTACGGCCGCTTGTGATTTATGGCAATACTATCTAAAAGAAGATTGAACATATTTGAAATATTAAAACTTGCACTTTTTTGAAAAAGGAGTAATTTCGGGATCGATCATTTTAAATTTTTTTTGGTTTATCTCTGCAGTGAAGTTTTTCCGCTTTTCACATTCGATTGCTTGTGACTTGCCACTTCAATATGATGATATATTACTTTTAATCGTAAAAGTAAATTCAAATTCGATTAAAAAAAGATAAAAATATATTTATTTGCTTTAAAGAAGTGACGGTAAACATAAACTGAAGATAAAACAGAGGCGGACTATCAGTTGTATAGAGACAGTGTCAATTTGCACGGAGGACATTATCCGGCGATAGAGGCCGAAATAAGAAGCGCTATCAGCCGGGATTCCAAGAGGGCACTAACAAGGACCAAATTAATTTTCTTATCTTCTGACAGTTCCTTATTTTCCTCTCGTCTAATTCTTCTTCTTCTTCCTCGGATATAATTAGTCCAACCTCTTCTTCGGGGAAATCATTCAACCAGACTAAACTCTTTCCACTTTACGCTTCCAGTTATCTTAGGAGCCTTAATCTAAATGACAACTGAAAAACTTTAAATTAAATGTCACTTTTAAACCAATGTCGTAATGTGGGAAAATTATTATCTGTATCTGAGGTAATAGTGGAAAGATTAAGATGTTACAATTAGAAGTATCTTGTTGGTTAGTTAAAAGTTAATCTAAAAACAGGTTATGAAAAGCGAGCAACCTCAAACCATGCTGCATATTCTTACATTGCTACTTTTATTTTATTAATGAGATGGGGAACGTTAATTTATTAATTTTTATAATAATAATTCACATTTTTTATTATTATTAGCATTCACAATTTCCATTTATTTTAATGCTAATAGGTGCAGAATGATTTTAGTTAACCTGTCTTTTGCTAAAACAAATAGATTCAATCTTTTCCACTCCCGTGGAAGGGCGACAGAATTGTCAATGGGAAAAACACAAATTATCCTAGTCCAAACCAGAAAAAATAGATTTGGCCACTGCATGCTTACCCACCGTAAATTTCGAGAGAAAATGAAGCGTTGTGACAATAAATCAACTTACACCCCCAACTGTTGGAAATTTATAGAACTTACAAATCATCATCCTCAATTGTAGTATAATAAGCATTAAATTGGCAGAAAAGGAAATATTGAGGCCAATAACCGAGATGATAACTATTCTATCTTTTAAGTTGAACAAAACTACACACAATGAGCCAAATATTATAAAGATTGGTTGAGTAGTTTCTGATTTTACTCCCGACAAAAATCGGGACACGAGATTTTTATAAATATAAAATCGAACAAATAATACAACAAAAGAAGTAAGCGCGAAAATTGATTAAATAAAAAAAAAGAAAAGCATTTAGTACCCTCGTAGGAGTGGTTTAATTTCGTTCGGATTATAAAGCATATAGATTTTGTATTACGGGTATTAGTCTAAAAAAGAGATTTTTTTTTTTTACTTTCATTTATTTATTTTTTTAAATTTCGATTAGTTTTAGTGTTGTATTTTTTATTATGTAGAAGAGTATTAAATCCTAACACTCTGACATGATTTAATGCAGCAAGATTACGTAGGGAATGTATATCTGGATAGAGAGGAAGATTTTTGTTTTTAGAAAAACATTTTTATGACCCTAACCCCCCAAATAGATATAATAAATAAAATTACATACATAAAATACATCGGGCTCTTAGGTGCAAATGTAATTTCAGTAGGTACAGAAAGTTCTCGATGAATACCAATAGGGTGTACTTATTCAATTTAAAGTTTATGAAATTCAGAGACCTCTTGAAAACTCCATTTCGAAAATTCGTCCCGAACGCATTAGTTTCCTTCCTTAGTATAAAAAAAAAAAAAAAAAAAAAAAAAAAAAAAAAAAAAAAAAAAAAAAAAAAAAAAAAAAAAACGAGAGAATCTTTAGGATATCTAAATAAATCTTGAATATACACAAGAGAACCAGATAATTAATAACTCCTGTTTGGTTGTAGGCACAATCCTACTGAATACCATTCAACGATATTTATAGATTAACAATTCTAGAGCCAGGGAGAACAACTAGGTAAGTTAAAAAACAGAATACATGAGTAATGTATATGTACTAGGATCATTTCAGAAGTCGTCTAGAAACCGTAGGTGAATTTACATTGTGTCGAACCTCACCCTCGAACAGCCAGTAACGAACCCTGTTCGGCTTTTCTAAATAAGACATGAACTTAAAAAGGTACTTTGTACGGCCAATTATTCGTGGATAGCGCTTGTGTCGCTTATGAGTTATTTAAGATAAGCTTCTATCCATTATTTTAGCATTTTTCTCACGTAGCTTACCACCAATACTAAGTTGGAGGTAAAGTCAGAACAGCCGCTAGTTCCAAGTCAGTCGTCTTTGTAACGAAAGTTGATGTATTAAGGTGCATAGCTCGATTTTACGTTTCGGTGTAAATAGCTGTTCGTAGGTACACCTGTACGGGAAGATTCGGTGGATTATCTGTTCAAGGGTGAGGTTTTACCTTAACATTTCACTGATTGGGCCAGACTCCATGGCTACGCTCTTCTATAAGCCAATAAATAAATTTTAAAAAACAACCAAAAAATACGAAACAAATTAAAAACAATAACGTTCTCGTCTTGTTAAAATGAATGATATTATTTTTTAATAGATATTTTTTTTTTTAAATGCTTTGGTTTGGCGTCATTAAGTGGGACCAGGTGCGTAACGGCCCCCACCCTTGGGTAAGGTACTGCTTACAAAGACTTGTTATCAAAAAATCGTGACATATATACAATACAAAAAAAAAAAAAAAAAAAAAAAAAAAAAAATGTCATAAAGTTCCAACGACGCTAACAAGGCAGAGTTGATCCATGAAATAAGGGTGCGTTTACACCCCACCCAACGAACCCCGATTTTGTATGAATTTCAATGTACATAGGGCCGGGATAGACGAGCGTGTTTGAGCACGACCCGCTTTAACATGCTCGAGTCGAACGGTGGCAGTTCGAATCCGCCCTGGGATGGTTGGCTTTTATTTCAAGGCCGTGAAGGCCCCACGGAATAAATCTCGACCTACCCACCATGGTTAGAATTGGTTGGTTACACCCCCGTCTGCCACACATGGCTAGGTAGGGTTATAATAAGTTTCAATGTACATAGTTGTTCGTAGTACCATACGCCTGTACGGTTCTAATATGGATTACCTGTTCGTTACGTGGTCAGCAGCAATGTAAAGCCACCTTATGAAGAAATCGACAAATCAAAGTTTTATAAATGATTTGGTGATAATTTCATGATTACTCTGTGTAGCTATCAACTTCTTCATAGTGTGCTGAATGGTGGCTTCTGATGATTCCAATATATATATATATATATATATATAACCCCTTAATGCTAATACTAGCTATAATATAATATATATAGTGTTTACATTTCGACATACCTGGTTCGGCTCGGATAGCTCGAAGAGGTCGAGCCTGTTGGCGTTCCATTGGGCGATGACCGAGCGGAGGGCCTCCCGTTCCTCGTTCCGCCGGACCACCATCGCCATCTCCGGGTTCATCTTCCCCGACTGTAACCATATAAACATAAATATTAGTAATATAAAAATAAAAATAAATAGTAATAAATATAACTTTAATATAGTATACAATAACTAAAATCTAAATGAGAGTGATGGCAAAACTAAAACTAAAGCTGAGTCACTTCTTTTTGTTCCTCCAATCCCTCGCCTTTTTAGGCTATACGGGATATCCCAGTATATTAATGCTAATATACGATTATTATTATTATGAGCTCGATTTACTCAAAAGTTAATTTTCTACACCTTTTGTTGGTAATGTTTTCTATTTGCATTATACCTTGTAGAGTTACAGGCGTTATGAGCGTAAAAAACATGGGTGTAAAAAATTCATATTTACAACGCCGTATTAATTTTTTATTCCATCTTTTCACATCAGAGCACAAAAAATAATATGAAAGAAATGCTTTCGTTGCCACAAGATCCGAAAATCTTAAAGTTAGTCATTTATCAGGAATTGGTTCCATTTCGAGGCAGTCATATTCTCAGGTACCAAAATTACAAACGTATATGTGTTTAAACGTGCATCTTTGCTAGAAGCTTTCGAGGAATGTGAGCAGGCTTCAAAAATGGCAGGTCTAAACATCAATGAAGCCAAAACCAAATACATGAAGACCTCCCGGACTGATTGTGGGGCGAGGAATGGTCTTAGGACAGGAGAGCACTTTTTCGAGCAGGTACAGGAGTTTAAATATCTTGTGGCCAACATCAACGAAAAGAATGATATAATGACAGAAATAAAGACACGCATTATGGCCGGAAGTAGATGTTACTGGAAAAGTGCTAAGGTCGAAAGTGTTACCCTGGCAGTTAAAGCAAGCTGTATACACTAGCATTATTAGACCAGTAGTGACATATGGAAGTGAAACATGGGTTCTTACTAGGAAATCTGAACAAATGCTCAATGTGTGGGAGCGGAAAATCCTTAGAAAGATTTTTGGTCCCTTGATGAAGGGAGATCAGTGGAGGCAAAGAAACAATCGGGAGCTCCGTGATTTATACAAGACCCCAGATATTGTCACCTGCATCAAGAAGAGTAGAATTAGGTGGTTGGGGCATGTACAGAGAATGGAAGAGCAGCGAATCCCAAAGAAGCTTCTGGAGGGGCACCCAGGGGGAGGACGAAGAAGAGGGCGTCCTAGAATGCGGTGGCTCGATGGCGTGGAGGATGACCTGAGGACACTTGGAGTTCGAAGGTGGAGAAGAGTAGCTCTGGACAGGGAGGAATGGCGGAACATTGAGGAGCAGGCCAGGGTTCTTCAAGGACCGTAGAGCTATCGAAGAAGAAGAAGAAGATATGTGTTTAATATTTCTCAATAAAACTCGTCGAAAAACGGCAAAAATCTCAACTGTTCAGTGGCGTACCTACGGCATCTTGAAGTGGCTGGATTTCGGTTACAGCGGAGCAAAACTGAACGCCTTTCCTCGTAACACAGATGTATGTATGAAAATAAAAGTAGAACAGTAGACGTCTTCTCGTACTTACAGTGATCTCCCTCCTTCCTTAACCAGTCTCAAATTGTAGCGGATTATATCTAGTTTAAAAAATGTTAAATAATTTTTATCAAAAATGAGTATTTTCCAAACAACAAATAGCGCAAAAACTACGGGATATTCAAAAGTATATCCAGAGGGCTGTGGAGGTCGAACACTTGGGTTTTGCATCTCAGTCTAACCCCATAGTAGATTTTTTTTTTTTACTTTATTTTATTCGCCCACAACTGTCTAAAATAATATAGACAATCAGTGGATTTTCTATTCTCTCCTGTCATTAATTTAGAATAAACAACGAAATTTACGGAAGATCTCTCATCCACGACCTTTCAGCCTTCTCTTGATGTCAGGCATGCTGGTGGAGGCCATTCTTATTATTAGTGGGTTGTGATGTCTCTGTAAATCGTCATGAAATCGTATATAGCGAGATCTCCTAGTATTCCTAACTATTTCCCATCCAAGCTATATTTAAAAGAAACATACAAGTAACCCATACCCAATGCAAAATGGGTTATTTCATTACAAAATAAATAAAATATCGGCCAATATTATTTGTATCTTCTCAACATTGCGATGAGCTTTCAATGCAAGTAATCGCTAAAAATAGCATCCTTATCTATCTCGACACGATAAACGATAGTCGGATTTTTTCCTTATTTCTTGCTTTTATTTTTTTAATTCTCATTGATAAGCGATTTAATAAACAAAACAATTATATTTTATCTGACAATGACATGACGATTTCAAATCTGTCAAAAATAATCTATATGAATAAAGATGAAATTATGTTTGTTTGTTTATTTGTTCTTAATAGAAATCCATACCGTTTGTCCTAAATTCTCCAAATTTCGCTCAGTGGTTCTTTGATACTTGTCTACGAGGTGTGGCTATTAAATAACGAGACTGACGCTGCTACAGAAGAAGTGCGCATGCGCCAAACACCAGCAACCAACAGCTGTTATCGTGAAGCCTTCTCTTTCGAATGTAGTGCCTCTCGCTTATGTAAACAAATCAGTACAGCCGTAGCCTTCGTTGGCATTAGAGTTGTTTTTTTGTTTCGCCGGAAACATGTTAAGTGTAAAAGTAGAGCAACGAATTGTTGTGAAATTTCATGTGAAACTTGGAAAAACCGCTACTGAAACTTATAATTTATTGAAAGAAGTGTATGGCAATGAATGTTTATCGCGTGCACGTGTTTCTGAGTGGTTTAAACGTTTTCAAGATGGCCGAGAAGACGTTCAAGATGATTCACGCCCGGGTCGCCCTTCCACGTCGAAAACGGATGACAATATCGAAAAAATCGGTAATCTGATTCGATCTGACCGTCGGTTAAGTATTCATGCGATTGCTGAAACTGTACGAATTGATAAAGAGTCCGTACGACCTGAATTGTGGAAGGACAAGTCATGGGTTCTCCACCAAGACAATGCGCCGGCTCATTCCGCATTGTCTGTTAAGAGGTTTCTAGCCAAATTCAGCATCCCAGTGATAGACCATCCGCCTTATTCGCCGGATCTTGCGCCGTGCGACTTCTATCTGTTTCCTAAGGTGAAATCTGCATTAAAAGGAACAAGATTTAAGTCTGTTGAAGCTGAGAAAGAGAAAGCGGCACGCGTCCTGAAGGAGCTGACAGAAAAAGACTTCCAGCACTGTTTCAAACAATGGAAGATTCGCATGGAGCGTTGTAGGGATAGAGGAGGGGTGTATATTGAAGGTGATAATAAGTAAAAATGTATGAAATAAAAATAAAATGTTTTACAGCGTCAGTCTCGTTATTTAATAGCCACACCTCGTATATTAAAATTACATAAATTCAGCCGATCTTCAGCTGATATTCTTTATTGTTATAAAAATCGTAATGATCTCGCTTTACAATGTTTTATTACGATATAGACCGTTTCATTAGAATAATGAAATTCCCAGGGTGAAACCTGGATATACAGCTAGTATCATATTTGATACTGCTTGCACTGATTTAATTTCTAACGAACTGGTGGCTATGGCAACCGAACGATAGTGTAATCTCTTGGCGTTATCAAACTAATAAATAACACTGGGACTGCAGCCAGAATTCACAGTACAGCATTGATAATTCTTTTTTTTTTTTTTTTTTTTTTTTTTTTTTTTTGTCGACTGGCAAGATAGATAGTCAGAAGTCAGATATTCTCAACCAATCCCTGATTATTCATAATCCCAGAAAGATATTTAAAAAACAGAAGAACATCCGATACCTCTTATTTTATTTCAATATAACTAATGAAAAATATATGACCGCTCATCTTAAATTAAGTTGAAAATCGTCATTATAATTCATTTAAAAATAATATATTAAGTTATTAAAAAAAATATTATTTTTTAGATGAGATCAGAGGATTAAAAAAAAAAAAAAACGCTAACGGAAGAATTTTGACGCCTTAAAAAAAATTTGGGCGAAGCAACGCGCGCAAAACACAACTTTCACTTATATAAAACCGTAATTAATACGGCTTTTTTTTCGCGACTAGTTACCTCTCGCATTCCCCGACTCCACCAGGAACCACCACCGTCGCCAACTGTTGAAGTGTACACCACAGTACATTCACAAGTTTGAAGCTGATTCAAAGCCTAGCTGCCTTATTTTCAAAATTTAATTGTCCAAGTGGCCACTACTGGAACAGTGTCCACTATAGGTACGTTTACCTTACTTCGTTGCACATTACTGCACCCAAGACCCTTCATAGGTTATAGTGCTACAGGTTTTTTGGAAAGTAAGGAATCTCAGTAATCATTAATGTGATGAAGAAGAACTTATTTACGGCGGATAACCCCGATCGAAATTGGGAATATTAGCTCCCACGTTGGATATTTACTTTTATATTTTTTAATATATTGTTTACTTTATTAGATATAGAGTGCAAAATGACCCCGGTGGTCGAAAGTCCGAAAATTTTACATAAATAAATTAATACTTTATTAGATAATCAAAATATACAAATATATGCAGTTATTATCCAATATGCAAAATAAAACTTGACCGATTAGATCTGCGTAGTCTAATTCGTAACCATATCTAATCCGCTATTTTAAAGAAGCACGCAAACAAAATATGCAATTGCATAAAAATAGAACTTTTCTGTTTAGTGGCATACCTATATCATTGAACCTGGGCCGGATTTTTTCTCTAAGATCTTTCAAAAGCAAAAAGTATATAAACTCAAAAAACAGCAAAAACTATACTACACTGTACTATACGTAATAGACTTTTACCTACCGAAGATGTAATAGACATATCGAAAAAAATATGCTTATTTGAATGAATGAATAACTGTTTTTATTTGTTTATACAGAACATAACATATTATTTTCAGAACTAAATAAAAACATTAATAGAATTATGGTCTGCGAGTATTAGACCGTCAGTCCAGAAAATATGAGTATAAATATAATACTCATATTAGAAATTGACGTGTTTTGTTAGTGCCATTCCTCGAAGACACAAACTTTTCCAAATGCATTTACTTATTTTTGTTTCTTTTTGCTCTCTAAGTACACTAAAAAATTTTATTATTAAATAAAAAAGTTTTTGCTTGTGATAATTTGGCAATGATCTAAAATACAATAACAATGGAGTCTAAAATACTCCATCGCTTCTAATTTTATTTAAAATTTAGTTACCATGAAACAAATAATTTCCATTAAATGAACAGAAAGTCTTTAATTATAAACAAGGTTCTTTCATTAAAGGCTCAACGTGGGTTCAACGGTGAAGGAAAATTTTTCTTTCTTTTTTCTCCTATATATGTTTACTTGTATATGTTGATGTTTTCATATTTCATATTTATCAATTTCTTATTTGTAGGCGTAACGAGAGACAGTTGATTTCTCCATATAAACAAAATCAAAGGTGCTTTAAAGGAAAACAAAAACACCCCATCCCCATTTAAGCCCCCTCAGAACATTTTAAAAATGACAAAGCTTACCTGATTTTAAAGGATACTTGATTCTCATTAAACATGACGAGTTTGATCAAAATCATTAAAGCCGTTTGTGAGAAAATGGATAAAAACTTAAAAACAGGCAACGAAGTTATGAACTAAAGTATGTATATGCCCACGATATGACAGCAAAAATTTTATCATAAATTTTTTTATTCAAACGGAGGGGGTACGTTTGACCAATTTCGATGAAATTTTCCTGTCACATCGCGGGCATATACATACACCTAATACCCAATTTCAGGTTTGTACGGTTTATAGTTTTTGAGCTAGTCTGATCACCCACACACACACACACACACACACACACACACACACAGTAAATTTCGCGGGACTTGGTTATTTGGGCTCAGGGGACCCCAAAACGTGTATTTCCGTTGAAAACCGGAAGTCGAAATTGTTCACGTTTGCGTTATTTTCCCTAACTATATATTTCATACATAGGTAAGTGAAAGCAAAATGGTATTCCACAAACACGTTAATGTAGATGTCAATTTCCACAAATTTCTATCGACTAGTTATCCTATGATATGTTCAAACAAATGTTCATTGATACGCCAATGGCAAAGTTCAAAATTCAAAAATATAGATATGACGAAAAAATAAGTTCAGCACAGTAAAATGTGATAATAAAACGATGAAATATGAGAATAACATATTTTTATAATCGGGATTTTACATCTGTTAATTAAAACTATTTTTTGATTGATTGTTTTTAACGTCAGTTTATGCCACTAAGGCTAATCGGACGATGCTACAGTGGGAGCCCTAAATTTTGTCTATCCAGGTATAATTAGGATGGGGATCTTTAAAGAGCCTGACATCGTACAGGCTCGGGACCTCTATTTTACGTCTTATCGGAATAACCGTTGGCTCACAGTAGAATGCCGCATCTGCCATATAATTTGATTTTTAACACATCTAGGTATAATTAGGGTAAGGATCTTTAATAAGTACCTGACATAAAGGCTTGGGGCTTCCATTTCACGTCCTATCCGAGGGACGGCATGGCCAAGGATTTTTTACTCCCATTAAAAACCTAGGGCTACCTCCGAATGCGAACTCACGACCTTTAGTATTGCAGGTTGTCATGCTAACCACTACACCACAGGTGACCCCCCCCCCATCAATTCTTTACATGCGTAAATCTTTACTTTAGAATGTAAAGAATAGTAAGTATGCTTTACGTTGAGCGCAAAGATTTATAAAAGCAATGTGATCATTAAGAATTTGTATTACAAGCGCGATAACAGATGAGGTTTCGAGTTAATAAGAAGGAAGTCAATAAACTCCTAGGAACAAGCTTCAAAAAGACTCTTTACAATTTAGTTTGCCTACTTTAAAGAAGGTTTATTTTAGAAAAAATCCAATGCTGTTGAAGTGAAAGGCTACATGACGACTAAGTATAAAATAGAACTAGAAAAGTAGGAATTAACATTAAAAATTAACAATACAGATGGTATGGTGTACGAAATTTATATATCGGAACTTAATTTTATTTTTACTTTCACTTACCTATATATGAAATATATAGTAAGTGGAAGTATTGCGATCGTGAAAAAATTCGACTTCCAGTTTTCAACGGAAATACACGTTTTGGAGTCCCCTGAGTCGAAATGACCAAGTCCCGCGAAATGGTCTGTGTGTGTGTGTGTGAACAGACTAGCTCAATACCTATAAACCGTGCGATCATGAAATTGGGTATTTAGTGTAGGTATATGTCCGCGATGTGACAGCGTAAATTTCATCAAAATTACTTAAAGGGAGGGGGTACTTTACTTACTAACTTTTTAGGTTTTTTTTTTCGATTTTCTCAAAAACGGCTCTAACGATTTTCATTAAACTGAGTATTTGATGTATTAATATGCCTGAGATATGACTGTAAAAATTTCATCAAAATTGATTAACCGGAGGGGGGACTTTACTTAATAAATTTTGTAACATTTTCACGTGTTTTTTTTATTTACTCTAAATCGGCTTTAACGATTTTGATCAAACTGGGTATTTCATGTATGTATATGCCCGAGATATGACTGTTAAAATTTCATTAAAATTGATTAACCGGAGGGGGGACTTTACTTAATAAATTTTGTAACATTTTCACGTGTTTTTTTTTATTTACTCAAAAACGGCTTTAACGATTAAAAAAAATAAAATATGAATGTAGAAAAATGTGTGACTTTGGGAAATGATATTTAACAAAACACGTCAATTTCTTATCTAAGTAAGTTGGTTAGTGAAAGTTGTGTGTTGCGCGCACGCACCAGATTTTTATCATTTTAATCAGGTACTTTTTCAAATTTTCATATTTATTTATCTTTTATATAATTAATGCAGTTAGACGCCTAATTACTCCCCCCTAACCCTTTTATATAATAATGAGATTTCTAAAGTATCCATGTCATGTAAACATAACATCAGCTGGATTTTTACTTTTTTTACTTCTAATTGTAACTATATGTAATTAATCTCATCTCATCAACAATTATACTTTACATGTTGCTCGTATATTTTTCGTTTTGGCCCTGACGAACATCCACAAATGTTTGGATCCAAACGTACTCTCCCTAAATAAAAAACTTTTGACTGAAAATCCAGATAATTTATCACCCTATCTTAAAGAAAACAGTTGACCGTTCTACACTTCTAAATATAACGTTGTTTTTAACTTAAGGTACAAAGCCAAAGAATAACAGAAGTCTAGAGGCAGGCAGGTATAGGGAGGGTCGGATCGCTTCCTGCAGACGACGAGATGTCGCATGTCTAGGCATACTCTCAGGTAGCCCCTCGGCGGGATGAATTATAACAGTACCTACGTACCTCAGAGAGAGGGGATCTACGGTCTAGTAGATGTTATCTAGAGCAAGTACTACAGTAGAGATCAAATAACTCATAGAAATTGTTTACTCTCATAGCGAAAGGAGAGTGTGTTATATTATTATAATTCGTTAAGCTCTATCTTTACAAAGAATGTTGATAAATATTCTTGTATTGATTAATGATGGTAGAAGATAGTTGACCGTGGATGTAATGAAGAGGATTGGGAGGAGATTGGGGTTGCGGTCAGAATAAGTACCACAAATATGTGAGAATTGCATATTTTATTGTAGCCGACGTTTCTACCCAAATTTTAGATCATCGTCAGGGTTCAATGAGAAAGACAAAAAAAAAAAAAAAAAAAAAAAAAAAAAAAAAAAAAAAAAAAACAATTAAGAGAAATTATATAAATAAATATTAAATGTATGTGAAACATACAACGGAATTACATGTGAAAATTAAAGTTTCATTTTAAAAGTTTTTGAAAAACTTATTACGACTAAGATTGCTCAATAAAAGTTTTCAAATTGCTTTTTATAAAAGTTTTTCTTCAAAAAGTTTTAAGGTCCACCCGCACTTTTTGAGCAATTTAAAATTAAAGTGTGAGTTTACCAATAACTTTATCGCCCTGGGTTGTGATCATAAAAGTTTTTATCGTAGGAAAATAGTTTTTTTACTTATACTGTTGTTAATTTTGATGAATAATCCTGTGATAGAATTAGTTAAAGGTATATTTATTCCTATCCTATTATTTCATTCTTCTCGAATCAAAACAAATCTATTGTTTATTCATTAGCTCATCTCTCCAGACCATTTTAGATTTAGTTATTACTTGTGAGTAAGCGGTTCTCAAATTAGGATGGTGCGCAAAAAAGATTGAGGGATTCGAAATTTTTTTATATCGGTACGCCTTAACAAATGTTTTGAAAGAATATTTAAAGGTAATTTTTTAAACGAATATGAAAAACCATTTATTTAGGGTCCATAAAAGTGTTTTTGATGAATTATATGGCGGCAATAGTGGTGACTTGAAGCGAAGCAAGATCAAATTAAAATCTATATCAGGTAAAATAAATTTTTGCATTTCCGAAATTATTTTCTTTGAATAAAATCATTTTATGAAAAGTTTCAGAATAACTTTTTGAAATGAACTTTTATGGAAAAATTCCTATGGATAAAAGTTTAGAGATAACTTTATCAAAAGGTTTTTGCAATGAAAAAGTTTATTTTCAATAAACATAACTTCAAGTAGGGTAAAAAAAAAAAAATATAAGTTTAACTTAAACTTTTTTAAATAATTTATTTTTTGAAGAGAAAAGAGTTGGCTCCACCGGGAGTCGAACCCGGGTCTCCCGCGTTACATGCACGGATGCTAACCACTGCTCCACAGAGCTCGGCTCAAGGCAGAGCAAATCCTTCCTCTTCACTAATACCTACTACCCCTATCTCACAAATTTTGCAAGCAGTAGCGGGAGGTGGACAAATTTTGTCTAATTTATGATATTTATTGACATACGTCAATTTTTTAAATTATTTTATATTATTCTAATCTTAATTTGTGGGTGACCACCATTTTAAATTATTTTTAAATAATTTATTTTTTGAAGAGAAAAGATTTGCCTCCGCCGGGAGTCGAACCCGGGTCTCCCGCGTTACATTCGCGGATGCTAACCACTGCACCACAGAGCTCGGCTCAAGGCAGAGCAAATCCTTCCTCTTCACTGATCCTTGCTCTGCCTTGAGCCGAGCTCTATGGTGCAGTGGTTAGCATCCGCGAATGTAACGCGGGAGACCCGGGTTCGACTCCCGGCGGAGGCAAATCTTTTCTCTTCAAAAAATAAATTATTTAAAAATAATTTAAAATGGTGGTCACCCACAAATTAAGATTAGATTAATATTAAACTTTTTTTAAATAAAAGTTAACTTATATTTTCGACCCGTGCCTAAAGCTCTTAAAAAAATTGTTATTTACAGTCAAAATGATTAAAAATAATGTGCAATGTTCGAAATAAATAGAGAGAAAACATCCTAGGCAGTTTAATTGATTTTTAATTAACATAAGTGAATGCATTTTCTCAGGTGAAGCATTAATGGAATAATTACATTCAGTTTCATATATATATTTTTTTAAATAAAAAAAAAAGAAATATTAATGGGATGAAAGCACGACCTCAGTGATTAATATAGCTTCTCAGCTTTTTTTTTTTTATTTAATTGCTACTATTCTAATTATACTGATTAATTTGCTTAATAATCGCACCATTTTCCTGTAACATTTCTCTGGTTATATTTTTCTCTCCACTCCCTATACCTATAATCTGAAGTCTTGGGTTCATTACTGAGTAGGGGTGTCCTTTTTCATTGGTCAGTGGTCGTGCAAGGACTTATCACCCTCAACCGCCAGGCTTTTTCCCCTTAAATTCATTAAGCTGCCCGCCCGTTTTGTTTTCAAAATTATATACTTTTCTTCAATAATAAATTCAATACTTTTCGCTAAATATTCCATAATCATAATCACTAGCTATGATTTTATTGTATTCGTCCGCCATTAAAATTTTAAAATAAATGTTAATATAATTATTCATTTGAGTACAGTAAAATCGCCCTAATAATTATTACACATTATAGGTATATAAAAGCTATTTCTAGTCGCAAAAAATCTACATTTTTTTATTATATTTAGCGTAAAATACATATCTATGTTCTAATATTATTAGCTCAATGATAACTAGGCTAAGTATACAATTAAAAAAAAAGAAATGGGGAAATCAAATCGAGAACAATAGCCCGCCAACCTAATGACCCTATGAAATGAATGACCGGGGCAGGTCAGGTAGAGAAAGTACTTCTCTTTCACATCCTTCACCTAAAGCTACTGCATTGTTCTCTAAATTTTATATAAATAGAATATTAATTCCTATTATCTACTTAATTTTTTTCGTAGTTATAAATATTATTTCAAAGGTTAATATTTTTTCCGTGATAATAATTGATTATATAAAAAAAAAAAACATACTCAAAAATGACTGATAGACGAATCTAAAGTGGAACAAAGAAAATGAGGATTTCAGTAACATTTTTAATAAAACTTTTATTATTTATAACACCAATAATCTTAATTGCTAATCTTAATAAACATGAACTCGAAAAGGTACTTTATCTGTTCGGGGATAGCACTTGTATCGCTTTTGAGGTTTTTACGATAAGCTTCTAGACCTTCTTTCAGAATTTTTCTTACGTTGCTTTTATTCATAACTAGCTGTATATACCGGTTTCACCCGGAGAATTTCATTTTTTAAATTTATAAACTGAGACTTTTATCGACTCAAACGGTCGATTTTGTAAAAACCAATGCAAAGCGAGATCAAAACAATTATTATAACAATAAAAATATATCCAGAGATCGGCTGAAGTTATGTAATTTTAATATGGACAGGTGTTCACGCCAGGTATCAAAGAACCACTGAGCGAAATTTGGAGAATTTAGGACAAACGGTATGGATTTCTATAAAGAACAAACAGAATTTCATCTTTATATACTCGTACATAGATTATAGCTGTATATCCCGTTTTCACACGGGGAATTTCATTTTTCTAAAGAAACGGTCGATTTCGTAAAAAAAAAAAAAAACCATTGTAAAGTGAGATCTTATGATTTTTATAACAATAAAGAATATCAGCTGAGGATCGGCTGAAGTTATGCAATTTTAATATGGACAGGTGTTCGCACCTGGTCTGAAAGAACCACTGAGCGAAATTTGGAGAATAAAGAATATCAGCTGAAGTTATGCAATTTTAATATGGACAGGTGTTAGCGCCTGGTCTGAAAGAACCACTGAGCGAAATTTGGAGAATTTGGGACAACAGGGGAAACAGAATTTCATCTTTATTTATATAGATAAGTTAGGGCAAAGGTCAGAATAGCCGCTTGATCAAGTCAGCTGTCTTTGTAATGTAAATCATTGAATTAAGGTGCATATGTGCGGTAAGACATTTTGGTGACGGTTCGCTCGACTTCAAGATTGAGTGTAAATAGATGTTCGTGTTAGGCCGCTTCGACAATGTTCGGTGAATTTTCTGTTCGAGGGTGCGGTTTACACTGTGTAAAGGAATATACAGATAAAACCATAGGCATCTTAAATTTATCCATGAAACTATCATACGCGTTATTTTAGATAAACTTATAATAATTAAATATTTTTTAAATATAATAGTAATAAGCAACTCTTAATGTTAATAAGGTTATTTATATTGGCATATGATAGAGATCAATGAAATAATGATTGAAACGGTACTAAATTAAAATAAATTAACGCTATATTTTTTTATATCAGCAAGTTAGGTATAAATTATTTTTATTATTACAGAGTAATTTTTTTGTTTTTTTTTTTGTACATTAAATTTATTTAGTTTTAATGAAAAACGTTTATTATACGTTAATGATAATTTATTAAAGGGAAACTTAGTTGGTAAATAACTTTTGAGAGAAATGAAATTAATGTTTGAGGTTTATAAAAGTAGGTTTATGTTTACTTCTTCACATTTGTACCACAACATAATTCACTTTGCCTTAAATAATTTTAAATTAATAACAACAGGTTATTTTACTACAAATATTAAAAGTTTTACCGTATAGTTCATCCTAAATTAATACCGACCAACTTAAATTGTCATGTACACAATACATAATGAACTTAAAATTTGGTTGTCTCTGAGTTTTGGGAAAATTACGTTTTCTGCCTTTCATAACTTTTTCCTCGCTTTTTTTGTGGTACCTATATATACTTATTTCTAGGGATTTCAGGATCAGGAAATCTTCATAATCATTAGATTTTTTCAAATATTAAGAGATTTTATGATATTAAGATATAGATAATTTTAATCACTCCAACTCGTAAAATGTACGTATGTCATTATTTTTTTCTTATTTAATAAAAACTACAGCTAAGCTACTTGTATTAGTATTTCTGATGGCATTTGATGAGCACAATATTAAATAAAAACGATTCCACCACATCAACACTACCGACTTATCATAAGATAAGCTGGAAGACGAAGAACGCACATCACTAACAACACACATAACACTGACCTGACTAACGGACAGAAGCCTCTCCTTCATGATACACTCACTACGGTACAGGGTACACTACTGAGGAGGTACACTGCGGTACCCGGTACCCCGAGGTACAGGCTATGGTGGGGGGCGACACGCTAGGGCGCGCACCCCATGGGAACCCAGCCAGGTAGTTAGTTAAGTCAGGTAGCTTGTCCGTCATACCGTCTCTAAGCATATGTCTTCCTTATAGGATTAGTTTTACATTTAATTTAAAAAAAGTAAATTATTATTCGTTAAATATATAATAGACCCTTGCGTAAACCTATGGGGAAAGAAATACTGTGACTGACATAAAAAAAAAAAAAAAAAGGAATTGTAAAAACTAACAATATAGATGGTGCAGTACCTATACAAATTGTTAGTATCTAGACTAAATAATAAGATAAAAGTGAGAGTATAAACAAGAAAATTTTTTATTTAAAAAATGTAAAAATATAAAAAGGAAATTAAATAATAAGATAATATTAATATGCAGGTACATTGATAATTACGGATACCTATGAAATCAAAACTAGGATTTGAGGATGCGGAAGACGTTAAAGTAAGTTGAAGAAATTATCTCGTTATCTACTTTATGGTTCACAGCAGTATTTTATTCCAGATGGATGAATATGGATTCTGAGAGGAATCGTTTATCGTGATTAGGTACAGTAGCTAATACGGTGGGGTTCTCAAAGTCAAAGGCGGCTACGGGTAGCCCTGAGATTATTTAATGGGAGTAAAGTAGCCATGCCGTCCCTCGGATAGGACGTAAAATGGAGGTCCCGAGCCTGTACGATTTCAGGTACTCGTTAAAGATCCCTATCCTAATTATACCTGGATAGGTAAAATTTAGGACTCCCACTGTAGCATTGTCCGATTAGCCTTAGTAGCATAAAAAAGAACGTTAAACAAATAAACAAACTAACAAAGTCAAAGGAATGGTTATGGGCAATGGCATGTTATGCAAACTTAGATGTTCTGAACATCCATATTATTTACTCAAAATATCGTACTGAAACATCGATATTTAAGAACATTGATGTTTTTTGACTTTTTTATATTTTAATATACATTTTTTTTTTATCAGCAACCTAGTTAAAACCCAATAAAAATGTATTATGCATTTTAAGGATAGGATATAAATGTTAACTTATCCTAAAAATCGATGTTAAAAATCCATAGTAAAAAAAAATAATAATAAAAAAAAAAAAAAAACGACATCGGCTTCATAAAATCGATGTTTTGGTAACATTGACATCGATGTCACACCCCTCATACTAACGGGACTTCATAGACCTGGATTTGTTCGGATTTTGAGACATATTTTTTTTTTTCAGTGGGAAATTGAAAAATAAGCTAATAATATTTTAGTTTTTTGGGTATATAATATATACCTCTTTCTATTCACTATATATACTATATATACTATATAGTGAATAGAAAGAGGTCGTTTAGCTAATTATAATAAATTGGAAATCCTTTCTAAATAAAATAGAACTTCATAATAATAAATCAGTACATCCCCTTAATATAGATTTCATATGTATATAGGTAACAGAAAAATTTAAACAGAAGATAGTCCGAATTTAGGTCAAATAAAGTCTGCGATTGTTGAAGATACCCCGTATCTTCCGACCTAAGTACTGTACTTACACTTACTTTACTAGTGCGTAGAGACATCAGCTATTAACAAATTAATTTATTTATTGCAACCTTCCTAAGACCTAATCACGGCATTTCTTCTGTTTGATTGTTCAAAACGCTAAACTATAGACACTTCCTGTGAGAAGCTTAAAAATATTAATAAAACAAATTTAATTGACGCTGGTTTAGCTTCCATCGAAGTAGCTGATTGTGGTTGAAGGGATACAGACCGCTATTAACCTAACAGCAGTTGCGGTTGGGGCTGTCCTAGGCAGTCAAAATGATATTGCGATTGATCGTGTAAGGTCAGAACAGATTGAAAGCCGTAAGGTTATCCTGAAACCATATCTTCAAAGCAAGAAACAGCTTAGTCTTATAGGAGGTCTCGAAGCAATGTTATATTCATATTGATATGGCATTTGCATATCGATGGGTTATTTCTTGCATCCATCAATATTTTAAAAATATGAAATTTTAGATTTTTTTTTTAACAAAGACGTTTTGGAGATATAATTTTTTATTTATATAAATGCCTATTGTTAATACATTTAAATGGCGTTTACACGTTTAAAAAAAAAAAATCATCAAAAGAAGGGTAAGTGAAAGTTGAGTGCCGTACGCGCATCGCACAAGATTTTATATATATATATATATATATATATATATATATATATACACACAATTTATTATTATTAACAAATAGTTGCTAAAACTTCAAACCTTCCAGTCATGAATATTACGACTCATTTTAAATGCACCTTGATACGTCACTAATCAAACCTTACATACTGACTTTAACATGCCTAGAGGCGAACAAAACATAAAGAGTCTTTACAAACCTACACGGACATACAAACCTCCTTAAAAGATTTATGGCTACAAATGAAATGCCCATAAATATTAGGAGGAAATTAAAATGGCGTTGCATGAGAGATCTCCTTCGTTAACAGACCTGAATAACTGAGTCAAGGTCAGAAAAACTTGGTACTGTTGGGAGCAATTCTTTTCCATGCCTGACATGTCATAGTATGTATTGTAGAAACGCCATCAAAATCTGCAGATTGTCGATATGTTGTTGACTAGCGCAGATGTACAAGTCGCGTAAAAAACAAAACAATTATGTTAATTTAAATCTAAAATTTCATATATTTTTTTAAAAATTAATCCATGCATTAAATCTTTGATGCGCGGTCGTAAGGGCTTAAGTCACTATTTGATAATTTGTAGTATATATTATAGCACGGAATCAGACTTACCGGTTGGTATTAAGGTTTTAAGTCAAACTGTACTGTTTTATAAAAATAACAATTACAAATAATATCAATAATTAGATTTTACATAATGTTTTGAACTTTGCTGTTGCTCTCCTGAAAAATTCAAAATTTTGACTAAAGCCCTTTTGACCGCGCTCAAAGAACTAATAACCCTAACTTTTGTCAAAGTTCAAAGCTTGAAGCCAAAATTCAATATTATTTTAAAAATTCAGGATCGGGTTAAATTTCATTGAGTCAGTTACGCACTGTATGATAACTCTACGTCAACCAAGCTCATTGTATAAGTTTGAATTGTACCAAAAAGTATGAAGAAACCGAGTAGATGAATGAATAAAAAACAATTAAAAAAAACAACACTAACTATTTAAAATATTAAATTATGCAGCCCACAATTATGCTTTTATAGCAATCCAAAGGACACGTGATGGAGGCCACAGAAGAGTACACAGCGGCCTCTTGAAGTGCAAAGCGCGTAACGAAGCGGAATGCGAACAGACTCTCCCACCCCCACCTACTTGCATTTCGGCGGTGCGTGCGGGCAACAACTAAAGTCACGTATTTTTAGCTGGAGAAGATAAAATAACTCAGCAAGCTAATCGCACTCAGCACTTGAGAACTATCAGCATCAATCACTGTAGAAAGAAACCAGATACTTACCAACACTTACATTAAAATAAAAATAAAACAAATAAATCATGGAATGTTCCAAATTTTACCCGATTAAAATGCGCCAAACTTATTCATCCATTTTAAAGAGTATTAATAAGTCTTTGCATTTTATTTTACTAAAGGAAAATGTTTCAACATCCATGACTATATTATAGGCCCGGCTTCGCTCATGGAGTTGTGGTATAGGTGGAATGAAAGGATAACTTTAAAATGTAATAGTACAGAAAAATAGAACAAAATTAATCATGGTTCAAACAAAATTTGTACCATCCTGACACTTCAGTTTAGTATTAGTGGTAAGTTTCGAAACTTAAGAGTCCGTCCATATATGGTTTGGGTATGAGAGATGCTATTAATGCGGTTCTCTCAATGCGTTTTCTTCCCTTTTCTTGATTAAGAAAAAATATTTTGGCAGCAAATATGTCCTGGTATGTACCATTTTTTATGGTTTCTATGTTCTGATTCCATTGAGACCATTCTCATGACGATACCGCATCCTTATCAAGTTTTTTTCGAATTTTTCGAAACAATCTCCTTTTTCGAATTCGGTTGAAAATTTACGAACAGAACAGAACTATTAAACAGAAACATTATATGAACACCTTATTGTCGATATACAATCCATTAGGCTATATCTTTTATTCATATTATCTATAGGTTATCTATTTTATTCAGTTTAAAAACTAACGTTTTTATTCGCTCACTACACTAATAAGCAATTTTTGTTGTTGTTGTAAATGTACTCTTATATTTTATATTGATTAAAGGCAATGCTTCGACCAATTGTTTCCTCTTCTGTAAAACTTAATTTTTACTTTTTCTACTTTTTAATTTCAATTCATTGCAGAGATCTAATGACCTTATTTAAAAATAAAAAGGAAAAAATAATTATTTATACATAATTTCGTGCAGCTGAAGCTAAAACCATAACAAACCGAACTAATGAACGATAACCTTATGAATTGAGTTTAGCTAGCGCTCCTGGCTTCCAAATGTCAAACTAAATTTTTTCATTCATTAACTCGCCTGGGCTTATTAGAGGGTCTAATTATATGTAGCGAGAGGCTTAAATTACAGGCCTTGTCCCTTCAACATTACTCAGTTAAAATAAAAACTGAAACCTTCATCGTTAGGGGCAATAAGGCAATACGACGACATAAAATACTTGATACTACATGTAGTCGTTTTTGAGCCTTTTCGGCACGCACATTGTACACTTTGCTTTATAATATATATTGATTATACTGGCTTATTGATATATTGATTATACTGGCTTATTGATATATTGATTATATTGATTATACCCCGGTTTCACCCGGGGAATATAATTTTTCAAATAAAACGGTCGATTCCGTATAAAATCAATGTAAAGCGAGATCATAACAATACAGAATATACCCAGAGATCGGCTGCAGTTATGCAATTTTAAGATGGACAGGTGTTCGCACCTGGTATGAAAGAACCACTGATTTTTTATGTTGACGTAAGTAAATATGAGTAATGTATTTAGATCAACGATCGGACAAGGAGGTGACTTGACCGAGATCACGCTCAACCACCAGGTTTTCTACCTGATATTTTAATTAAGAGTACCCATTTTATTGAGGGAGGGTCTCTCGTCCCGCGAGACGAACTGTGGCAAAATATTCAATATACCCTGCCAAGCCAGTTCGAACTCGGGACCTTGAGCACAGCACAGCAACTTAGTGCCTTACCAATGAGCTACTCCTGTCTTACATCCAAATATATTTTGGAAATTTGGTTATTTATAAAATATCATTGCTCCTTTTGTTGCTACGCTTTCCGTTACAGTTATGGTTGATTAGGTAGGATACATAGGATTGTGTCAATGATTAGTTGCGGATTTCCACGCTCTATTTCAGTTGTTTCTAGGATCAGCAATAAAAACAGAATAGAGTATAAAATGAAATAGTGAAAAATTTCTGCGATGCATTGCATTATAAAAATTATTTACTTTCTGGGTACGGAATATATCCTAACCTTGTAAGGCTCAATCAGTTCGTCAGTTCGTAAGGTTCATTCAGTTCGTCTCGCGGGACGAGAGACCCTCCCTCAATAAAATGGGTACTCTTAATTAAAATATCAGGTAGAAAACCTGGTGGTTGAGCGTGATCTCCTTGTCTTTGTTCCTACAAATCACCTCCTTGTCCGATGGTTGACCTAAAAACATTACTTCCTTATGCTGTACTGAGCCCAAGCCCAAGATCCTTCATGGGTTGTAGTGATGCAGGTAGGTTAGAACTGAACTAAACGGGAAAGAACGTTGCGTTTTCCTTATAACAGGCAATTGTTTCTAATTGGGGATATAAACGGATATTAAATGAGAGACAAGCGATTAAAAATTGAAAAGGCCGCGACGATGTTGATAATCGTCATATTCCCATAATTGGTAATTGATTCATTTTTACTTCCACTTCCCTATATATGAAATATATAGTAAGGGGAAGTATTGCGATGTCGAAAAAATTCGACTTCCGGTTTTCAACGGAAATACACGTTTTGGGGTCCCCTGAGTCTGAATAACCAAGTCCCGCGAAATGGTCTGTGTGTCTGTCAGTCTGTCAGTCTGTCGTTGGCGCTCCAAATAATGACAATTAGACTGAAAATCCTGACTATTAATTATGCTGATTTTGAAACATATTTTGTTATACTAAACCGGACTATAAACTCAAAAGCCTTTCTGAAATGAATTATGTAAAACCTGCCCATCTGTTCCTGATTACGGAAATATTGTGCCTGCTATCTTCATCTCAGCAATTGTTAAAGGTTTCCGGTTATGTCACTGACAGCCCGACGGAGCGAATAGCTCAGTTCTGTTTCGTTATTTCTTGCCTGCGATGGAATGGCATATTCATCGACAGGCTAGTGATATCTGTTTATTTGGAGCAGATATCTTATAAAATCTGCTTTTAGACTGATCCTTCACTTATTAAATAATTGTATTTAATTTAAAATGTATTTAGGTTAAAATAGATTCCTAACTGCTTAGCCTGTGAATAAATAGGTACCTAATGCTTGTTCTTTTGTTATGTATATAATGTGACAAAAACAATATTTACAATAACTTCAATTGTTACTTTAACTAGCTAAATCCGTTTACAATTTACAGTGGCTCACTAGAATATTAAATTTTAGGAAAATGAACAAAAGTAATCCGGTAAAATTTAACCGAGAACATGGTTACACATAATCTCCTATTATTAAAAATTGTTATATAACAGGGAAGGATATTAAAATGTTCACTGACTTTATTTTAAAATAATATAAAGATAGTTACTGAACAGTAACTATTAGGAATTTAATTATATTACCTTAACCTCTAATATGTATTTTATTACATTTGTTATCTAATGAGTATGCATCACAAACTATCTTTGGATATAACGCTCACTACCTACCTTATATTATTGTAACGTCAAGCACAAAACATATGATTTAAAAGAGATCTAGACTTTTTGTTCGAGCAGTAGGAAAACTGTTCCAGTACATGTTTGTGACTGTTCTAGTAAATGTTTCTGACTGTTCGAGTTCCTTCTACGCTTGTCTGGAACGTTATAGAATGTTCTGATTCAGCGACGGATTAGATAGTTAGACTTGCTGTGAAGATCAAATCATATGGTTACTTTTGCGTCACTAAGTTGATTAACCTTGTTAATTATTTGACTTTTTATTGATTGCCAGACATTATGAAACCAATAATCCACAAAGTCAGGCAAAACAATAAAAACTCAAATAACTAACAAGGTTACAAAAAGTATCAACGCAGTAACACAAAAGTAACCTATTATTTCTTCTTCACAGCAAGACTAACTCTCCAATCCGTCGCTCCTTATATTCAGTTTGAATCAGAACATTCTATAACGTTCCAGACAAGCGTAGAAGGTACTCGAATAGTCAGGAACATGTACTAGAACAGTCACAAACATATTCAGGAACAATTTGTTTTAACCGTTCCAACAACTAGTCAAGAACTCTTAAGTCAAATGTTTTGTGTTTCACGTTACAGTATGCATAACTACATTATTTCGAATATTGTTAGGGCTTATATCAGCCATTATTGTACTTTAATTTTATAGTTAATCATTTTGTATGTATTAATTCAATCTTTATCGTGGGTAACCACCTTTTTTTTAAATTAATTTTAAATATTTTATTTTTGAAGAGAAAAGATTGGGCTCCGCCGGGAATCGAATTCCGCGTGACATGCGCGGTATGTTAACCACTACACCACAGAGCTCGCTTCCAAGCGAAGCCAATCCTTCCTTTTCACTGATACCTCCCCCCGATCTAGCAATATTTGCGAGTAGTGACGGTAGGTGGACAATCTATTGACAAATATCTTTTCTCTTCAAAAATAAAATATTTAAAATTAATTAAAAAAAAAAAGGTGGTTACCCACAATAAAGATTGAATTAATATAAAATAATTTAAAATTGACGTTTGTCAAGAGATACCAAAAATTGGACAACAATTGTATGATTTGGTCAACAATTGGTTCTATGATTGAATTGAACAAAGGGTATTTGACGAAAACACACGGAAATGTACAAATTTTTTTTTTCCAACCCATAATAGAAGAAAAAAGCCGTTTACAAATCAGCTGATCACTCTACTTGTAAGATAGCAACGCATTCTCATAAAATTCACCAAATAAAAACTAAAACTGTGTCCGTAAACGATCAGTCTCACATGACAGTAGGCAGCCATTGCTATAGCTGAAGATGCACTCAGCCCAGTTAACGTCTCTAAAAATTCATGATAGTGACACTGATGGACCAATTACAATTCAGGGACGGAAGAAGAGGAACCAATAGGAGTGGTACGTGATGAATTCAAATTACTCAACAAACACATGCTTCCCACACTAACAAAACAATGGCGCCACCAACTTCCAATATATTGCGCCCAAAGCTAGATAAACTAATAAACGATTAGAAAAGGGCTTATTTGCATATGACCCAATAATTTCGAGAAAATAGCGCAAAGAAATTTTTTTTTCAAAAGCTGTTGAAACAGTTGTCGCAACAGCTAGAGTCATAACCTATCATTTGAGAACACATTGAAGACCAGTCTGCCTTTTGGTTAACAAGGTGATAAAAAGATTTTAATCTGGACCCATGATTAATTACAAAAAATAAAACTCTACTTTTAGAGGCTCATTGCTAGGGTCGATAATAATGCGGTATAATTTTAAAAGAATTAAAACTTAAAATAAAACTCTGAAACCTTAATATTATTGATGGGGGGATCGTATGACCTCTAGGTGACCCACATTACGACTGCAGCCTGTTGAATATTCATACAGACAGAATGCCGTTCAGCTGTCCAGATATCCCTACTAAATTGCTCTACAGAGTCTAATTGCAAAACAGAGCAATAAATTATAAAAGCGAACCGTGAAAGGAAAACAAAACAGTTTCCAAAATGTACAAATCAAAATTTACTGCTATGGAACTGATTTACAAACCAGTCCGGGTCAAATCCAATCTCAGGAAATCGATCAGCCGTTTTTCTTTCAAGTGAAAATATGGGTCTTTTTCGTTTAATGCACAATACGGTTATTAAAAAAAGTAACTGTTATTAATAAAAGTAACACGAACAAGATTGGTTCGTCTCCCTGCAAATACCACCAAAAACCCATTGGTTGGGATATATTCGTCCGACATTATGTTTCCTTCTTGTAAAACAGGACTCGTCAATTTCGACGGTCATACCATTTCCTCCTATTGTGATAGGTTTCTTAAGTAGCGAATCAGCACAAACCTCCCTCAAATAATTTTTCCAATTTGTTACTGGTTCTGCCGACATACTCAATTCGTCTTTACAAAATACCTTCCCTGAGTCCTACTTCCAAAAGACAACTTGCATTGTGACACCGCCATCTGTACCGGTCATCTCTCTTGCGCAACTTCATAGAATGTCCATTCCGGCATAGTTTTTCTTTATGGATGAGGCCTTTTTCTTGTAAGAATGCAATGGTTCGGTCCAAATCTTTAAAATCTTCGTATAACCTGAACATAGCCATTATGAGGTTTTAAACGAAACTAAGAAATGTAGTCATATGTTCTACTGATATGGATGTAGTAATTATATCACGTGTTACTTTTTTTAAGAACAGTTACTTTTTTTAATAAACGAATTGTGCATTAAAAGAAAAAGACCCGAAAATATTATTCCTAAGAGAGAACTTCCGTATTAAAGTTCTGACCTTTACCGGGACAATCCAAGCATTATTTATGTTAAATTATCGTTAGCATCGGAAATAAAAATATCGATAGTGACCGGGGGGGGGGGTAGAATAGTAGAATTTTTCATTTGAAACGATAGGAGCTATAATGCACGTTTCCATCAGCACTTTTTTCTTTCCGCTTTTATCAGGAAAATAAGATGAACATTTCTGCAAATAATGGATGGGTTCAATTATACCTTGAAATAATTCAAAGTATTAAATAATTCAGTCTTAAACTTAGTCGTGACCGCAAAGAATAAAAACTTCATCAAAAGGTCAAAGAAACAGTATCTAGAGGAAGCTATACCAACCCTCTTCAAGTAACAATGAAATCAGGATTCCCAGTTGTCAAAGTAGTTCATTTGACATGATAACATTCGGAACTCAATCCTCGAATGTTTCCGAGTTTTTCAAGAAAGAAGGACGTTTTGCGACATTTGTCTAGACATAAGGTAAATTATACAGTTATTGACACTCAGTACAGTTAGTTACACCCCAACTTTAACTTTAAGAAATAAGTAAACAAGTCCTAATTTTATTTCAAAATATGCATGAATCTAATGTTTGAAGGGTCCTCTCAGTCATCTATGAAGTAAGACTCAAACAAACTAATCATAGGTAATATTTCACAATTAAATTCACAGGGTGTCAATAACTAATTTTTGCACTTTTTACAATAAATATTGCCATATGGTAAAACTATTGAACTTTTGACCCAAAAAAACCTCTTGAGTTTTTATAAGGATAGACAAAAAGGAGCTATAAGAAGTTTCAATTTGATCCCATCATAAAAAGTATTTTTTTTAAGTTCACCACTGAAATGTAGTCTTAAGGGGGTCAATAACTAGAACTGTAGGGGAGAGCGGGGTTGGTTGGCAACAGTTTCCACTCTTTTGATTGTTAAGTCGTTCCTGTTAATAAAATCCCAATAGGGCTGATACTTGGACTGTAAACTCCAAATATTAGAGTACTTCAATTATTTTTTTCACCACATAATATTTAATACTAAGATCATAGAAAATTGAAGAATTCGTCAATCCAGAGTATGCCAATTAACCCCCTATGTGGGGCAGGTTGGCCTAGAAGGTGGGGTTTTTTAGCAATCTCATTCAAGTACTGCCTGACAGATATTATTGTTATTAAAAGCTGCACTATAATGGTATAATAATTATGAATTGGTTTTTAACAGCTTTTAAGGGAAAATAGAATGACAATAAAAAAAGATAGAAGTTTAGACTGTCGTCACATTCTGCATAAGAAAAATTGCTCTCATCCTCCTTGCTGGAACTAAAGACAATTGGTAGTTTCACCTTTGTTTATGTTTACCTTGCTTTTGTGAATTGCTACTGCGCAAACAAACCCCATTTAAAAAGAGCCTACTAACCCCACAGGAGAGATCATATGAAAGATGGCTGCCAAGGCAGGGGAGAACAATCAAACAAGAAACTGGTAAGTCGAAAGGTTAGGTTTTTCAAAGGAGCTAGGGGCTATGTGAACAGAATTGGAGTCAAATGTTTTGTCATGCCTTTAGACCAAATTTACTGAAAATATAAAACTTTACTTATATATTGTAAAATCAATCAATGAAACACGCTCTTCTCTACACTCATAGCATCGGATTGAAATCTCAGGACAAGACTCCCGAGGTCGAGCGGGTCACTTGGTACAATGATGGGGCCTTCACAATAGGTGTGACGGAAACTATGAGCCAATGGCCAACCTACCCCCTATGCCAACACACCCCGCTCTCCCCTACGGTTTAACCGTAAACTGTACGGTTTACCCTACCATACTTTGGAATGTTTATACAACAAAATAAAGATCTCAGGTCGTTAGTTAAGAGAGGTCGAAAATATTTTGTTACAAAAAATGTGATTATGTTTCTATGCCATTAAGCAAGTAATTTCTAAGTCAATGGACTGGCAGACAATCAGTTGTTTCGTTAGTATATAATTCCATCAAGTTGGAAGGCATGTATGAGCAAACCATTCAATTTTTCAGTCTTATTTTTTTGCGTGAAGTTAATTTTTTACTTTCACTTACCTATATATGAAATATATAGTAAGTGGAAGTATTGCGATCGTGAAAAATTTCAACTTCCGGTTTTCAACGGAAATACACGTTTTGGGGTCCCCTGAGTCGAAATGACCAAGTCCCGCGAAATGGTCTGTGTGTGTGTGTGTGTGTGTGTGGGCTGTAGAAAACTGAAATTGGGTATTTGGTGTATGTATATGCCCGCGATGTGACAGCAAAAATTTCATCAAAATTGGTCAAACGGAGGGGGTACTTTATTTAAAGAATTTTGTTTATTTTTTACGTTTTTCTCGATTTTCTCAAAAACGGCTCTAACGATTTTGATTAAACTCGGTATTTGGTGTATGTATATGCCTGCGATGCAACAGTCAAAATTTCATCAAAATTCATTAATTGGAGGGGGCACTTTACTTAATAAATGTTGTCTCAATAGGTTATCAGAAGGGGACCAAATTAGTCTCAACAATAAAGTTTTTTATTTAAAAGACGTTTCGGCTCTTTTGAGCCATCTTCAGTTCTAAAACATTTAACAATACAATTAATAAATAATAAATATTTGTAATACAGTCATTTAGTCATCTGTATTTAATATATACAGACCAGCAAAACAGGTAGACAAAATCATTTGAAGTCACACAGGGCAGATACAACTCTCAACCAATGTTCCCTAACCCCAAGACACCCAAAACACTCAGGGTGAGCAAAGTCCAATTCATATTAGTACACCCTCCAGCAAAGGCCTATTATTTAGAAAAACCCAAAACTATATGATGTACATCAGCTGTATACTTCCAAAATAAAAATTAAAGACCCATGCAATCCATATAAACTTAAGTATTAATTTTTCTTAATATTTCCCCATATTGCATATTGAGACCTTTAGTGTCTGTTTTAAAATTGACAGACTTGTCAATATTTTCTGCAATATACATTGCTTCTAATAGCTTCCTCTTTTTGTTATTGCTTTCTTTATGTAAAATGTGGGCCCCCTCAAAGTAAAATTCGTGCTTGCTTATATGGTGGTGCTGAACTAGTGCTGACTTTTTCCTGTTCTCTTCACTTTTTTTACAATCATTTTTATGCTGATAGAGCCTATCCTTTAGATATTAGCAATTACGAATTACGAATATTACGAAAAATTAGCAAGCACGAATTTTACTTTGAGGGGGCCCACATTTTACATAAAGAAAGCAATAACAAAAAGAGGAAGCTATTAGAAGCAATGTATATTGCAGAAAATATTGACAAGTC
Source organism: Aelia acuminata (assembly GCA_911387785.2). Taxonomy (NCBI): domain Eukaryota; kingdom Metazoa; phylum Arthropoda; class Insecta; order Hemiptera; family Pentatomidae; genus Aelia; species Aelia acuminata. Next base: position 224,537,557 of record OU426978.1, read on the forward strand.
TGTCAATTTTAAAACAGACACTAAAGGTCTCAATATGCAATATGGGGAAATATTAAGAAAAATTAATACTTAAGTTTATATGGATTGCATGGGTCTTTAATTTTTATTTTGGAAGTATACAGCTGATGTACATCATATAGTTTTGGGTTTTTCTAAATAATAGGCCTTTGCTGGAGGGTGTACTAATATGAATTGGACTTTGCTCACCCTGAGTGTTTTGGGTGTCTTGGGGTTAGGGAACATTGGTTGAGAGTTGTATCTGCCCTGTGTGACTTCAAATGATTTTGTCTACCTGTTTTGCTGGTCTGTATATATTAAATACAGATGACTAAATGACTGTATTACAAATATTTATTATTTATTAATTGTATTGTTAAATGTTTTAGAACTGAAGATGGCTCAAAAGAGCCGAAACGTCTTTTAAATAAAAAACTTTATTGTTGAGACTAATTTGGTCCCCTTCTGATAACCTATTGAAAAATACAGTCTCAAGAACTTAATATCTTATAAGTGATTAATCTGAAGCAGACCAAGATGGCTTCGATCGAGAAATGTTTGAATGATATGAAAACTGAAATAAGAAATGAGTGTAATAATGTTAACCAACATGTGATTCATAAATTAATGGATATTTTAAAGAAGTTAATAAAAGCTGAAGGTAAGATTTATTATTTGAAGGAGTGCAGGGCAGAGAATATTTTTCCTCCACACATTCTTAACCCATTAATTAGTATAGATAATACTTTTAATAATAATTTTTTAAAGAATTCAAAAAATACTAATTATTTAAATAATATAGGTAGAGAGCTTTTGAAATTGGATATAAAGCAGGGTTTCTGGTTGAAAAATAGTATCATGAAAAAATTAAGAATAACACAGGATAACATTAAAGATAGTCACCAAATACAATATGACAAGTTGGACAAAATAATAAATAAATATTTGAAATTAGGCAAGCAAAACTATTTTGCTAAACTGAAAGTAAAGTCTAAAAAGATTATAAAATGTAACATAAAAAAGCCATATTGTGATAAGGATAAAAATATGTTTGAATTTAATAAGACTTATGTGAATAGTTGTAATTTACTTAGAGAAAAGAGAATTAATGAGGATACATCTGAAATGGATATCATTAACATGTATAATGAATTGCATAATAAAAATTTAGTAGAAAATATGACCGAGGTGGAAATTCCAAAAAATGTGATTAACTTTTTGAGTTTGGGGGATAGTGTTAATTTGTTTCCTAGGGATTTAAGGAAGGACATAATAAACCTTGTTGCAGATATTGAATACATTCTAGGTACTATGGATACCTGTGAAAATCACATCACTTCCTTGAGAAACAATATTATCAGAAAGATAGGTAATTTTCTGGATCAATATAAAAAAAACAAATTTAATAATTTTATTGATAAAGTTTGGAAATATGATTCGAAAGAAGTTTTAAAATTTAAAAAGAATAACAAGGATGTGGTAATAATTAAGTCTGACAAAACCAAAAAAGTGGCTATTCTATATAAAGATGAATATCAGACAAAAATGACAGAGATCTTACAAGATGACAATACATACAGAAAAATTAGGAAGGATCCTTTGCCAGAACTTATGAAAAAACTGTCACAGTATGTAGATAAGCTTTTGAAACATAAATACATAACAGAGGAGGATAAAAAACAAATTATTGATCAGCATTGTGTACATCCAAGAATTTTCGGATTGATTAAACTCCATAAACAGGATAAAAAGCTCAGGCCCATAGTCAATTCCATAAAAAGTCCGCTCTACAATCTTTCCAAATTTATAAAACCTTCCTTAGATAACCTTGTCATGGATAACAGCTATGATGTTAGAAACTCCATAGAGGCTAAAGAAAAAATAAAAGATTTAGAAATTAAAGAAGATGAAACAATGATTAGTTGGGATGCCATCAGTCTATTTACTCATATTCCACTAAAAGTAGCTTATAAAATAATTGAGCAAAAGTGGCATAAGGTTAACCATATACTAAAATAAAAAATAAAAATATTTTTTTGGAAGGCCTTAAACTTATAAGTGAAAACAGTTTTTTCAAATTTAATAATGAATTATACAGACAATTGGGAGGTTGCCCAATGGGTGGGGTATTGTCTGTTGCAATTTCAGGCATTGTAATGAACGAGGTAATAGATGAGGCTATAAAAAGTACAGGGATGAGACCAAGGATTTTATTGAAATACATTGACGACCTTTTTAGTATTGTGGATAAGAAGGATGCAGCTCGTTTCTTAGAAGCCCTCAATAGTTTTCATGATAAACTTAAATTTACAGTGGAATTAGAAAGAGAAGGAATGATAAGATTTTTGGACATGAACGTAATCAGGACAGGAAAGAAAATTCTTACACAGTGGACGAAAAAAGAAACCACATGTAACAGGATTTTAAATTTTCTATCTCATCATCCACGACATATCAAGATAAATCTACTAAACAATACCATGTCCAGGGCAATGAGATTGACGGATGCACAATATATGCAAAAGGTAAAAACTAAAATCTTTGATTTATTTCTGGAAAATTTTTATCCAAAATCATTAATTAAGAAATATTGGGCAATTAACCACAATAGAATTTTTGGAAATACACAGTTTAATAATGATGTGGTTCAAGGTAAAAAACCAGTAATAAAGAAATTCCTTAAATGCACATATGTAAAGGGGCTGTCGGAGACAATTAGTAGATCATTCAAAGATTATGATGTGGATGACATTAGCCTGGCCTTCAAACCAACAAACAAAATACAAAACTTGTACACCAATCTGAAAGATAAAATAGATACAAATCTACAGTCAGGTCTGGTTTACAAGATTGATTGTTTGAGGTGCCCAGCTACTTATATTGGTGAAACTAGGCAATATCTAAAGGATAGGCTCTATCAGCATAAAAATGATTGTAAAAAAAGTGAAGAGAACAGGAAAAAGTCAGCACTAGTTCAGCACCACCATATAAGCAAGCACGAATTTTACTTTGAGGGGGCCCACATTTTACATAAAGAAAGCAATAACAAAAAGAGGAAGCTATTAGAAGCAATGTATATTGCAGAAAATATTGACAAGTCTGTCAATTTTAAAACAGACACTAAAGGTCTCAATATGCAATATGGGGAATATTAAGAAAAATTAATACTTAAGTTTATATGGATTGCATGGGTCTTTAATTTTTATTTTGGAAGTATACAGCTGATGTACATCATATAGTTTTGGGTTTTTCTAAATAATAGGCCTTTGCTGGAGGGTGTACTAATATGAATTGGACTTTGCTCACCCTGAGTGTTTTGGGTGTCTTGGGGTTAGGGAACATTGGTTGAGAGTTGTATCTGCCCTGTGTGACTTCAAATGATTTTGTCTACCTGTTTTGCTGGTCTGTATATATTAAATACAGATGACTAAATGACTGTATTACAAATATTTATTATTTATTAATTGTATTGTTAAATGTTTTAGAACTGAAGATGGCTCAAAAGAGCCGAAACGTCTTTTAAATAAAAAACTTTATTGTTGAGACTAATTTGGTCCCCTTCTGATAACCTATTGAAAAATACAGTCTCAAGAACTTAATATCTTATAAGTGAAATGTTGTCTCATTATCACGTGTTTTTTTTATTTACTCGAAAACGGCTTTAACGATTTACATCAAACTTGGTATTTGATGTATGTATATGACCGTGATGCACCAGCCGAAATTTCATTAAAATTGGTTAAACGGAGGGGACACTTTACTTAATAACTGTTGTCTCCTTATCACGTGTTTTTTTTGTTTACTCAAAAACGGCTTTAACGATTTTGACCAAACTCGGTATTTGGTGTCTGTATATGCCTGCGTTGTGACAATCAAAATTTTCATCAAAATTGATCAATTGGAGGGGGCACTTTACTTTATAAATTTTGTATAATTTTTTTTTTTTTTTTTTTTTTTTTTCTCAAAAACGGCTTTAACGATTTTGATCAAACTGGGTATTTGATGTATGTATATGCTAAAGATGTGAAAATATTCCGTCAACTCATAAAAAACGATGAGCCCACGCATGCGGAGTACGCCTTTAATGACAGACCATTCAGTTCTATTCATTTAATGGAAATTATTTGTTTCATGGTAACTAAATGAAATTTTCAACAAGTAGGTACATAGAGAATTATAAAATCAGACGACTTAAAGTATTATGCTTGCATTGCCGAATTATCACAACTAAAAACTTTTAAATATAAAAGAAATAAGTGTTTTTTATAGAGGAAATGAAAATAAAAAAAAAATAAAAATGAATGTGGAAAAATGTGCAACTTTGAGAAGTGGCATTAATTTCTATTCTAAGTAAGTTGGTATGTGAAAGTTGTGTGTTGCGCGCACGCACCAGATTTTTTTATATAGAGTAGATAAGCATTTTTTGTTAGAAACATAAATAAAATTACATTGTAAAAATTTTTTTTTTTTTTTCCATGATCTATACAGCACATTGGTGCTTAGAGGGAGAGGCTATCCCTTTATCTTTTGAAAACAATGTTTTCCATAGTATTAACGATAGTGTCGATAGTTTAAAACTATTGATGCTAGTTTTACATTACTAATCAGAATACTCTTAAACGCTCTCAGCTCTCCGTCAAAGTTTAGCAAGACCATCTATCATCCGCTCCTGTTATCCATTAATATCCAAAACAGGAACATGTGATGATTATCCCAAGGCAACAGAAACACCTGAGCGAGGCTATTGTTAGAATCATGTTTCGTGCTCCAGCTTTATTGTGCGTTATCACGAACAAAGGGAAATTTCAGAACATTAAAACGCAGGTTGAGATTCCGTATTGATGGATGTTTGAGTAAAAAAAAATTTTACCACAAGTTAAAATAGCCTGTATAATTGTTTGTCGTTTCTTCGTTTTTGGTTTTAGGGCAAAAAACATGATCAATAACAAAAAAAAAAAAAAAAAAATGAACTACTCTGTTAATAATTGAAGGGGTCGGGGAAAAATAGTGCCAAGCAACATTTTTAACAAAAATAAACTGTAGCAGCCGTATCTTGTATATTATATAGTACTATTTGTCTATAATGGATATGCCACCTAAATATGACTATAGAGTGCTCTACCGTTAATATTTCAGGTGGCATTTCCATCATAGACATATAGTACTATATAATATACAAGAGACGGCAGGCTACAGTTTATTTTTATTAAAAATGTTGCTTTGCACACTATTTTGCCTCGACCCCTTTGATTTCTGATAACTCTCAGTCCATAATTTCGTACAAATGACAATAACTTTTGTACAAATAAAAACAATGGACAAAAACTGAAAATAAAATATTTTTCTATTCGTTATGAAAAAAACATTTCAGTCGGGGATATTAACATAAAAAGTGGATACGCTCGATATTGGCTAAACGTTGTGTGAATGTTACAATTAAATCCTTCAGCTACTTTGACTTGTAAGGTGACTAACTATATTTACTGCCCTTGCTTTTTTATATTAACACTTACTTGGGTTATACAAATTTAATTCAGAAGAAAATAAGAGAACAGTCTAGAACCTCCTCAGCCGGCGTAGATGGTAGTCAAACATCTTAGTCTCAAACATGTGCTATGGCTTGTTTGCTTGTTGTTTGTTTAACGTCGATTTTTATGCTACTAAGGCTAATCGGATGATGCTAAGGTGGGAATCCTAAATTTTGTCTATACAGGTATAATTAGGACAGAGATCTTTACCTGCCATAGTACAGGCTCGGAACATCCATTTTACGTCCTATCCGATGGACGGCATAGCTCCCTTTAGCTCAATCCCTTAAAAGTAATCCTATGGCCACTGGGCGCGAACCCGCTTTGATTGTGCTATGACTGTTTGTGTCAACTGTTAGTTCATTCCAACAGAAGGTCTGGAACTATTCTAAGCCATTTTTTTTTTTTTTTTTTTTTTTTTTTTTTTTTTTTTTTTTTTTTTTTTTTTTTTTTTTTTTTTTTCTAACGCTACTATATGTAAGACAATTGTTTATTTTTTTTTTATAAATCTGACAGATTTAGTTGACATCTGCCAATATTTTTTGCTGTTGGACCAATCTTGAATTCATTTACTTTTGTATTAGAATATAATTGAACAGTCGGCCATGAGAGTAATAGCCTGCAGACATATGCATTATTTCACGCAACACCAATTTGGCGGCGACACAAAACCTGCATTCGCCCCCCCCCCCCTTTACACCTGTAATTACCTTTCGGTTAATGAATGTAGTTTCAAGGTGCTTCACAATAGCAATCTGTCATTTGCTCTACAAATACAACTTGTCCAACGTAGCCATTCTCTCCAGCTTGTATAACACACAAGAGTAATATAAAGAATAAATAGAATCAACTTTATTTTTTTTTCTATCATTTTATTAATATCATTTCATTAATAGTAAAATGATATTTATTAATATCATTTCACTTTTTCTTACCTACATATAAATACAAATACTATATACTATATACAATACTATATACAAATACTATATACAAAACATATAGTAAGGGAAAGTATTGCGATCGTGAAAAATTTAGACTTCAGGTTTTCAACGGAATTAAACGTTTTGTGGTCCACTGAGGCCAAATAACCAAGTCCCGCGAAATGATATGTGCGTGCGTGCGTGCGTGTGTGTGTGTGTGCGTGTGTGTGTGTGCGCGCGCGCGTGTGTGTGTGTGTGTGTGTGTGTGTGTGTGTGTGTGTGTGTGTGTGTGTGTGTGTGTGTGTGTGTGTGTGTGTGTGTGTGTGTGTGTGTGTGTGTGTGTGTGTGTGTGTGTGTGTGTGTGTGTGTGTGTGTGTGTGTGTGTGTGTGTGTGTGTGTGTGTGTGTGTGTGTGTGTGTGTGTGTGTGTGTGTGTGTGTGTGAACAGACCAGCACAAATACTATAAACCGTACGAACCTGAAATTGGGTATTTGGTATAAGAATAAGCCCGTGATGTTATAGCAAAAATTTCATAAAAATTGGTCAAACAGAGGAAGTATTTTATTTCAAAACTGTTTACGTTTTTTTTCCATTTTCTCAAGAACGGCTCTAACGATTTTGATAAAACTGGGTATTTGATGTATTTATTGTAATGTATATGCCCTAGATATGACTGCAGACATTTCATCAAAATTGATCAAGCGGAGGTGCACTTTATTTCATAAATTTTTTCGTGTTTTTTTTTCTCGATTATCTCAAAAATAGCTTTTAAAAATAACAATTTTGATTAAAATCGTCAAGTGTAATGATAATTAAGTATTCTTTAATATCAGGTAAGCTTTATCACTATTAAAATGTACTAAAGGGGGCATAAATGGGGTAGGGGCCTTTTTTGTTCGGTTCCAAACGGTGCCAAATCCTTCCTCTTCACTGACAGCCCTCCCACGATCTCGCAAGTTTTGCGAGGAATTTACGGGAGGTGGACAATTTTTGTCCAATTTTGGGCATCTCTTGACGTTCGTCAATTTTTAAATTATTTTACATTAATTTTATCATTATTGTGAAGAGAAAAGATTCGGCTCCGTCAGAAGCGTTCCGTTTAGAAGCGAGCTCCGTGGTGCAGTGGTAAGAATACCGCGCATGTCACACGGGAGACCCGGGTTCGATTCCCGGAGGAACCAAATCTTTTCTCTTCAAAAATAAATTATTTAAAAACAAAGTGGTTACCCACAATAATGATAAAATTAATATAAAATAATTTAAAAATATACGAACGTCAAGAGATGCCCAAAATTGGACAAAAATTGTCCACCTCCCGTAAATACTCGCAAAACTTGCGAGATCTTGGGAGAGGTGTCAGTGAAGAGGAAGGATTTGGCACCGTTTGGAAGCGAGCTCCTGGGTGCAATGGTTAGCATACCGCGCATGTCAGGCGGGAGACCCGAGTTCGATTCCCGGCGGAGCCAAATCTTTTCTCTTCAAAAATAAATAATTTAAAATACCTTTATTTTGTTTATACGGAGAAATTGTCTATCGTTACGCCTAAAAATAAGACATGGCTAAATATGAAATATGAAAAAAATCAAGTAGACATATACAGGAGAAAAAAAAATAAAAATATTCCGTCAACTAAATAAAACACGTTGAGGACACGCATGCGTAGTACGCCTTTAATGATAGACCATTGTTCATAATTAAAGACGTTCTGTTCATTTAATGGAAATTATTTGCTTCATGGTAACTAAATGAAATTTTCAACAAGTACATAGAGAATTATAAAATCAGACGACTTGGGAGTATTATGCTTGCATTGCTGAACTATCACAAGTAAAAAAAATTATTTAATAATAAAAGAAATTAGTGTTTTTTATGGAGCAAATGAAAACAAAAATAAGAAATGAATGTGGAAAAATGTGTAACTTTGAGAAGTTGCAATTAACATAACACCTAAGTAATTTCATCAAAATTGGTCAAACGGAGGAGATACTTTATTCAATGAATTTTGTCTAATTTTTACGTTTTTTTCGATTTTCTCAAAAACGGCTCTAACAATTTTGATTAAACTCGGTATATGGTGTATGTATATGCCTGCGATGTGACAATTAAAATTTCATGAAAATTGATCAATTGGAGGGGGCATTCACTTAATAAATTTTGTCTAATTTTTACGTTTTTTTTCGATTTTCTCAAAAACGGCTTTAACGGTTTTGATCAAACTAGGTATTTGATGTATGTATATGCCCGCGATGTGAAAGCGTAAATTTCATTAAAATTGGTCAAACAGAGGAGATTATTTATTTAATGAATTTTGTCTAATTTTTACGTTTTTTTCGATTTTCTCAAAAACGGCTCTAACAATTTTGACCAAACTCGGAATTTGGTGTATGTATATGCCCGTGATGTGACAATTAAAATTTCATGAAAATTGATCAATTGGAGGGGGCATTCACTTAATAAATTTTGTCTCGTTTTCACGTTTTATTTCTTTATTTACTCAAAAACGGCTTTAACGGTTTTGATCAAACTAGGTATTTGATGTATTTATATGCCCGCGATGTGATAGCTAAAATTTCACCAAAATTGGTCAAACAGAAGAGGTCCTTTACTTAATAAATTTTGACAAAACAACATTGTTAGCATCCAGTAAAAAAACTCGACTGTTGATGAAATTAGGTCCCTTAAAAAAAGAAATAAGCAATAATAAATCGGGTTTTGCAATACAGATACTCTATAACTTATAGAGGTATACAAATATAAGCATAATAATGTGTTTATATATTATAGAAACACGTCGATTTCTAATCTAAGTAAGTTCGTAAGTGAAAGTTGTGAGTTGCGCGCATCGCACCAGATCTCTTTAGTTAGGCCCGATGCACACGGACGACACTTTTCTGCGATCCGGACTATAAGCCAGGTCAGGGGTACCTGGAGTATAATGGTAAATCCGGTCGGCCCATTGTACTCCAGGTACCCCTGACATGGCTTATAGTCCGCATCGCAGAAAACTGTCGTCCGTGTGCACCGGGCCTTAAAGTTAAGTCACGATTTTTTTATTTTTTATATTTATTATTCTTGTCGACTATTAGCCTGCATTGGATGCACAGCGCGACCCCTCAAAAATCGTGTGAAACTGACGACACTGGTTTTAGGTCTCGTGAAGGGGGGGGGGGGGGGGGGACCGCATTCCGACGGAAGTTGCCTGGACTGGGCCAGCGGAATACCCGATCACGGCCGGCGTGGCAGTGCATGACAATGCTCGCCCCATCCCTGAGCAGCATAATTACCGAGTCTTCCTCGCCCTGCCTATTGTTCAACTTAACGTGCTTTTGTTTTATCTACATCATTGCTTGTCACCCGTTTCTATTGAGTACATACAATGATGTCGCAACGCTCGTGTCGCCTATTGTCTCTCACTACAATGGAAGAATGGCAATTTAGAAAATAGTTGTGCAATGTGTTTTGGGTCAATATTTATTTTATTTTTTTTCTGTTACTATTGAAACAGCTGATCTCTACTGTATATTATTTCCTCATAAGGTGCCTTTACACAATACGAACTTTACCTTCGAACACCACCCTCGAACAACCTTCGTGAAACCTTCACGTCGACTGTTCGGGTGTTCTAGGTACTTCATCTATTTGCCTGGGTTCGGGGGTAGCGGTAGTGTCACTTTTGATTTGGGTTCTTCCTAAGTGTTGTTTGTGATACTTGTGTAATTTGTGATACCTTGTAATTTGTCTCCTACTTTTTTATATTTCAGATAATCTATATAAATAAAGATGAAATTCTGTTTGTTTGTTTATTTGTTTTTTATAGAAATCCATACCGTTTGTCCTAAATTCTCCAAATTTCGCTCAGTGGTTCTTTGACACCAGGTGCGAACACCTATCCATATTAAAATTGCATAACTTCAGCCAATCTCTGGGTATATTCTTTATTGTTATAAAATTCGTCATGATCTCGCTTTACAGAGGGTTTTTTTTTAAGAAATCATCCTTTTAAGTCGAAAAAAACGGCCTAAAAAATCATTTTATAGATTTTGAAGAGGCCAACAAGGCCCGGTAAGACCGTCCCTTGGCAGGCGTCGAGTTCTCGGATTTTTAAACCATATGTTTTTGTTTTTTTTTAAGATTAAAATACGTTTATTTACGTGTTTATTTACATGTTTGGTGAATTTATTTTTTAAAAATTCCTCCTAAGTAGCGAGCTTCAATAGGAGTAGTGAGCTCAAAAGCTAAAAAACAACATCAAATACGAGCAGCTGAAACTCTTGACGAACATCAAAATAGTATTGAACAACAGAGGCTTAGACAGGCAGAATCGCGGGAAACTGAGTCTGCCCTGGAATACGAGGCCCGCGCCTTGCGCCATAGAGGCTTATTCTAATAAAAATCGTAATGAACTCGCTTTACAGTGGTTTTTTTTTTACGAAATCGACCGTTTGAGTCGAAAAAAACGGCCTAAAAAATCATTTTATAGATTTTGAAGAGGCCAACAAGGCCCGGTAAGACCGTCCCTTGGCAGGCGTCGAGTTCTCGGATTTTTAAACCATATGTTTTTGTTTTTTTTTAAGATTAAAATACGTTTATTTACGTGTTTATTTACATGTTTGGTGAATTTATTTTTTAAAAATTCCTCCTAAGTAGCGAGCTTCAATAGGAGTAGTGAGCTCAAAAGCTAAAAAACAACATCAAATACGAGCAGCTGAAACTCTTGACGAACATCAAAATAGTATTGAACAACAGAGGCTTAGACAGGCAGAATCGCGGGAAACTGAGTCTGCCCTGGAATACGAGGCCCGCGCCTTGCGCCATAGAGGCTTATTCTAATAAAAATCGTAATGAACTCGCTTTACAGTGGTTTTTTTTTACGAAATCGACCGTTTGAGTCGAAAAAAACGGCCTAAAAAATCATTTTATAGATTTTGAAGAGGCCAACAAGGCCCGGTAAGACCGTCCCTTGGCAGGCGTCGAGTTCTGGGATTTTTAAACCATTTTTTTTTTACGAAATCGACCCTTTCATTAGAAAAATGAAATTTCCCGGGTGAAACCGGGACATACAGCTAGTATAAAATATATTGATATGGAAATGGAGATTTTTTTTTATCATAAGTCTGCCATATTGGTTCGCTTAACGTCACGTGAAGTATAAATGGCTGATCGAGTAACGCAGGTACTACAAGGTTCGGGGGCGAACCTGTTCAAAGGTGAGGTTCGTAGAGTGTAAAAGCAGCTATAAATATTTAATAAATGCTTATGAAACAGGGTTTTATCGGAAGTCCTCATTTCATACCCATAGTCCTCGTCAAGGTCATAATGGTCAAGAGTATTTGAACGTTAAATATTCATAAGTTACGGTTAAAAATATAAGCTTATGTTATATTGAGAGAGGGTTGATGTTGAGGTTGATCAAGACGTAATTGTCCGAAGACCCTAAACGCCTAAAGGCCGATCCTCTGATCCCTGACGCTTTGCATTGCTAAGGTAGCCAAAGTTCCTAACGAGCTACCTAAGCTAAAGGGGGAAATTCAGAAGGATTCCTACAGTAACTATCGATACCTTAACAATCGAAAACTCAGTTAGGTAATAATATTACCTACAATTGTTTTTTCTTTAATCTTGGAATGAAAATATTCTAGTTAACTTATTGTCCGTTTAATAAGGATAATCACCATCACCGGTTAATTATCATTCCAAGATTGACTGCAAAAAAGTTACCTGCTTTAACAGGCCATTACACTCGTATCGACCTCAATGCCCAGGCCAATAAATTGGTTAGTCTATCAGGTCCGGGGCCTTTCCTACTAACGTCCTGCCTGATATGACTGCCTTAAACGACCATACAGCATGAAGTATTCAGATAGAAATTAACTCCAAAAAAAACAGATATGTACTGGGTAACTAAAAAAATCATCTATACCTTGAAACACCACCGTATTACAATGACATTACAGATTGTTCAAATTTAATCAATTATCAGGGGTTCATTTTAGGCCGTGGTGAACTAAGCATAACCAGCTTGGGAACTGTAACACTCCTCAAGTTTTCAAACTAAACTTCAAACTAATAAAAAATATCTGAAAAACGAATGTTAAGGTCAGGGAAACAAAATGGTCAATTCATATGAGAAACACCCGAATATCTTCATTTAAAAATGTAATCCTCCCCTGTTTCGCGTTAATTTAAAGTAGGCCATTTCATGTAACGATGGTTTTTTAGTGTGAATATCATCCGAATATATTTATTTACTTCCCTAATAATTAATATTAGTTTAAAAAAAGGTACTTTATGATATAATATCGTACAATAAAATCTTATTGTAAGAAAGGGTTGAAAAATTATTAAGTTCCCGGATAAGTAATGTTTAAGTAATCGCCCTTCCCAATATAGATTCCTCTCCAATCTGCAATGAATTATTTATAAGACTAAGATGGTCCAGGTTAGACCTGCCTTTCAGATTAAGTGCTTCTAAGTATAAGCCCGGATCTGAAATTATTTATAAAAAATAAAATATCTAAAATAAAGTTAAAATGAACTCAAAGATACTTATTTATTTTTCCTGGCACTAACAGGGATGGCCAGGACTATCAGTAAATATAAAATATATTTATGCATATATAATACACACTGACAATAACAGTTTGTCTAGCAGGTAATTGGGTAGTTAGGTAGCATCTAAAAAATACTCAGTTCTAGAAAATTTAGCAAAGAGCAATTTAGTTTTATAATCATTTATCTCTGTTTCTTCAGTCTGCTGGTGTTCCCCAAGGTAGCATCGTCGGTCCCATCCTCTACAGTTTATACAGCTGACATCCCAATCCATCCTAATATTGTTATCACCACGTACGCCGATGACACATTTGTGCTATCTGTTAATAATGTCCCAACCATGGCATCGTATATTCGGCAATCCCACATCACAATCCTCGAATAATGGCGTCCAAACTGGAGAATTAAAATCAATCGTGACCGATCCCATCAAATTACCTTCACTCTTCGCCGTAAACCTATGACTTCCTGTCTTATAGTATTCTTCAACTAATCTCCACTTGTCCCTGTCGAACAGTTATTTGGGACTACACCTGGTGAAATGTCTCACCTGGAATCCTCAGAACAAGAATGAAACGACAAAAAACTGCCCTGCGCTACCGACTTCAGCGCTTACAGACAAACGCTAAAACTCCAAATCTATTACAAAAGACTAATTTATATGACATTTCGAGCTTTGGGCTCCACCAAACCATCGAACTCCTCTCGAATTCAATCCTTACAATCCAAAATCCTTCGAAAAATCCTTAATGCTCCTTAATTCGTCACAAATAAACTCATCCATAAAGACCTTAACGTCCCATATATTGCCGTTTTAGCCCGATCCAGATACCTATCCTTTAATAATAAACTCCCGAACTACTAGAACCCTCTTGTTACAAGCCTAGCTTCCTCCTCTATTCCAGACAATCCTCCTAGGCGTCTGAAAAGAAGATGGCCTCGGGACCTTCTATGTTAAGTGTATCAGTTGAGAGCTACCAATGGGTAGCTCCTCTTTATGTTAGTTCAAGACATATTTTTCTCAGTATTAAGGCATTCACTAATTGTAATTCATTGAATACAGTTGTGAATTTCATTAAATAAAAAAAATAAAAATATGACACTATTAAGACCGATTTCGACTTGCGGAGTCGAGCTTTGGGGCTCCACAAAACCATCAAATTCATTTCGATTCCAGTCCCTACAAATAAAAATCCTCAATGATCATCATCTTTTCACCAATCAAACCATCCACACTGACTTTACCGTTCCATATGTTACATCCAGATGGCGGACCTTTAATAATTAGCTCCAGAAACATCCGAACTCACTGGTTTTCTACTTGCTTCCTCTTCTATGCCTACCAATCCTCAAAAAGAAGATGGCCTCGTGATCTTCTAAGTTGAAATTACTAGTTGTGTGCTACAAATCGGTACTTTCTGATAAATGCATGTTGATCACAATATTTTCCTTTATTTCAAAACCAATACATTTACTGGATGTATACCTATTTGTAAAATTCAATAAATTAAATGAAAAAAAAAAATAAGAAAATGAATTACATTGTTAGCACTTTCTTGGTAATATCAGTATTTAGCTAAACTGCTAGACTATATAATTATTTTAAAATGGTCATGATAATTTTTATTATTTATCGAAACAATCCGAGTTATCACGTTTTCTATTGTCATTAACCTGGTTACGAGTATTGGCTTTTTACATTAATTAAAGCAATTGAGCATCTGGATAAAAATTAATTTTTTTTGTTTTTTTTTTTAAATAATAACTAAACTACAATTATTTAATATTGTCTTTTTTTAATTGGCTGTTAAGATAATGTAAGAGCTGAACGCACTCAACTATGATTTACGTGACTAAAATAAAGTCAATTTCAAACAATTCTTATAATTTCCCCAACCAGAATTGTTGTATAATCCAATTCCGTACCTAAATACTTTTTTAATTTAAAAATTAAAATAAATATTGAAAGAGGGGTTTACTTAAACTACTTTTGAATATAATATAAAAACTTTATTATGCACTCGGCACCGTTTCGGACTTTACCTACCGGCATCTTAACGCAACTTATAATATTACAACATAATATTATACAGTAAAATTTTAGAACCAAGTAAGGAATTGTAATGAAATTTAGGTTATATGTATTTATAAGTGTATTATAATATAATTGATAATTAAGAGAACCGGATAGAAATAACAATGGAAATCCCTTAGATTTCACAAAGGTTTCGCCGTTCCTTATATATAAAAGTATAAAAAATCTAAGTGGAGAAGTAAAAACAGATAACAAATAACGAGATGGGACCCTTTTAGTTGAAGTTTTCTCAGATATGCAATCAGAAAAGCTCCAAAAATGTGAAAATTTTCTTAATAACATTCCGGTTAAATTAGAAGCACAAGGAAAACTAAATTACAGTAAAAGGATTATTTGGTGCCCCGAACTAAATTATTGTTTAATTGAGGAAATTAAAGATGAACTAAAACCACAAAATATAGCCGATGTTAAAAGATCAACGTACTACTACTACTATAAAAATAATTAAAAACACCGCGAGATGCGACCGCCATTTATCACCAAAAAGGGAATATCCTATAAATATTCTTAATGATTTTTTTGTGTCATTTATGTTAAAAACTGAAAATAATTTGCATTGTCTCCGTAGCGGAGCCCTCGAGTTTGTAGACAAATTTTAAATGGCTCCGTTCCGGAGACCTCGAGTGCAAATGGTTAATGAAATATCAGTATTGATTAATTGTGTATAGGAGTCGTGTAAAATAATTAACTAAAGAGAAAGTTATAATCACAAAAAAACAGTCCATTCAAAATGTTAAAACTTATAGAATTTACAATACAATTTTTATCACTGTACCATGATTGAAATCATATTAAATTTATTAACACTTAAAGGAACTTTGTTGTTAAAGGAGAAGTTCTGACTCATACGCATTCGGATTATTCAGGGGCGGATTCAGCACGAAATTTGGTGGGGGAGGGGGACGGGTGAAGACCGCCTACCTCATAATCACGTGACTGTCAACATCTTTTTACTTTCACTTACTTATATATGAAATATATAGTAAGTGGAAGTATTGCGATCGTGGAAAATTTCGACTTCCGGTTTTTAACGGAAATACACGTTTTGGGACCCCCTGAGTCGAAATAACCAAGTCCCGCGAAATGGTGTGTGTGTGTGTGTGTGTGTGTGTGTGTGTGTGTGTGTGTGTGTGTGTGAGTGTGTGTGTGTGTGTGTGTGTGAACAGACTAGCTCAAAAACTATAAACCGTGGGAACCTGAAATTGGGTATTTAGTGTAGGTATATGCCCGCGATGTGACAGCAAAAATTTCATCAAAATTGCTCAAAGGGAGGGAGTACTTTATTTGATAACTTTTTACGTTTTTTTTCAATTTTCTCAAAAACGGCTCTAACGATTTTGATTAAACTGAGTATTTGATCTATTTATATGCCCGAGATAAGACTGTAAAAATTTCATCAAAATTGATTAACCGGAGAGGGGACTTTACTTAATAAATTTTGTATCATTTTCACGTGTTTTTTTTTATTTACTCAAAAACGGCTCTAACGATTTTGATTAAACTGAGTATTTGATCTATTTATATGCCCGAGATAAGACTGTAAAAATTTCATCAAAATTGATTAACCGGAGAGGGGACTTTACTTAATAAATTTTGTATCATTTTCACGTGTTTTTTTTTATTTACTCAAAAACGGCTTTAACGATTTCGGTCAAACTGAGTATTTGATCTATTTATATGCCCGAGATAAGACTGTAAAAATTTCATCAAAATTGATTAACCGGAGAGGGGATTTTACTTAATAAATTTTGTATCATTTTTACGTGTTTTTTTTTATTTACTCAAAAACGGCTTTAACGATTTCGGTCAAACTGGGTATATGATGTATGTATATGCCAGAGATAAGACTGTAAAAATTTCATCAAAATTGATTAACCGGAGAGGGGACTTTACTTAATAAATTTTGTATCATTTTCACGTGTTTTTTTTATTTACTCTAAAACGGTTTTAACGATTTTGATCAAACTGGATATTTGATGTATGTATATGTCAAAGATGTGATAGCCAATATTTCATCGAAATTGGTCAAACGGATGAGGCACTTTATTTCATAATTTTTTTTCAATTTTTACCTTTTTTATCGATTATCTCAAAAACGGCTTTAACGATTTTTATCAAATTCGCCATGTTTAATGAAAATTAGATTTTCTTTAATATCAGGTAAGCTTTATAATTATTAAAATGTTCTGAGGGGGCTTTTTTTTGGGGGGGGGGGCCTTTTTTCTTTGTTTGTTCCTTTCTTATTAAGTACCATTTCTTATAAAGTACCGTGTTTTTGTTTGCATGGAGAAATTAACTGTCTCTCGTTACGCCTAAAAATAAGAAATGGCTAAATATGAGATATGATAAAAATAAAGAAAACATAAAGAGGAGAAAAAAAGAAAAATATTCAGTCAACTCATAAAACTCGTTGAGCCCACGCATGCGGAGTACGCCTTTATTGACAGACCATTGTTCATAATTAAAGCCGTTCTGTTCATTTGAGAAGTGGCAATTAACAAAACGCATTAATTTATAATCTAAGTAAGTTGGTAAGTGAAAGTTGTGTGTTGCGAGCACGCACCAGATTTTTTTAAAATAATAATATTACCTTATATTAAGTATTGCGATCTAACCCACCAAAAGTATTATGTTTAGGGAATAGTAACTACCTAATCGCACTATTCACTTCAATATACAAAAAAAAATTAAAAGCCAATAATTTGGGCCGTGGTTATCACCCCTCCCGGATTAGCCCTTGGCTTTGTTTGTTTGACGTCCCTTTATGCTACTTAGGCTAATAGGACGATGCGACAGTGGGAGTCCTAAAATTTTCCTATCCAAGTATAATTAGGGTACCTGATATCGTACAGGCTCGGGACCTCCATTTTACTATCCGAGGGACGGCATGGCTAAGGATTTCTCTTTCCTATTAAAAAATCCTAAGGCCACCGCTGGGCGCGAACCTGCGACCTCTAGTAATGTAAGTTGCCATGCTAACCAATATACCACGCGTAACCCCATAACCCTTGGTATTATCGCATAGAACCTAATATATTTTTTAGAAAGTGTGTATAACATGGGAATAGTTTTCCGAAAATTATGTTTTTGTGACAGAAGCCTTTTTTGCAGGGATCCATTCAATTGTATATTATTAATAAACTAATATTTTTTTACCGCAACTGAAAATTCGCATTTTTCTTCAGTTGTCGTACTACTAACGTCAGTGTACGAAAAGTTGTCATGGAGAACGAAGAAATTATCAAAATTAAAAGCAAGATATTTAATCCAGGAAGTGAAGATGTTTATTTTCCTTAAAAAATATAATTTTGTTTTATCCAAACACATAACCTTCTCTGCGTAACATTCTCCATCATCATCAGGATGTACACATTTGTATTAACATTCAATATATTGTCTGATAAAAAACATGATTAATTATACTCTATGCAATTAGAACCTTACACTAATTTAAAATTCGTCCTAATTTTCTTAATTTTATTTTAATATATTAAATTATTTCTATATTCCCCCCCCCCCCCCCGCTGATGACAGACATAGCTAAATGAAAACCGGAAATTCGATGAGCCACGAGTAACATTTCCTGCTGGTGACGCGCTGAAGGAAAAAACTGGATGGGACCAGTCAGTTATTATCAGGCTTCTTCTGTTAGCGACGTCACGGTCTCTGCTAAACGTTAGACTGAATGAGCACACCGGGTCGGACGAAACACACAGAAATTCCCTTTTTTTATTTTTTTTTTTTTATAAATGTTTGTCGGCACAGGTTATTATATAAAACTATATTATAAAAAAATTAAATATTTTTTAAAAATTTAATTTAATGAAATTATTAAATGTTCATCAAAATACATCCAGTAAAAATGTGTTGGCTATGAAATAAAGAAAAATAATGTCATGAAAAGGCATGTAAGAGCGTGCCATTAATGTTTAATTGTAAATAAAGTTTTTATATAATGTATATGAGGCGTTTGGTTTCAAAACCGGTTACACCCATTTTTTCCAAAAACATTTTTTTTCTTTTTTCTTCAAGTTTTTAATGTTACAAATAATGTGTTAAACGCAGTTTTTTTAAAAAAAAGACGTCTAGATCCTTCGAAAATCAATAGTTTAAAGATTCCATTTCTTATCAAAAGCGGTTCCATCCAAGCCTCACTTTTCAGAAAACCTTCAATTTTTCGAAATCCCAAACGGTATCCATGTTTCCAAACAGTTGGATGATGTTGATACTCTATTAAGAAAAACATAGTGGAGAAGACTGGAGATCAATAGGTAACCTAGAATTCTACAAAGTTGTAATAGACCGTACAATGTCACCTATCCAAGTAAATATGCATGATACCAATATGGATGTGAGTCAACATCAAGATTTAAATGAAAATTTGTATATTTAAAAAATAAAAACTATGTATATGTTGTTCATATTAAATAAAGCGATTTGTTTTTAAAAAATGTCTATTCATAATTTAACCAGAAATTGATATTTTCTCATCAAAGTCAGGTACACCCAACACATTTAGATTTAAAAAAGAAAATGTGATAAAAAGTTGTCCAAAATTTTTGTTTGAAGTTAATTGTTAGCAAAACGACAAAAAAGAACGAAAAAAAATTGTTAAATCGATTAATTTTTTAAATTGATCTTTTTTCGATCAGTCCTGAAAAATTGTTGAAAATGGATGTAGCCGGTTTTGAAACCGAACGCCTCATATTGGAAAGTAATTTAACTAATCCCCTCTTTCAAAATTTATTTTATTTTTGAAATTAAAAAAAGTATTCAGGTACGGAATTGGATTATACAACAATGGTAGTTGGGGAAATTATAAAAATTATTTGAAATTGACTCAATTTTTGTCACGTAAATCATAGTTGAGTGCGTTCAGCTCTTACAACATTATCTTAACAGCAAGTTAATAAAAGGAAATATTAATTAATTTTAGTTTAGTTATTATTTAAAAAAAAAGATTAATTTTTATCCAGATGCTCAATTGCTTAATTAATGTAAAAAGCTAATACTCGTAAACAGGTTAATGACAATAAACAACGTGATAACTCGGATTGTTTCAATAAAAATTGTACCCTATGACCTTTTAAAATAATTATATTTATTTATTTATTTACATATGTTATCAGTCAGAGACTATACAGAGGGAGTTGGCATATTTATAACATAAGCATAAAATAAAATTAAGTAACAGCCTTAATTAACTCCAAGGCTAAAAAAATATTGAAAATAAAAAAAAAAATATCACTTAAAAAATAAACAAAAGAACATGTAACATTAAAAATAATAACTTATTACTACTTATCATTTTTAAAATAATTATATACTGATCAGAAGTTTAGTTAAATACTTATATTACCAAGAAAATGGTAATAATCTAATTCATCTTATTATAAAACTTTTTTTTTTTATTAAATTCATTGAAATTTACAAATGTAAATCCAGTAGATGTATTGGCTTTGCAATAAGGGAAAATAATGTAAATATCAAAATACCGATTGGTCGGTATACGAAATTCTGTATAAAAAAATCTTGTCAAAATTAAACTACACTTCCCTAGAAAACTCGTAAAAGTTAGATGCGAAATTAATTTTTTTAATTCATCCCATAAATTTTTTTTTCTTCGAAATTTCGGGGGGGGGGGGGATTGATCCCCAATATCCCCCCCTGGGACCGCTACTGATAAATAAATATCTTATTAGAATCAGAAGTTGTTAATGGCTGCTAGGAATAATAGAATGGAATGTGACCTTGAAAATAGTTCTTACTAAGCAAGTAAACAGATAGAAAATATCTCACTAACATTAATCAATTGGTAATGTTTACACGTTGGGAACGCTGAATAGTCCAGCAGAAAAATACATAAGGAAACTTATCACCATTTTGTTCAATAATTAATAACATCACTATATCTATATAAATAAAGTTGAAATTCTGTTTGTTTGTTTGTTTACTTGTTCTTTATAGAAATCCATACCGTTTGTCCTAAATTCTCCAAATTTCGCTCAGTGGTTCTTTCAGACCAGGTGCGAACACCTGTCCATATTAAAATTTCATAACTTCAGCCGATATCTGGGTATATTCTTGTTATAATAATCGTTTTGATCTTGCTTTACATTGGCATTTACAAAATCGACGTTTGAGTCGATAAAAGTCTATAAAAACTAAGGAAATTCTAGAAGATTCTTTAATTTTTAGTCCTAGAATTTTAAACAATCGGAAAACAGTTAAGACAGCGTATTAGAACAGTTTCCCAAAGTTTTTGTTTCATTCCCTTACCACAAAGTAATTTGAATACTAATGGGGTTTTGAACTATCGAATGAGGGCTAAACGACGATCATTGATATTACTGAATAAAATAAAAGACAATCATTTCGAACATTAAAGAACAAAATATAATGCCATCATAACTAGATACTGGCGATTAATTAATTACTAGTTGGCCCCTGCAAATATTTCCAAGGGGTCACCTGTGGTATACTGGCTGGCATAGCAACCTTCAATACTCAAAGTCGCAGGTTCTCGTGACGCAGTGTCCCTAGGATTTTTTTAAAGGGAGTAAAAACTGCTTGAATATGCCGTAAAATGGAGGTCCCGAGCCTGTACGATGTCAGGTACTCGTTATAGGTCCACATCCTAATTACACCTGGATTGGCAAAATTTAGGACTCCCACTGTAGCATCGTCCGATTAGCCTCAGTGGCATAAAAAGTGATGTTAAAAAAAACAAAAACAATTAATTGTCGAGGGTTAGACTACAGCTCGGCAAAGAGGCAATAGCGAAAGAATTTGTTACAAGGTCATTCTACTTCGAAATAAGGAACGAAGAGACAAGGATAGGTCCTGACCATGATACACCAGTAAATGATGAATTGACCAAGTGTTTTGAAGGTTAGCTATGGTAAGGAGCTCACAGTATCTTATAACAAAAATAGCTGTAAGATTCCAAATTTATTGATATTAGTTTTATATATTTAATCATAATTTGCTTGAAGAGAAGAACGTTTTCTATTAAACGAAAGAAGTTGTCCATTAAACGGAACAAGTAGAATCTATCGACTATACAAAGTTATAGTAATCAATATTTAAGAGTTGAGAAATTATGAACTGTTATTCTTTATGATAGGTTGATTCATAGTCAGGATTTTTAGTTAAAAAGTTTTTTATTTTGAAAAGCTAACGTTTCAATCCAACTTGTGGATCTATCTTCACCAAGGCTGAAAGAAAACAAATATATGACTATCTATGCTAGAATAAGTGACAATTAAACGAATATTTTACGAAACTGATAATCATTATCATTATTTATTTTTTCTATTCAAAATAAAAAACTTTTTAGCTGAAAATCATGACTATTAATAAACCTATAATAAATTATTAATTTTTAAAATAATAAATATAAAAATTCATTAAAAATTATAAAATCCAAGATTTAGTTAAAATTCGAAACTTAGAAACAAGTTGTTGACCAAAATTATTCAAACATTAAAATAGATAAATAATATAGATTATTTATAACTAATACACTTACAATTTCTATTTCTGAGGTTAGGTAATTTGGATACTATTATATAAAATTTATTCTACTAAATCTCTATACACTAAAATATTAGAAACAAAATTCGTAAATATCTCATGTTTTATAGCTTAAGAATTCAAAGAGTAATATACATACGTTCCTCGGTGCTTAATGTTTAATACCTAAAAGGTTGTATCAATCCCAGAACTTACCTGAAAAAAAATAAAATCTTATTATAACCACTGTTATTCATACATTTATTTATCAAAAACTTATCTATACAACTATAACACATAAAACAATGCAGGACTATTACTACTACTATTATAACTTAATAGATATGAAAGTAAGGATTTACGGATACTGATTATATCGGCTATCAGCACAATTTGTAAATTATCAGTATGGGCCGATATCACAAGCCGGTTTTTACTTTCACTTACCTATATATGAAATGTATAGCAAGGGAAAATAGTAAAAGTATGGAAATTTTATTTGATCATATTATACGCGTCATTTATTACTTTTGTTTATTAATCCTTTGCACTCGGCACCGTTTCGGACGTTACCTACCGGCAACAGGAAGCAACTTATTCGCGAAAACGTACACCCTGAAAACGTAATATTATACAGTAAAATTTTAGAACCAAGTAAGGAATTGTAATGAAATTTAGGTTATATGTATTTGTGAAGCTTTAAGAACACATAGTTAGAAAAGAAAAATTATTTTTTATAATTTATATTAATTCAATTTTTTTTTAAATTTTATTATTATTATTACTATTATCGTTATTATATATAAAAGCATAAAAATCTAATTGGAGAAGTAAAAAATTACGATATGGGGCCCTTTTAGTTGAAGTTTTCTCAGATATCCAATCAGAAAAACTAAAATGTGAAACTCTACTTAATAACTTTCCGGTTAAAGTAGATGCACATGTGAAACTAAATCAAAGTAAAGGGATTATTTGGTGCCCCTAACTAAATTATTGTACAATTGAGAAAATAAAAGATGAATTAAACCCACAAAATATAGCCGATGTTGAAAGATTAACGTACTATAAAAATAATGAAAAAAACCGCGAGCCGCGAGCGTCATTTATCAGCAAAAGCGAAATATCCTATAAATAGGTTTTACGATTTGTTTATGTCCTTATATGTTAAAAACTGAAAATTATTTGCATTGTCTCCGTACCTCGAGTTTGAAGACAAATTTTAAATGAATCCGCTCCGGAGACCTCGAGTGCAAAGTGTTAAAATTTAATTGTTATTTAGGGATTTACTAGGAGTATATGTTAAAATAAAATATAAATCCGCCTTTAAGTATGGAAAATAAAAAGAAATCATTAGGCTTTGATGACTTGAAAGTTTTAACGCATCTTATATTTTGAAGTTTGTTCTTTTAATCAACCGTCACTCATCGACTCCCTGAGAGAAGCCGGATAAATGTCCCAGCTATTAAATACATAACCAGTTTGGATTTTGATAAAGTGGCCCAATCAGAATTTATTTTGTTTTATAGGAATATTGTTATTTTCGGAAATCCCCAAGAGTATCTTAACTTTAATATTCATGTAAATAAGCAAAGGATATTAACTCAATTGAGGATGACGGGTAAGAAGTATACACGGTTATCAATAAACAACATGCATAGAAATCAGTTGTAGCGATGATCTCACAGTTTTTATTAAATTGTTCAGCCTTTCATGATATGAGGCAAACCTTTTTGAAAAAGTATGGTATATCCAACCAAATAGTACAAAAGAATGGAATCTCCAGAATCTTTTGTTAATTAAATATGAAAGTCAAATTAACAATATTTATTTATTTGTACTTAAATCAATTAGGAAAGAACGACAATAGAAAATAAAAATATTTAATACTCCATAATATTTAATTGCAGCTTATTAATAATATTTTGTATTGTATTTATTTTATTTTGTATTTATTTTTTGTGTTTTTTTTTTTTTTTTTTTTTTTTTGTTATCTATACATAATTTTATTCTATCTACAAAGAATTTTTATGTTTTATTTTCGCTATTTGTAAATATTCTATACGTGATTTAATTTTAACATTTTTCTTTACAAACATATTGTACTATCTGTCTATCATTGTTATATTAATATTAATACTTTTTTTTTATGTTATATTTTATTATTTTTTTTTATTTAATTTTTTTTTCTTTCTTTTTTTTCGTTTGTTTTTTATGACCATTTTATTTTATTTTTTGTTTATGGAGCAGACCTCCTGTAATTGTAATTATTACAAAATACAGTATTTTATTCATTCATTCATTCATTCAACTAAAATAAACAATCTGTATTGTGGATTGTTGAGGATGAATGGTTGAGGAGAGAGGAGTTGATTTAAAATGCGCGGATAGCTACCGCCGAGAGGAAATAAAAGATAGGATTTGAAGCCCTAGATGTTGGAGCGGGCTGGGAAACCGGTCCAACAAATTGTTATCCTACCCCGGCTCTCGCTCAGATTCCTCCATTACAATCTCCCATCTTACTCGCTTCATGTTCTCTCTCGTATACTTATATCGATTTAAGCCTTATATCGATACATTCAAATAGGATTGTATCGGAAAGGTTTGATGCTGACATAATCAGCCATTCCTGATTCCAAGTTACTAGTCATCTTGCTTGTTAATCATAACTGATTGAAATATTTATATCATCTCAGTGAATAAGAGGTTAAGTCGAACTTAGCCCAAACTATCGATACTTTCGATAGCTCTTTGAACTATCGAGAACAGTGTTTGTAAAGGGGAAAGGTGTTGTTAGTCACTGTTTCTAGCCACCCATTGTATTCATGAACCCATTTCATTTTAATGAAAAATTTACAAAGAATTGGTACAGAGCTATTGAATTTTTTTTAACCAAAAAATGCTTTATACAACTCTATAAAAAAAAAATAACTTCACATACACAAAAAAAAAAAAAATAAAATAAACATAAACTCAAATTATCTGATCAGAATCATCCTTATACCATGCTGATTGAATTTCAAAGCGTGAAATATGGAACTGTTAATTCAATAATTAAAATGAAAAAAATCTGTTGTGTGCGCGCAACACACAACTTTCACTTACCAACTTATTTTGACTAGAAATTGACGTGTTTTGTTAATTGCCACTTCACAAAGTCACAAATCTTTCCACATTCAATTCTTATTTTTGCCGTTTATGAGTAAATAAAAAACACACGTGAAAATGATACAAAATTTATTAAGTAAAGTACCCCCTCCATTTGATCAATGTTGATGAAATTTTTACTGTCACATCGCGGGCACATACATACACCAAATACCAAGTTTGATCAAAATCGTTAAACCCGTTTTTGAGTAAATAAAAAACACACGTGAAAATGAGACATTTATTCAGTAAAGTGCCCCCTCCAATTGATAAATTTTGATGAAATTTTTACTGTCACATGGCGGGCACATACGAGGGGTGATCAAAAAGTTCCAGGACTGTAGAGATTGCGCGGCAATGGAGTGTCATAGAGCAGTGCGGTTGGCAGCATTGTTTAGCGTGACTCTTCCTGAGCTCAGCTGTTTATTCAGTTTGTTGATAACCTTCTTCATTGCAAAGTTACTGCTGTTTTCGTAAAAAAAAGTTTTTTGTGTTCGGCGATTTTGTGAAATGAATGTAAAGGAAGAGCAACGCGTTTGCGTAAAGTTTTGTGTGAAGTTGGGTAAAATGTTATGAGACCATTAACCGCTTTCGTTATCTTCAAACCCTGAGAAATTTGCGCGAGGCAATAAGGAGGAAGAGACCAGAGTTGTGGCGGAGCGGTGAGTGGGTGCTGCATCATGACAATGCGCCTGTTCATTCCGCACTGCTCATTCGCGACTACTGCACCAAAAATGGAATGACGGTCATTCCCCAGCCTCCATATTCACCTGACCTTGCCCCTGCAGACTTTTTCTTGTTTCCAAAACTTAAGAGACCCATGAAGGGAAAGAATCGCCGAACACAAAAAACTTTTTTTTACGAAAACAGCAGTAACTTTGCAATGAAGAAGGTTATCAACAAACTGAATAAACAGCTGAGCTCAGGAAGAGTCACGCTAAACAATGCTGCCAACCGCACTGCTCTATGACACTCCATTGCCGCGCAATCTCAACAGTCCTGGAACTTTTTGATCACCCCTCGTACATATACTAAATACCAAGTTTGATCAAAATCGTTTAAGCCGTTTTTGGGTATATGAAAAAAAAACACATAAAAGTGGGACACAATTTATTTAGTAAAGTACCCCTTCCGGTTGATCGATTTTGATGAAATTTTTATAGTCATATCTCGGGCATATAAATAGATCAGATACACAGTTTAATCAAAATCGTTAGAGCCGTTTTTGAGAAAATCGAAAAAAAAACTTAAAAAGTTATTAAATAAAGTACCCCCTCTGTTTGAACAATGTTGATGAAATTTTTGCTGTCACATCGCGGGCGTATACATACACTAAATATCCAATTTCACACACACACGCACGCACACGCATTTAGAAATTTCCTTGACTTTAATTATTTTCTCCGACACATATTCCTACTCATAATTCTTACATATGTCGCGATATGATAAATCTATGTTCATTCCATAGATCTGAAAAATAATTTTATTTTTTTTTGGACATGAAGGGTGTCTCCTGATTATAGAAGACAAACATTTGTTATAAACCATACATTTTGTAAGTTACTATACAAAACACTTATAAGCTTACTTATATTGTCTAATAAATAAGGAACAACTGAAAGTATAAATTTATAACGTTGAAAAGGCCAATATTCAAATGTACTGTTCTTCATTCAAATCTTTCATAGTTTCTTTGATATTGACTGGCAAGAAAATTTTTTTACGCCAAAACTTATTAACTGCTTTGGTGGTAAGGAAGATATTTTTCAATGTCCGGGATTGGTAGAGTTTCTCGTTTTGTTCGTTTGTTTATTTAACGTCACTTTATGCTTCTAAGGCTAATCGGACGATGCTACAGTGGGAGTCTTAAATTTTGCCCATCCAAGTATAATTAGGATAGGGAACCCTAACGAGTAACTCACATCGTATAGGCTTGGGAACTCTATTTTACGTACTATTCGAGGGACGGCATAGCTAAGGATTTTTTACTCACTTATAAAAAATCCTAGGGTCACAGCGGGACGCGAAACCTCGACCTTTAGTATTGTATGTTAGTATGCAAACCACTAAACCACCTGCCTGGTATGTATTCCAAGACACATTCACTCAATTTGAGCAAAAAAGCTAATATTGCCAACCATAAAAATGTTTTCATTGTTAATTTACGTGTGAAATCTGAAATCTTGTACATTTTTCAAATCCCTACATCCTATAATCAAAATATCTTTGTGAATATCAGAACTCCTTTTGAGGTAGGTCCATAGATACTGGGATTATAATACTAAATCTAAAAGTATACTATTTAATTATTTATAAGTAAATATGGCAAGAAACTTTACATTGAAAAAACATAACTAAGATGTAACCATTTAAATGCTCAAATTAATAATTTATAATAAAACTTTATCTTCAAAACACATAATGAAGATGCAACTATTTAAACGCACAAATTAATAAAGATGGTGACCTCTTCCAAAGGTTTGTTTTCAGTTTTCTGTAAATCAAGTTTTCTTGACTTTTTGAGGTTTTTATTTTTCGCTGTTACTATCAAGCTGGTATATGGACAAAAATTACAACAAGCTATAATACCCATACTCGATTTCCAGAAATGTCCTCTTTTGTTTTTGATTTTTTGTTCCTGCCCTTCCTCGCCTTTTAGGCTATACGGGGTTTCCCGGACCAGGGGAGAGGATGGACTGATGCCGAATATTATTGAATGTCCTCTGGCTCCGGATTTTACAATCTAAATGAGGGTTCCCAATCATACGTAACATATATACATACAATGTATACATTGTACTTACATGGGTTACATACAATCATATGTAATGGGCAACGGTATTTTCTAACGCATGACCTAACTGCTAATGAAAACGTGCATTCTGCATTATCCTATCGTTCCCTAATGAAATTCAAGTATTAACCACCAACCCGGAAACCACCATATATCGATATTATCGATAGTTTTATGCCCGATACTATTGAAACTATCCATACAGGGGACTATCGATATTTTTAATTCCCTAATAAGAAGTAACGATTTCTTCGTAGTGAGTAATTGTCATCTGGACTGCAGTTATTACAATTTGCGTTTAATCTGTTGTATCATATTCGACGCTACGCTCCTATTCATTATTGAGAACCCGTACAGCTGATCGATGATGATTTCTGTCCCAGGAGTGAGTACCATGAGCTGGGCGTATTTTAACTATAAGTCATATCTTTAAACTATAAACAATGTAACCTTGTAACCAATTTCTGATTGCTCCTAAATATTATATAACGAATAAGTCTTTCATCGCAGTGAAGAATAGTAAAGTCAAGTTCCTTACTTTTCAGGGTTCGAGTTTTAAAGATAAACAGTACATCCTGTAACGAAGACGGTAAGAAAATCAGGCTTCTTTATCATGCGTTGAAATTTCGTCAAACATTTCAAAATGTCGCCTACTGATTAGGTCACATAAAACCGACGGAATAGATCTTATCGGTAATGAGATATTAGCAAGGTTCGAAGTTAAATTTTCTTATCTCGGAAAGAGAATAAAAGTCAAATCCGGGCTTTTATACTTCTAATAAATAATAAAAAAAAATCAGATAATGACTTTTATTTTTGGGAACAGGAAAAAAAAGAAGTCCTCATATGATCTTTATCACAATGATGTCTAATACTAAAGGTCGCGGGTTCGCGCCCCGTCTTGACTCTAGGATTTTTTAAAGGGAGTAAAAAATCCTTAGCTATGCCGTCCCACGGATAGAACGTAAAATGGAGGTCCCGAGCCTGTACGATGTCAGGTACTCGTTGAAGATCCCTATCCAAATTATACCTAGATAGACAAAATTTAGGACTCCCACAGTAGCATCGTCCGATTAGCCTTAATGGCATAAAAATAGACGTTAAAAAAACAAACATAAAGATATCTGATACAAGAGTGTAAGCTTGATTTTAATTCTTTGAATATATATATGTATATAAGGTTATTTTTCGGATTTCTCCATGTAGATATACATTGGAGGGTAAACTGGTTTTATGGAATCTTATAGGATAAAATAAATACGATATATATATATATATATATATATATATATATATATATATATATATATATCATATATATTTCCCCACCCCAATCTATAGACTTACCTAATAAAGATTTTTGGACTAATTACGTATGCGAGAGGTAACTAGCTAGGAAAAAAACAACCATAGTAATTAGCTTTTGAATTTACGTGTAGAGATCGCAAGAACAATGTCGGTTACTGGTAGTGGGGAGATCGATTATTAACTTACCAAGGGTGCTGATAAAGAAACAAAATATCGATGTAAAATCGACAAACGAATCGTCAATCAATTGTAATAATTCAAATCATCTTTACACAACGCTATTTTTTGAAAGGTGGATCTTCTCTTTGACCTTATAGATTCACAATACTTGATCTTAAGCTAGCTGAACCGGATTTCTCAGGATCAGCTAATCTTGGGCTTCTTTCCAGTTTGAGTTGATCCTATCTTTCCACCTCATTTTGGACTACCAGGAGGTCTCATGTTTACTAGTGAGGCATTCTTTACAGCTACAGGTTCTGTTCATCTCAACCCTTTTGCCTCTTTAATGTCCAGGTCTTAAGTGTATCTTATTACTAAGAAAATAGATACACTTTTGAAACATTCGGCAAATGTTACGAAAATATTAGGGTTTATAAATCTAATATTTTAACTTGTAAATAAAATAATAACTAAGAGATGAAATAGACCTGAGATATGGGGGAGCGTAATATAGCCAACTTCGGGACACTGTATACAATATAGGATAGACACCAACAAGATACAAACAACACTTCTTGGAAAACAGACTGTAAGATGTCCATAAGCCTTTGTGTATTCTCCAGCGAGTTACACGCTCCAGAAGCCGCATCTCATCGCAGGCATCTTTTCAAAGGAGTTGAATAGCAGAACTTATAGCCCCTGGATTTTTGGAACTGAATAAACAAGAAGGACAATTTAGATCCCTTATCTGAGAACTGAAAATAACCATGATTATACTATTAGCGGTCACTGATACCAACTCCAAGACCACGAAAATGTTCCAGGGGCATGTTAATAATAATAAACATTATTATTAAAGCATTTTTCTTTTCATTTTCATCATAAAAATTGATACACAAAAGTCAAAACAGTCTTGTATCGTCTCTAAACTCGAAATAAAGGGAAGCAAATTATTTTGAAAATGTGGATAATTTGATGATTTAGAGAGCTTGGTCATTTATTAATATAAGTTCAAAATATTATATACGTTAGGGATTTTAATATTGAAGCTAAAACGATTAATACAAAATTATTTATTATTAATGTCACATGTTTTTAAATTTGCTATCTGCAAATTTTTGCAATGAGCAAATCTGTGCTCTACACGTATGTGTGATCCATTGTGTTATCAATGGCGTTAGTTGTGTATGTGTTCGGTTAAGTCTATACTGTACATATTGAAAAGAAAGGGGCCAAGTACGCTGTCTTGTAGAACTCCTGCTCTAATACGTTTAATAAACGTATTTAAATGATTAATAAAGTATTTATAATTATACTAGCTGTAAGTCCCGGTTTCACCCGGGAAATTTAATTTTTCTAATGAAACGGTCGATTTCGTAAAAAAACGAAATAAGCAAGATCATTACGATTTTTATTAGGATAAAGAATATCAGCTGAAGATCGGCTGAAGTTGTGCAATTTTAATATGGACAGGTGTTCGAACCTGGTATGAAAGAACCACTAAGCGAATTTTGGAGAATTTAGGATAAACGGTATGGATTTCTATAAAGAACAAACAAACAAACAGAAATATTTCCCTGCAGTTTCAGCTTCTCGCAAGTCGGCTTGCCTAAGCCTCTGTGGCGCAAGGTGGGCCTCGTATTCCTGGGCAGACTCATTTTCCCGCCATTCTCCCTGTCTAATCCTCTGTTGTTCAATCCTAATTTGATGTTCGTCGGGAGTTTCAGCTGCTCGTATTTGACGTTGTTTTTTAGCTTTTGAGCTCACTACTCGTATTGAAGCTCGCTTCTTAGGAGGCATTTTAAAAATAAATTTACCGTACATGTGAATAAACGTATTGTAATGTTAAAAAAAACAAAAAAACATATGGTTTAAAAATCCCAGAACTCGACGCCTGCCAAGGGACGGTCTTACCGGGCCTTGTTGGCCTCTTCAAAATCTATAAAATGAATTTTAAGGCCGTTTTTTCGACTCAAACGGTCGATTTCGTAAAAAAAACAATTTTAAAGAGAGATAATCGCGAATTTTATAACAATAAAGAATATACCCAGAGATTGGCTGAAGCTATGCAATTTTAATATGGACGGGTGTTCGCACCTGGTATCAAAGAACCACTGAGCGAAATTTGGAGAATTTAGGACAAACGGTATGGATTTTTATAAAGAACAAACAAACAAACAGAATTTCATCTTTATTTATATAGATCCTAGCTGTATATCCCGGTTTCACCCGGGGAATTTCATTTTTCTAATAAACGTGAACAAATTTAAAGTGAAATCATAACGATTTTTATAACAATAAAGAATATACCCAGAGACTGGCTGAAGTTATGAAATTTTAATATGGACAGGTGTTCGCACCTAGTAAGAAAGATCCACTGAGCGAAATTTGGGGAATTTAGGACAAACGGTATGGAGTTTTATTAAGAAAAAACAAACTAACAGAAATTCATCTTTGAGCTGTATAACCCGGTTTGATCGGGGAATTTCATTTTTCTAATGAAACGGTTGATTTCGTAAAAAAACATTGTAAAGTGAGTTCATTACGATTTCTATAACAATAAAGACTACCAGCTGAAGATCGGCTGAAGTTATGCAATTTTAATATGGACAGGTGTTCGCACCTGGTATGAAAGAACTACTGGCGAAATTTGGAGAATTTAGGATAAACGGTATGGATTTCTATAAAAAACAAACAAACAAACAGAAATATTGGCCTGCAGTTTCAGCTTCTCGCAAATCGGCTTGCCTAAGCCTTTGTGGCGCAAAGCGGGCCTCGTATTCCTGGGCAGACTCAGTTTCCCGCGATTCTGCCTGTCTAAGCCTCTGTTGTTCAATCCTAATTTGATGTTCGTCGAGAGTTTCAGCTGCTCGTATTTGACGTTGTTTTTAGCTTTTGAGCTCACTACTCCTATTGAAGCTCGCTTCTTAGGAGGCATTTATAAAAAATAAATTCACCATATATGTAAATAAACGTATTGTAATTTAAAAAAAAAAAAACACATATGGTTTAAAAATCCCAGAACTCGACGCCTACCAAGGGACGGTCTTACCGGGCCTTGTTGGCCTCTTCAAAATGTATAAAATGATATTTTAGGCTGTTTTTCGACTCAAACGGTCGATTTCGTAAAAAAAACCCATTGTAAAGCGAGATCATGACGATTTTTTTAACAATAAAGAATATACCATGAGATTGGCTGAAGTTATGCAATTTTAATATGGACAGGTGTTCGCACCTGGTATCAAAGAACCACTAAGCGAAATTTGGAGAATTTAGGACAAACGGTATGGATTTCTATAAAGAACAAACAAACAGAATTTCAACTTTATTTATAAGATTATATTTTTTATTATCATTTTTGCTAACAATTATTGTGCTCGATATAATGTTTTACGACTGAAATTGTTAATCCAAAACTAAAATACGCACATGTAAAGTATAAGTACTTTTTTTTATCATTTACTAAATTTATCAATTACGGCCTTTATCAATTTATCTGAAAATAATTGAGTGGTGAGATAAAACCCTCCTTATTTCTTTAATTGTTTAATAAAAAAAAAAAAAAAAAAAGAGAGTCAAATCTTTACAGTTTTCAATCTCCGTTTCGGAATTACTTTAATCTTCAGGGTTTTCTTTTAATATAAGCCCTAATTTTTGTCATCTATCTCTTATTCCTTTCTTTTTTTTTGTAATCCGTTTTATTAAATATAATAGGTCATTTTTTATTAGTATAATAACAGTTGGAATTAATTCCAAACTTAAGTAGAAAAATGTAAAGATTTGACTTGTTTTTATAATAAGCATATAAAAACCCCTTTAACCATCCCGCCCTACTCCCCCGACTACCGCGAACAACGTTTTCAATGCGATCTCTTCTTGGTTCTCGCGAATTAAATTTTAAAAAAACCGTAATTAATACGGCTTTTTTTTCGCGACTAGTTACCTCTCGCATAGGTAATTAGTCCCTTTAACCTTAGTTATTCCATTATAATCAATATATATTATAAAGCAAAGTGTACAATGTGCGTGCCGAAAAGGCTCAAAAACGACTCCACGTAAGATTAAGGAAGTTATGTCGTCGTTTAGCCATATGACTCCTAACGGAAAAGAAGGTTTCCGTTTTTCTCTTAAGAGTGTAAAATTGAAGAGAAAAAGACTGGAATTTTATGCCTCTCACACCATTTAATTAGCGTCTCTGAGATTGAGAAACGAGTTTATGAATGAAAAATTTAGTTCGAGCTCCAGACTACCAGGAAGCGCTAGGGTTCGTTTCACTCAACGTTTATTGTTCATTCATCCAGTTCAAATTGTAGAGGTTATATATTTGTTCAGCTGTTCATTTTAAATTACTAAAAAATTAAGCGAAAATAATTAGTTTCTCCTTTGCTTTCAAAATAAAATAATGATTTTACATCTCTGCAATCAATTAGAAAACCAATTGGATTTCTTAAAAATTTAGTTTTCTCATAAGAAGGCTAATACATGATCAGCACATTACATTTAATCTATATATAACGTCTACTTAAGTAAATTTAATGCAATATGAGTGAACATTTCTTAGTAGTGCAGTGAGCGAATAATATCAGACATAAAGAAAGACATGAATTGACTAAATATAATTCGAAAATAAAAAGTTTGAAGTTTGGTTACGTATGATGAGCATTCCAGTTGACAAAACGATAAACTCCTGTTGTGCCTCCAAGAAATTTTGGTTTTCACTTTGTAATAGTAGTAAGATTAGAGGTGTGCAGAACGTATAGGGGGGGGGGGGATATTTTAGGGAGGTTGAAATGGAAGCAAGGTCTTAAAAAAAATTTCTATGAATCTTCGGTAGTTTCTATACTTCTGAATCAAATAAGACCATCGGATAATAATATATCCGGATTTATAATAATAATAGTCGGAGCTTAAGTTTTACTCGAAATATATTTTTTTTAACTGAGCCACCACACAACTACCGGAGCGAAGCCGGGCACCCCAGCTAGTTATTAATAAGTTTGATTATAATAATAAATACTGGGACATTGATGAACACCGAAAATCTCATTCTAGCCAAAAATGTCAGTTATAAGCTGGATAAAGCAGGGGTACCGAGGTGTCAGGACTTATTAGAGATGAGAATGTGTTAAAGAGGCCATGACAGTATATAAAAAAGAAGAAAGAAAAAAAACCGGAGTAAAAAAAAAAAAAAAAAATACAACTCAATGAACTAGAGACTGTACAACAGGTGGGGAGCCAGGAAGTTGGTCCTTAGCCCCATGCGGGTCCTACCATGTGGTACCTCTTTGTCAACCAATCTCCCAACGTCGAGGGTCCTCCATCCTGAGGCTAACCGTTTCATCTCAGTTGTCCTATAAATAGCCTAGAGTTGTGTGTTAGTTCCTAGCTGTCAAAAAAAGTAAAATTCAGTGGTTTTCAAGACATCCTTGCCTTGAAACTATGGGACACCGAAAAAAATTAAATTTATTTTAAGCAAAATCAATGCTCATCTCTATGATTTATTATCATTTTTTTTCTATTGATCTTTACTTTTTATATTAATGCACCAAACATATTTCATAAATAAGAAGAATGGCTGTAAAATTATTGGATAAAAATGCGTTTTAATTTCATCCACGTTAACTATGTAATTTATAAAAAGAAAGTATTTAAATCGATATATCTCCATTAGAAGTAATAGAACCTCCATTATCTGGGGTAATGATGGGTATGGGGGTCCACGGATAACCGAAAGCCCCAGATAATCGAATTAAACATTTTATTGAACTTTTTTTTTACGTTTATATATATTATGAGCCGACGACGATACGAAGTCGAAAATGTCTTTTTCTTCTTCAAAATATAATTTGTTCGCCGATTACTAGTTCAGCGGACAATTTTTTTATGACTTTCACCCTTTTCTAATCTGTTTATAATAGTTAATTTCTCTTCAAGCGTTAAAACGACACGTTTTCTTTTTTCCGACATTTCGCTACTTCTTATGTATTTAAATCGAGACTAAATCACAACTGACAATATTTTGTTTTGTAGCCAAACAGGCCAGAGTAGGAGTTTCCTGGAAAGACTTGAAAACGATACCGTTCCTAAATTATGAAATGGAGTATTAGATACCAGAAACTATACTCGCTTTCTATGTTTTTCCATTTATTGTTTTATTTCATAATAGATAGTTAACCACTGTGCAATCGTGAAATATTTACGTATGCATTTTTTTTAAAAATATAATACATACAAAATGAATGGCATAGAAATTAAAAAAAGCTTATTAAAAAAATAATTGGCTCCCCGGTTAATCGAGGCCCGGATAATGGAGGTCCTACTTTTAACTTCTATTATTGGCAATAGTTGGTTATCATTTTTTTCACAGTGGTAGAGGGTGAAGGGTGCTAAAATACCGTAATAGAATTTGATCGATCGGCAATGTATCCGATTTTAAAATTTAAATTCCTATATTTGAACATTCAATATATATTCGGCCTCGAATTAGACTAAATCATAAAACATACTCCTCTTTGAATTATATGAAAATATTTTTTCCCGTTAAGATTCCTATAAAAAAAGGGTATTTTTAATTTATTTTTTTTGGGGGATTTTTTCTTCATCAGACAATAATCATTTAAACGCCTTTCAAATGTAGCATTTGCCTGAAAAAGACATGTATGTAATCAGAAAGCTCAATAGATAGATAATAATACTGACTCATTTCATTCTCTAAGTATGGCCCTGTTCTTTATAAACTATTTTATTTAAATTAAAGTGAAGATAGGATTAATATAAAATTTAATTTTCAAGATTTCAAGATTTCAATATGAACATTCAGTATATTTTCGGTCTTGAATTATACTAAATCATAAAGCATACTTCTCGTTGAATTATATGACAATATTTTTTTCTTCTTTCAAATGGAGCATAACATACCCAACTTTCGGGCATTCAGGGTGGCGGGATGGCCGGATGGGCAAACGCGTTGCCCATGGCAACGTATGATAGAGAAACGAAAAATATCAAAACCCAGAGTCAGGGGAAAATTCAATTCTTCCCACGGCATCAATCCCCCACTCTCTCCCCTGGCCCGGGAAACCCCGTATAGCCTACAAGGGTAGGACCAATAAAAAAAAAAAAAAAAAAACTTTCGGGCATTCTTAACCTCATAGAATTCGACGATAGTCCAAAGGGGGAATGCAGCCTCCGCATATCCGACATTGAGCACAAGCAAGTAAATGCCTTAACAATGAGATACTCCGCTACCCCTTTAACTTTACACCGAAACTTAATCAACAGCGTGCCTATGAAGGGCCCCAGTTGCAATAGAGTGATATAGAATTTAGATAGAAGTTAGAACGTATCTCATTCGCGCTTCATTAATGGAGTCTTCATAAAAGTCAGTTGCTCTAAAAGTTTCCCTACTTCGTCTTATATCAATAATCCTCATTTTTTTTATTTTTTTTTTATTTTTTGAACTAACTGACGACTAAATTATACTCTTGTTGACTAGCGTTTAAATAACCCTAGCAAGAGTAGGATCACCAGGAGAAGGACTAAATTGAAATAAATTGAAGGTTGATGGTAGTGCAATTGACAGGGGCTAAACAAGAACTAATTAGCTCTTCCTGGGTCCCCACTGTCCCCAGTCTGCATTGGGGGCACAGCCGATAGGTCACCTCAGGTCTCGAGGCTGTCCTGTCCAAATAGTTACTAGCTTTTAAAAATATATCAAAGAATAATAAAAAAATAAAAAATATTATATACAGTATAAGTTGCATTTACACTATTGGGAACTTCACCCTCGAACAGTCTGTTCGAAACAGTGTTCGGCTAATCTAAATAAGACCACGAACTGAAACAGGTCCTTTATCTGTTCGCCTGTGTGTTCGGGGATAGCGCTAGTGTCGCTTATCACTTACTGAAGCTTCTTTTAGCGTTTTTCTGCCATTTTTATCTATCGTAAGTTAAAGAAAAAGTTAGAATACCATTTTATAGTTATAAGTTCAATTTTTTCCAATTGATCAAAATAAAAATATATACTAATAACACAAATAGCATAATCATACAATGTGAGTATCATACATATTAATATTTAATATTAGTACATAATAATATTTACATTTAATAAATTTAATACAGTAAAATAATAAAGCACAATCTTATAGCTTACAAAAAAAGGAGTACTGGTAAGAAAATAATAAAGCGATTGACCAAAGATATTGTGAATACAAATAACTAAGAATTTTTTTTTTAATTTTTATACTGTATACTTTTATTTGCACCTGTCGCAAATAATAAGCGACAATCAGCAAATGTGATGAAAATTGCTATATGTTGGCATTTTAAGGCATGAGGGAAGATAGTGCCAAGCAGCACATCATCCCGGTCTTGTTTTAGGAGAGGAGGTCTCTCATCCAACTCCTTTTTAGTCGCCTCATAAAAGGCATGTCAGTTGTGGCCATGTCATTAATGAGTCTATTGTTATTATGCCCGTGCAATTTGATATGGAAGCCAAGAGTCCTTATTTGTTCGTCAATAGTTGGTAGTTGTAAGTCTGTATGTAGTGTTTTGTTACTAACGTACAATGGTGCGTTCGTTACCAGTCGTAAAATTTTGGTTTGGAAGATTTGTAGTTTTTGTAAGTGCGTCTTTTTTGCTGATCCATAAATTTGTGAGGCGTATGTCGTAAAAAAATGGTTGTGAGAGCGTATGTGAGCGCAAATGGGTTTCAGTAAGTATGTGTATGTATTGAGCTTCTGTCTGATTTCCAATTTTGATGATTTGGAGAATAGTGAGTGAGTACAGTATTTTAAAAAAAATTAAAAAAAAAAATCAGTATGTAAATTTTATTTGTTTTTTTATCCATTGAATTCCTTAACTAATCCAGGTCTGATAATTCTCACAGATATTAAGTACGAGAATCAATTAATTAGATTATTGTTTATGACATTACAGCCGCTAGTTCCAAGTCAGCCGTCTTTGCAACGAACATTATTGTATTAAGGTGCATAGTTGCGATTAGATATCGTTGTTCGCTCGACTTTAAGAGTAAATAGCTGTTCGTGGTATGCCGGTACGGCAAGGTTCAGGAGACTGTATTGTATAACATTTTCATTTCATATATTATATTTTGCATGATTTATGCCCAAGAAATTTTTTTTTATAAACTTGCGTACCTTTTGTTGAATCACTCACATTAAAATTTAGACTTTTCCTTATATTCGTCATACCAGCAAGGAAGAGGCTTAGTCAAATTTCCTTGAATTCCAGAGCATGACTTTAAGGGCGGATTCAAACTATCGCTACGCTCCCGATCCACTCCCGGTCCGCTCTCGGTACGGTAATATATTTTAAAGAGAAATATACAGAGAATTCCACTATCGGTACCGCTCCGGTCTCGCTCCACTCCCGGTCCGCTCTCGCTCTGACCCATTCACACTATCGCTCCGCTCCCGGTCCGGTCCCACTGGCAAAATATTCTAAAGAGGAATAGAAAGAGGGTAATCACAATATTGGTGCAGGTCCGGCCTCGCTCCGCTCCCGCTCCACTCCCGGTCCGCTCTCCTAAAGTGTTCTTATTCACATTATATAATTTTACACCGTTCACGATTATAGCCATTAATAATCGAAACCGCCTGTACTTGGATTTTAATTAATAATTAACTTTCAGTTATTAAAGTATTTATTTATTCATCATGGCCAAAAAAAGTTCAACTTTAGAATATATATATATGGTAATTATAAATTAATTTAATTAATGGTGATGAAATAATTTAATTTTTTTCCGAATGTATTCGAATACGCTTGGTTTGATTAAAAAAAAAAAAAAAAAAATCACTAACAATACGCGTGTTTTTTCCACGAGAAAAATTCATGTTATGGTTGAGATATATTTCACAATGAATTAATGTACTCGTAAAAAACGGTCACCGATTTATTTATTGACTACATAAACATTGCTATTATAAAATGACGTTCAATCATTAAGAAAAAATATACTAAAGCAAAAAATAACTAAAATATGAATCAGGAAAAGAAGAGAACACAATCGGTCAATTGCAGCATTTACCGATTTCAAGCGTATTCGAATGCATTCGGAAATATTATTTCTTCACCATTAATTAAATTAATTTATAATTATTATTAATAATTATCATTGTGTTGCAATATATTCTTCTTGTTATATGTTTTGATAATATTATCTTCTTCATCAAGAAAAGTACACTTAACAGCTATTTCTACAAACGAAAAATTGAACTTTTTTTGGGCTTAAAATTGATGAATAAATAAATACTTTAATAACTGAAAGTTAATCATTTATTAAAATCCGAATACAGACAACTTGGATTATTAAGGCTTTAATAACTTAAAACTTTCAAAAGTGAACGGTGTAAAGTAATATAATGTGAATATGGTAAGACATTAGGAGAGCGGACCGGGAGTGGAGCGGGAGCAGAGCGATAGAGTGAATGGGGTAGAGCGAGAGTGGACCGGGAGTGGAGCGAGAGCGAAACCGATAGTGTGAATAGGCCCTAAAGGTGCATTAACACTGTGGGTATTTTATCTGTTTGTGGATACACAAATAGCGCTAGTTACGCTTTTAAGTTAGTTAAGATAAGCTTCTAGAAACTTTTTAGCATTTTTCTGACGTTTCTTTTATCCATAATAAGTTAGAGCTAAAGTCATAACAACCGCTAGTTCTGAGTCAGCCTTCTTTGTAATGGACATTATTGTATTAAGATGCATAGGTGCAATCATACATCATTGCTCGCTCGACTTTAAATGTAGCTATTTACACTAATAGCTGGTTCGTGGTATGCCGGTACGAAAGGGTCCGGGAGATTACCGGTTCAAGAGTACGTCGCACAGTGTAAAGTTTTTAATAGTACTGTTATAATCCAGGTATGGGCAACCTTTAACATGTTGTGGGCCAAACTTTAGTGTAGAAATACGTTCGCAGCCCGCTTTCAAAAGTAGTTATTTTTTTCAAGTCAGTTTATCATTTTTAGGTACATGCCCTTGATATTGATAGATTTGTTAAATGAACAACATTACACATCTGTGGTGATAAGGCTATCAGCCTGTCACTTTAACAAAAAATGTCATAAAGAATAATTTAATTAATTTATTCTAGTACTTAATAACTGTGAGAATTATCAGACCTGGATTAGTTAAGGAATTCAATTGATAAAAAAACAAATAAAATTTACATACTGGTTTTTATTTTTAAATTTTTATTCTTAGTTATTTGTATTCACAATATTTGGACAGTCACTTTATTATTTTATTACCAGTACTCCTTTTTTTTTTAAGCTATAAGATTATACTTTATTGTTTTACAGTAGTAAATTTATTAAATGTAAATATTATTATGTATTAATATTACATAATAATAGGTATGATACTTACATAGTATGATTATGCTCAGACAATCAATGTTTGAATTCTACTGTAGGACTTATTTTCTAATGCTATTGAACAAGAGGGAGCATAAATATTTTTAAAATATCTTCAATAAATACATTATTTTTATTATAAGCCAGACTTGCATAAGAAATTTTTCACCCCTAAAACTATTTAATGATCATTTTAGAAAATCTGTAGTTTCATTAATTACATTACATTTCTGTAATATTAGAAATGTACACAAAAAGTGTATTTTTTTTTTATTGTTTATTAACTTATCAATATAAATTGTAATTATAAAAGACATTTTTGTTTTTAAGAGCCTTAATGATACAGTCAGTGGGATCTACACATAGTGGGATCTCATTATAGATAGAACCATAACCTCGCGTAAACGAATCATTTTATCATTTTAATTCTAAATGTTTTGAATGTTAAGAAAATCCAACTTCAATCTCAAATACCTTTTTTTGTTCACAGAGTGGAGGACGTTTCGGACATTTTGTCCATAATCATCACCTTAACTGTACAGTGCATTTGTAAATAATCGAACAGCAATTAAAAAAAAAAAATAATGGATGTTTTAATATTAAAACTTCATCATATATAATATATTAATTCTAAATAAATATGATAAAGTCCAAACAGATAAGGAAGCAAAGTCATTTTATTATAAAATCTATAAGACTAAAATAAAAAAAAAAATTAAATGATAGGATTACTCACGAACCTTTTCTGAGTATAAATATTAGGTATATCTCTTTTTGCATTTCAATTTGGAAAATTTGGTCAATCAATAGGATTATCAGTACTTCCTAAGAATATGAACAGTCTTTTATTATAAGCATGTGGTATACCGATTGGTCTGGAATGTCCTGTTATCAATTGTGATATCTCTATATAAAATTAAGTTTTCATATTCAAAAATTACTCATTTGTTTTGTTATATTCTTGTTAGATTATTTACAAATGCACTGTGGTTTGTTTAAGGTGGTGATTATCGACAAAATGTTTCAAACTTCCACCAGGCTTTAAACAACAAAAGAAATTCGAGACCGAAGATGGATTTTCTTAACATTTAAGTAATTTATACAAATGAAACCATACCAAGAGCTCTCTGAATAACCTTACCTACTCGCCTAATCTATAAGAATATGAAGATAACTTATTAAGACTTGTGTAGATATAAGCATACAACGTGTCTTATAAAAATAACATGTGTGTCAATCCGCTGACATAAAAGCGTTGAAGTTTTGAATGCAATAACTTTCTCAATACCGTTTATTTTGAACAAATATAGGTATTTATCCATAAATGATACGTAGGATTTATATTTGGGATCCCAAGAGACGTCTCCATCTCAACTGTTTACGAAAAGTTTAAGTGGTAATATTATACCCTTCCCATCGCCATAAGTATCGCCCGGCATCCTAGCTTTTCCAAGTTATCCGATTTCGCCGTCCATCATATCGTACTCGGCAAGAATATTGTTACAACTCTAAATATATCAAATTATAGCTATGCCTACCGTTGGAATCAGAATTAAAAAATCTACAATGTAAGAATATAGTCACAATAGCTTTAATAGTTCCGATCGCGTAAGGCGCAATTCACCATATTCATCAATGAAGGGAATGATCGTATTAACGCAGATAGAGGGCTACTTTTTAGTACTATTGCTACTAACCGCCTAAATCATGGACTATACTGCCTAGTCGCTGAATGTATTGTGAAAGGTTACTCACCGGGGGATGACAGCGACAGAACTTTAGCATGCCGCCCAGCTCCGACTAACACGGGCTAGCACCGGGCGAACAAAACAATCGATGGTAGTACTATAGTAACCGGAGCACACAGCAATCCTCGCGACCGGCAACATTATATAGGCGCGCACAGCTTGGTAAAGTCAAAAGGTCGTTGACTCGGAACAAAGTAAACAGAATCTTCAAGCTTTATGAAGCCCCCATCCAAAACTTAAATTTTTTTTTTTTGTATATGTTAATACAAATATCTCATTAGTAAAAACAAGAATTTAACAGTGAAAGGAAAAATACAACGTTAATTAACAGGGTGCTTAGGAGTACAGTCAATCACAAAACATATAC
The DNA here is from genome assembly GCA_911387785.2 of Aelia acuminata. NCBI lineage: Eukaryota > Metazoa > Arthropoda > Insecta > Hemiptera > Pentatomidae > Aelia > Aelia acuminata. The sequence goes on from OU426978.1 coordinate 224,581,068, forward strand.
TGTCGAGCCAATCTGTATTACCAGCATATCTTAGCATAGGGAGAAATAGGCATGGTGCTTTATTTCTAATTTCAATAAACCAATAATAATAATTATAATAAAAAAGGCTCAACGAACCCGAAGGTTCAAATCCGAACACCTCCAGTCGCTCCCTAAATACCTCCATTCACCTCCCCTCAGTTCAATCTGAAATATAGTACAATCTTGATAATCCGGCGGTTGGTTACTCCGGCGCTATGGGGGTCACCCAAAAGAAGAGGAACTTGATTGCACATACATCGCACCGGCCATAATAAAAAAAAAATCTGGTGCGTGCGCGCAACACACAACTTTCACTTACCAACTTACTTAGATTAGAAATTAATGCGTTTTGTTGATTGCCACTTCTCAAATGAACAGAACGGCTTTAATTATGAACAATGGTCTGTCATTAAAGGCGTACTCCGCATACTTGGGCTCAACGAGTTTTATGAGATGACTGAATATTTTTAATTTTGTTTCTCCTCTTTATGTTTTCTTTATTTTTATCATATCTCATATTTAGCCATTTCTTATTTTTAGGCGTAACGAGAGACAGTTAATTTCTCCATATAAACAAAAACAAAGGTACTTTATAGGAAACAAACAAACAAAAAAGGCCCCACCCCAAAAAAGCCCCCTCAGAACATTTTAATAATGATAAAGCTTACCTGATATTAAAGAACACCTAATTTTCATTTAAAATGACGAATTTGATAAAAATCGTTGAACCCGTTTTTGAGATCATCGAAAAAAAGGTAAAAATTAGAAAAAAAAATTATGAAATAAAGTGCCCGCTCCGTTTGACCAATGTTGATGAAATGTTGGCTATCACATCTTTGGCATATACACACATCAAATACCCAGTTTGATCAAAATCGTTAAAGCCTTTTTTGAGTAAATAAAAAATAACACGTGAAAATGATACAAAATTTATTAATTAAAGTCCCCCCTCCGGTTGATCAATTTTGATGAAATTTTTACAGTCATATCTCGGGCATATAAATAGATCAAATACTCAGTTTAATCAAAATCGTTTGAGCCGTTTTTGAGAAAATCTAAAAAAAAACCTAAAAAGTTATTAAATAAAGTACCCCCTCCCTTTGAGCAATTTTGATGAAATTTTTGCTGTCACATCGCGGGCATATACATACACTAAATACCCAATTTCAGTTTTGTACGGCCTATATATAGTTTTTGAGCTAGTCTGTTCACTCACAGACACACAGACCATTTCGCGGGACTTGGTTATTTGGACCCCAAAACGTGTATTTCCGTTGTAAACCGGAAGTCGAAATTTTTCACTATCGCAATACTTTCCTTACTATATATTTCAGATATAGGTAAGTGAAAGTAAAAAAAATAGGAGACGAATTAGAACGGCGCACTAATATCACAAACAACACCTGTCACTTGGGAAAAACTAAATCAAAAGTGACACTAGAGCTACCCCCGAACACAGGCGAACAGATGAAATACCTAGAACACCCGAACAGTCGACGTGACGGCTGTTCGAGGGTGGTGTTCGAAGGTAAAGTTCGTAGAGTGCTTAACAAGAATTTTCCGCCTTTAACCGTAAAATAGCAGACATTTTCGGTTAGAGAAGAAGCAAGTATTATTCGAGGCTAAACATCTACATAAATAAACTTGATCATTTCTAGGAGTTGTTCAGGGTGTACGGCCTAGAATAGCAAAGCAAACAAATATACTAATTTCTGTTCGATTTTAATATATGTGTTATTAGTTTATGAACGAACCTCCAGAACAAGTACTAAAAATAATTTTTAAGGGTTACTAAGTTTGATGCTACATTATTAATATATGCCATAGTAAATCTTAGTTTTAAGTTCTAGTTTATTTATATCAAAAGACTCTTTTGATTTATGACTCAACAAAATAATAATAATAGAACTCAATCCTTATTTTATAGACATAATAAATTAAATATAACGATATACGAAAGACTCAAACGATAAATAAACAAGCACAAACATAGCTGTTTATACACATATTAATGATGAAGAAAGAAATAAACACAAGCTCTGTGTCCTATAAATACCTCGCTGGAGTTGCCGCCGCTAACGACCTGCTTTTAACGTGCAGTCGATATATATCAAAGGTGTTGGGAGTTCGTCCAGGTTTGTATTTCATTTTCCAGAAACAAACATCACACTATTTTAACGAAGGCCTAGCAAGAATTTCGGATAATGGGATGATATCTTGTTGAACCCCTAAGCTTTATATCCTGTGCCTCTATTTTTTCCCGCTTCCAATTATTACTTCACTTAGCTACGAGTATATATGAAAGACAGGGTGTCCAAAAAGAGTATTCGGGGTTTGAAAGTTGAATAACATCTCAAATATAGAATATCAAGTAGGATGTTTACGTTTTATTTAAACACAATGAACTGGAAATTTATTTAGAAAAAACAATATTTTCTAGGTGTCCACCATAACGCTGCTGGTACTCCTCCAATCTCAAACGCAGTAAATAGTGTAAATAGTAAGCGTTACTGTGAGATGATAAGAGATTTTTTGGCCCAAGAACTTCAACAGTTTAAAGGATATAACTCTAGAACATGGTTTCAGCAAGACGGGGCCACTTGCCATACTTCAGACTTATCAATTGCTACAGTAAACTAATTATTCCAAAACAAAGTGATTTCTCGTAGAGGCACTATTAGCTGGCCTCCCAGGAGTCCCGATCTCAGTCCTCTTGACTTCTTTCTGTGGGGATACCTGAAAAGTAGGGTATACGAAAAGAAACCGATGAATCTAACGCAATTGAAGCAAAATATCAGAACAGAAATGACGGCAATCTCAGGAACAATGTGTCAAAGCGTTTTTAGAAATCTGTTTTTGAGATTCAAGGTGTGCCAGCAGCGTTATGGTGGACACCTAGACAATATTGTTTTTTCTAAATAAATTTCCAGTTCATTGTGTTTAAATAAAACGTAAACAAACTACTTGATATTCTATATTTGAGATTTCATTCAACTTTCAAACCCCAAATACTATTTTTGGACACCCTGTACATAGTAAGTGAAAGTATTGCAATCGTGAAAAATTTCGAATTCCGATTTTAAACTAAAATACATGTTTTAGGGTCCTCTGCGTCTAAATAACTAAGTCCCGCGAAATGGGCTGTGTAAGCGTGTGTGTGAGAACAGACTAGCTCAAAAACTATAAACCTCACGAACCTGAAATTGGGTACTTGGTGTTTGTATATGCACGCGATGTGACAGCAAAAAATTCATCAAAATTATTGGCTTCACTGAATTTTTTTTAATCTCATTTTTACGTTTTTTTTTGATTTTCAAACAAACAGCTCTAATGATTATGATAAAACTCGCCATGTTTAATGAAAATCAAGTATTCTTTAATATCAGGTAAGTTTTATCATCATTTAAATTTTCTGATGAGGCTTAAATGAGGAAGAGGAATCTTTCATTTTGTTTATATAGATAAATTAACAGCCTCTCGATATGATAATAAGAAAAGGCTAAATATGAAACATGAAAAAATCGAGTAAATATATGCAGGAGAAAAAAATAAAAATGTTCCATCAACTCATAAAACACGCTGGGACCACGCAAATGCAGTACGCTTTAATTGCAGACCAATGTTTTATTATTAAAGACGTTATGTCCACGGGAAATAGTCTTCAACGTGTTTTGAAACATATTTAATGGAAATTATTAGTTTCCATGGTAACTAAATCTAGTTTTCAACAACTAAATAGAGAATTATAAAATCAGACGCGGTGGAGTATAATGCTTCCATTGCCAGATTATCAAAAGTAAAGACCTTTATTTAAAAAAAAATAGAGTACTTATGAGAGCAAATACAAACAAAAAATAAGTAAATTAATGTGGGAAAATGTGTGAATTTGAGGAATGGCGTTTACATATTTATCAAAACACAAAAGTTGGTAGGTGAAAGTTGTGTTGCGCGCTCCAGATTTTACTTTATATATTATTGTGTCGACTATCCGTAAAATTTCAGTATCCGGACTAAACCTGGCACTGATTAGTCCTTATATGTTACAAATATTTTATAAGCTTGAAACACTTTTCCGAAATAGGAACTGGAAGTTATTTAGAACAGAAGGGAACCAACCATATTCAGTTTGTGAAGTAGAGTTCAGGGCGTTTATACTTTTGATTGGAGTTGAGAGTGATTGACAATGTAAGCCCTTGTCATACATACTTAAACAATTGAGCGCTGCCCGCGGTTGATAGCTAAACTTCCCTGTTACCTATTCATTCCGACTTTCTCAATGCCTAACAATTTTATATAGTATGACATTTTCATTTCATATATTACATTTAGTATGATTTGTATAATCTTGTGTACCTATACCATTGTTGAATAACTCACATTTTAATCTAGACTTTTCTTTATATCCGTTATACCAGCAAGTTAGTAGCTTAGACAAATTCCTGAGCGTGACTTTTAAAGGTGCATTTATGTACACTCGAACTCGAACACGTACTTCATATGTTTGCCTGTGTGTTCGGAAATAGCGCTAGTGTCGCTTTTGGGTTAGTTAAGATAATCTTCAAGACATTTTAGCATTTTTCTGACGTTGCCTTTGTAAAAAAATTTTACAAGAACGCAAAAATATGGTGCAAGACTTTTTTCTAAAAAAATTTATTTGATAATGAAAGTAGATAGATTGATCTAGATGTGGGTTTAATTTCACGCAAATTGATTGGATATCCACCGAGGTATACCTAGTACTTCAAATCTTACGCAGGCCATAATTGGGCACCCTACCTTATGCTATAGTAATCAATATATATTATAAAGCAAAGTGTACAATGTGCGTGTCGATAAGGCTCAAAAACGATTCCACGTACGATTGAAAAAGTTATGTCGTCGTTTAGCTATATAACCGCTAATGGAGAAGAAGGTTTCCTGTTTTTTACTTAAGGGTGTAAAATTGAAGAGAAAAGGACTGGAATTTTAAGCCTCTCGCACCATTTAATTAGCCCCTCTGAGAATGAGATACGAGTTTATGAATGAAAAATTTAGTTCGAGCACCAGACTACCAGGAAGCGCTAGGGTGCTTTTCACTCAATGTTTATTGTTCATTCATGCAGTTCATTTTGTAAGGGTTATATATTTGTTCAGCTGTTCTTTTTAAATTAATAAAAAATCAAGCAAAAATAATTAGTTTCTCCTTTGCTTCCAAAATAAAATAATGATTTTACATCTCTGCAATCTATTAGAAAACCAATTGGATTTCTTAAAAATTTAGTTTTCTCATAAGAAGGCTAATACATGATCAGCACATTACATTTAATCTATATATAACGTCTACTTAAGTAAATTTAATGCAATATGAGTGAACATTTCTTAGTAGTGCAGTGCAGACATGAATTGACTAAATATAAATCGAAAATAAAAAGTTTGAAGTTTGGTTACGTATGATGAGCATTCCAGTTGACAAAACGATAAACTCCAATAAAATCATTTTTTCAATAAGATTTTATCATCCCTCATAGTTTAAGATAAAAAGAAATGTGATGAAAAAATTGTGCCTTCTTGAAATTTTGGTTTTCACTTTGTAATAGTAGTAAGATACGAGATCTGCAGAAACCGTTCAAATTATGGGGGATATCCTATACTATAAGGGATGTTGAAATATAAGAAAGGTCTTGAAAAAAAGTTTCTATGAATCTTCGGTAGTTTCTATACTTCTGGATCTAATAGGACCATCATAGTAGTCGGCGCTTAAGTTGTACTCGAAATATAATTTTTTTAACTGAGATACCAGATTTTTCTACTATAATCTAATAAATTATTATCTGCTGACTGCTTGGAATGGGCTTATAGGATTCAGAATCACAGAAACCATCAAAACCGATGCATGACTCGACAAAGTAGCAGCAAAATTAATTGTTCATTTACCATTTTCAACCCCCTGTAAATTATACAGGCTTCCTTTTTTGGGCGGACTCTGCAGATTTGAAATATGCAGAATATTGATACCAAATTAAAACCGAATTTTCAAGAAGGTGCTAATTTTGTTCTTTATTTCCTTTAATTTTAAAGTTTTTCTGGTATTAAAACTACCACACAACTACCGGAGCGAAGCCGGGCACCCTAGCTAGTAAATATATACAATGAAACGATTTATTTTCAAATTTATTAGAAAAAAAAAACGATAATAACAGATACAATCCGAAAGACGATTACATTTACCGACGGGGTCAGGCGAGCAAAGATCGATCGCGAGGATCTGTTCAAATTGTAGCTCCACATCATACAAAACATACGACAGCATAATAATCTAGTAGCGAATCCAGAAATGTTCTGAGGGGGGGGCGCACTTTTTTTTTTTTTAATTTCACGAGAAATGCAGGTCCTATTACTTTCACTTACCTATATATGAAATATATAGTAAGTGGAAGTATTGCGATCGTGAAAAATTTCGACTTCCGGTTTTCAACGGAAATACACGTTTTGGGACCCCCTTAGTCGAAATAACCAAGTCCCGCAAAATGGTCTGTGTGTGTGTGTGTGTGTCTGTGTGTGTGTGTGTGTGTGTGTGTGTGTGTGTGTGAACAGACTAGCTCAAAAACTATAAACCGTGGGAACCTGAAATCGGGTATTTAGTGTAGGTATATGCCCGCGATGTGACAGCAAAAATTTCATCAAAATTGCTCAAAGGGAGGGGGTACTTTACTTAATAACTTTTTACGTTTTTTTCGATTTTCTCAAAAACGGCTCTAACGATTTTGATTAAACTGAGTATTTGATCTATTTATATAACCGAGATGTGACTGTAAAAATTTCATCAAAATTGATTAACCGGAGGGGGGACTTTACTTAATAAATTTTGTATCTTTTTCACGTGTTTTTTTTATTTACTCAAAAACGGCCTTAACGATTTTGATCAAACTGGGTATATGATGTATTTATATGCCCGAGATCCGACTGTAAACATTTCATCAAAATTGTACAACCGGAGGGGGGACTTTACTTAATAAATTTTGTACCAATTTCACGTGTACATATTTTTTATTTACTCAAAAACGGCTATAACGATTTTGAAAAAACTGGGTATTTAATGAATGTATATACCAAATATGTAAAAGCCAACATTTCATCAAAATTGGTCCAACTGAGGGGGCACTTTATTTCATGACTTTTTTCCAATTTTTACCTTTTTTTCGATTATCTCAAAAACGGCTTTAACGATTTTTATCAAATTCGTCATGTTTAATGAAAATTAGGTTTTCTTTAATATCAGGTAAGCTTTATCATTATTAAAATGTTCTGAGGGGGCTTTTTTTTGGGGGGGGGGTGCCTTTTTTGTTTGTTTGTTTCTTTCTGATAAAGTACCTTTGTTTTTGTTTACATGGAGAAATTAACTGTCTCTCGTTACGCCTAAAAATAAGAAATTGCTAAATATGAGATATGATAAAAATAAAGAAAACATAAAGAGGAGAAAAAAAGAAAAATATTCAGTCAACTCATAAAACTAGTTGAGCCCACGCATGCGGAGTACGCCTTTAACGACAGACCATTGTTCATAATTAAAGCCGTTCTGTTCATTTGAGAAGTGGCAATTAACAAAACGCATTAATTTCTAATCTAAGTAAGTTGGTAAGTGAAAGTTGTGTGTTGCGAGCACGCACCAGATTTTTTAAAATATGTATTAGTATTAAGTGACGTAACTTACTAGTAAATGTTTAAATACAATCCACTTTCAATTTGAGGACTTAAAAATGACTAAACAAAGCACATTTTATGTAAAAATAGAAAAATTGTATAAATATCCCAACGTCTCAGGTGGGGGGGGCGCATCCCCGCTCCCCTCCCCTGGATCCGCTACTGTAATAATCCGCCGAGGTTACTGTAATGACAGATATTAGATAGACAACAGATTATCTTATTTTATAATGTATTTACATTTTTATACTTGGAAATTCAATTATTCTTTAGAAAATTAAAAGCCATTTTGTCAGAGACTAGAATCGCACGCGGACTGAAAATTAGATAGTTTTAACAAAACTTACCTCTTATACTTAAAAAAAAAATTATAGGAAGATATTTTTCAATGTCCTGGATTTGTCGAGACATTAAAACTGTTATTTAAATGGTCTATAAAATCGGATGGATCAGCTGAGTTTGTCAGGTATCTCTTAAATTAGATGTCTCGGCGCGCAAGGATTCATAAATAAAGTTAAAATGAAATAGACTTTTTCAGGCATTTCGTTTTTCAAACGACAGATACAATTTTAATCAGGAAATATCCCAAACGTTCTCTTCTGATATATCTGCTATTTAATGATAGAGGATTTTTTTTTTCGAGGCATGCCTATCTACTTTTATAAAATTGTAATATTAAAATGTTCAATATAAAACATAAAATAACCCTACTGTAATACAAAAAACTTCCTCACAAACAAACAATAATAAAATATATTTACTTTCGCGGACAGGTAAAAAGTCGGTTTCCTGACTTGAGGACTGAGTACACAACCACACACACTTGGATACGGAACATTGACCAACCGTATCGTCCACTCCGCTCCGTCTCCACTCCACTGATTATGACAGTGTTTTGAATTTCCTTATTACATTGCAATTCCTTTATGAAAAGTTTATGTTTGCTTTAATGCATCAGCCTCAAGTTGAAAGGAGAAACTCCTGGCTTATTACAACGAGTAATTCAGAAAATTTAAAAATAGAACACTCCAGTTGTGTATTAATCCAATTCTTCCATTGAACATTCGACATTGAATAAGGGGCGACTGCAGGTCGTCTAGGGCTAATTGATATTTAATAAAAATTAATATATCTGCTTATATAATACTTAATGAATATAGTAAACTAGATATATATACCGGTTTCACCCAGATAATTTGATTTTTTAAATCTATAAAATGAGACCGACTCAAACGGTCGATTTCGTAAAAAAACAATGTAAAGCGAGATCATAATGATTTTTATAACAATAATATACACTAATAATATAATAGAATATACACAGAGATTCGTTATGCAATTTTAATACGGACAGGTGTTCGCACCTGGTATGAAAGAACCACTGAGCGAAATTTGGAGAATTTAAGACTAACCGTATGGATTTCTATAAAGAACAAACTGAATTTCACCTTTATTTATATAGATGAATACGAATTTATTTAATTTGTAGTTTTGGTTTCTTAAAATCTCTCCTGCGGACGCCCATGCTTGATGATCTTGTTGTATTTGCTTAAATTAATGTTATTTTGGTGATTTTTACTTTCACATACCTATATATGAAATATATAGTAAGTGGAAGTATTGCGATCGTGAAAATTTTCGACTTCCGGTTTTCAACGGAAATACACGTTTTGGGATCCCCTGAGTCAAAATAACCAAGTCCCGCGAAATGGTCTGTGTGTGTGTGTGTGTGTGTGTGTGTGTGTGTGTGTGTGTGTGTGTGTGTGTGTGTGTGTGTGTGTGTGTGTGTGTGTGTGTGTGTGTGTGTGTGTGTGTGTGTGTGTGTGTGTGTGTGTGTGTGTGAACAGACTAGCTCAAAAACTATAAACCGTGCGAACCTGAAATTGGGTATTTAGAGTATGTATAAGCCCGCGATGTGACAGCGTAAATTTCATCAAAATTACTTAAAGGGAGGGGGTACTTTATTTAATAATGTTTTAAGTTTTTTTCGATTTTCTCAAAAACGGCTCTAACGATTTTGATTAAACTAAGTATTTGATGTATTAATATGCCCGAGATATGACTGTAAAAATTTCATCAAAATTGATCAACTGGATGGGGGACTTTACTTAATAAATTTTGTATCATTTTCACGTGTTTTATTTATTTACTCAAAAACGGCTTTAACGATTTTGATCAAACTGGGTATTTGATCTATTAATATAACCGAGATATGACTGCAAAAGTTTCATCAAAATCGATTAAGCGGAGGGGTCACTTTATTTCATAACTTTTTTCCAATTTTTACCTTTTTTTCTATTATCTCAAAAACAGCTTTAATGATTTTGATCAAATTCGTCATGTCTAATGAAAATTAGGTGTTCAATAATATCAGGTAAGTTTTATCAGTATTAAAATTTTCTGAGGGGGCTTAAATGGGGAAGGGGCCTTTTTTGTTTTCCTATAAAGTACCTTTGTTTTAGTTTATATTGAGGAATTAACTGTCTCTCATCACGCCTAAAAATAAGAAATGGCTAAATATGATATATGAAAAAAATCGAGTAAACATATACAGGAGAAAAAAAGAAAAATATTCCGTCAACTCATAAAACACCTTGAGCTCACGCATTCGTACGCCTTTAATGACAAACCAATGCGTTATAATTAAAGATGTTCTGTTCATTTAATGACAATTATTTGTTTCATGGGAACTAAATGAAATATTTAACAAGTACATAGAAAATTATAAAATCAGACGACTTGGAGTATTATGCTTGCATTGCCGAATTATCACAAGTAAAAACTTTTATTTAATAATAAAAGAAATTAGTGTTGTTGTTTTGTTTTTTTTTTGAGCAAATGAAAACAAAAATAAGAAATGAATGTGGAAAAATTTATAACTTTGAGAAGTGGCAATTAACAAAACACATTAATTTCTAATCTGAGTAAGTTGGTAAGTGAAAGTTGTGTGTTGCGCGCACGCACCAGATTTTTTATTTAATAATGTATACCGATATTTTATCAGGAGGGCCCCCCAGTCCCATAGGATAAACAATAGAAGTCACAGCAAAACATGAAGACATGAGACTTTAAACGTAGCGCCTTCTGTATATGCATTTACTCCCTGTTTCTATCAACCCCTTTTCGAGGTCCTCACTAGTGATGCGACATCGACAGGAAAATATTGTATATTATGTAGTACTATATGTCTACGATGGAAATGCCACCTAAATATGACTATATAGAGCACTACATAATATACAGCAGACGGCAGCTAGAGTTTATTTTTGTTAAAATTGTTGCTTATCACTGTTTTGCCACGACCTCTTCAATGGTACCAGTAAAATTAAAAACTTTTTAATGATTGAAGAAAATATTAAATTTCTACCAAGATAAAGAACTTTTTTTACTCCGTATAAAATTAACTGTAAAATATTCCCCAATACATCAGATACTGATGATATTCTTGACTTTTCTACCTCAATTTTATTAGATTCGGCACCTCAACAAATCAATAAACGGGTGGTTCCATGCCGCTAACAAAGTAATTATAATAGATATCAGATTTTTCCCATATTCAGCTTGTTTGGACCACTGTGCGACATACAGTCGATAAATCAAAATATCGATGTTAAACAAGTAGATGTTTTCTTCAAAATCTATGTTGAAAATTCCCACAACCCCCCCCCCCCCCCGCTGGTCACAAGCTCCCGTATTATCTTTTGCCTGAGAGCACTTTTGTTTCCTATTTTTCACTGTTTAATGAAGGTGTTAAAATAAATTCTTAGTAGGTTTTATCGAATGATATCGATTATTTCTATTCGATAAAACAGAAAACTCTATAGTATTAGGTTCCTAGTGGAGGAGTGTGAGTAGAGATTACAGAGCAGAAGGCCCAGAGATAGAAGACAGGATACGTAGATATCAACTACATCCCTGCTGCCCACCTGGGACCATTCACTAGTCACGGATAACTGCCTCACATATCCTCCTTAGCTTTATCCTATACAGCAGGAGTTTGTCCGGCCAGCTTCAGGCCCCGGTATGAAGCATGGTACTAGTGGAAACTGTTGCGTCATCTACACGTAGATGGATCAGTCGTTTGAGAAACAAGACGGTGTCCGAAAAATTTCGTTTCAATTGATACTAGGGCTTCTGGCATGCCGAGACATAAAATTCAAGAGAAATTGAGTCATTATTACGATATGAGAGAGGAATTAGTTATTAATTTCTCATATAATTTATATTTTTCACATTTTATGAGGCGTTTACAATATAAATATAAGAAATAAAAAAAAATTGCGAATAACGTAATAAAAAAACATAAAAGAAAGCAAACTTTCACAATCTAAAGATAACCAGTTTAAGTTAAAATTTATTCATTTTTTTTTTAATTATTAACCCTAGGATGGTCAAGGGGGGGGGGGGGGGGATTCCTGTAGCCCTCAAGATTTTTAAATGCCGACATTTCCCCAAGTATGGTCTTTAAAAATTTGAAAAAAATCCTATTTGTCAAAAAAATACTGCAGATTATGAAGCTGGGGAAAAAGGGAATATACATATATTTTTTTATGCCGTAGTTAATTAGTGCAGGCGCGCGGGATCCCACCGTTGGCCAAGTCCGATGGAAACTGAGGAGCCTACAATGAGCCAGACAACGTGGAAACAAAATAATTCAAACAGAAGAAAATTATTTCTTTATCAGCTTGCTGACTCACTTGTAAAGCCCGGTATTCAAGAAAGGAGTCAGAACCTCAGCGGACTTCAGAGGCACACTGAACGCTATGTCGTAAACTTTGGGACATTCGCAAAATGTCGTAATCTGATCAAACGATCACGAGTATGCCGTTGGAGAAGAAACGATAGTAGGTACATGTGTGTAAAGGAAGCCAACTCACAACGAAAGAAGTACAACAATATATATCAAAAAGGAAGCAAACCTGTGGACTTTGTAAAAAGAACATTTGCAATAAACATTAAAAAAAACAAAAACAATTATATGCAACATTGTAGAAATAGTTTTTATTTGTTTATATGTAATAATATAAACAAAGAAGAAAATATAATTACTTTATAACCTCTTATCTTCTGTTATTTAAACCGTTTTAAAGATAAGCAAATAGATATATTTTTCTTTTTAATTTTTAAAGAAAAAATAATCATATTATAAACAATTTTAAGAATGTATGAATTTTCAAGAATGAAATAAAAACATCCCTCAAATAAACAATGGCATTTTGTAAGGAAGATTGAGTAAAACATGGCCATCAATAGTTCATAAAAAAGTGCGGGCTCCCCGAGTCCTCCCCTAGGCCAAATTAAGATGGCGAAAAACCTTGGCCATCCCTAGGGTTAATTTATAATTTTTAAATAATTTTTATGGAACATGGAATCATCATCATTTCCGAGGTATTAATACAATTCAAATCCGTTAATTATTAACTTTTAAACAATAATTGAGAAATATATGCGCTTAACCTATTAACTTTTTTACAATGAATTCATATTTGTTGATCAGGTGTTATTATTTGAAAGACTTCCAAGGTAACTGTTCCATCATCATAGGGGGAGTAAAGTAGAAAAGTCCCCTATTCTCTCGCATTAAAATTATTTAACAGTTATAAATTAATTATTAAAAGAATAAAAAATTACTAAATTTAATAACTAATATTATATATAATATTTCAAAACTAATAAATAACTGTAGATTCTATCGTCTGGAACTTTATTCTGCTGCAATGTGGTGAGACTTTTATTGTAAACCGAAATATTTACAATAAAGGGAGAGACATATCAACGATTGTATTTTGAACATAAATCATTAATACCTAATATTGTAAACCACCAGTACCTTTCAATGCATTCCCAGGGGGGAGAAGTATGGTCCGACCCCCCCCCCCCAATTCCTAATAAGAAACATTAGTAGAATAAAAATTTGGTGGAATAGAACGGTAAAAAAAAAAATCATAATCATAAAAATTAGTTTTTTTCAATTCTAATCCTTTATCATCAAGGATTCGACTGCTTTTATGAAATTTTACAGTATTTTGAACAAGTTGAACAGAAAAAAAAGTAAAAATCGACCTAGTATATGGACACAGAACTCTTACTTTGAGCAGAATCAGACCTCGGGACATGACAGGGGAATGAATTTCGGCCTTTTTCTGGTGTTTTTAAGGTACGTGAGTTATACAATTAAAATTATGTCGTATGGGGTCTACCTTTACAACTCGCCTGGATTTACAAAATTGATGTCTTTAGAGTCCTAAGTTTTTCTAAATCGCTATAAACGGCCTGGGACACAAAAGTGCCCACTTACGTGAGAATGACCCAAGAGTACTGTTTTAACGCTAAATATATGTCTCGTTGTTTTTTACAACCGGCCAATTCTCCCATGAAATTATTTTTTTTTTTGGATATCCCATGTTTACTAATTATTAAACGCATTAAAAAATATACAATATATGATGTTTTATGTTGCATTATTTAACTTATACAAAAATATCTATTATAGTACATAAAAATTGGAGCTGGGTCCTGAAAAGGTAGAGCTAAAAGAATTCCTCGAGAGCTGAAAGAGCTGGAGGGTCGATGACCGCTGGCCGCACCAAGCAAGGACGTCCCACCACACACACATTAGGTTTTTGTCTATTCTATTAAATCCGAAAGTAGAATAAAAGTAGTATATTAAACATGCGAGTCCTTCAAAGTTGACAGAACGATTAGCTCCAATTTCAAAATTTATGATTTATTAATATGTATCTCTCTTGGAAAAGTCTTAAGTACATTTTAATTTTCAAAGAAGGTAGATGGGTTTACCATTGAAGTTAATGTAATGGAGATGGTTGTGGATGCGGTCAAATAAAACACAATATGTACATATTTGCAATATAACATATATAATGCCGACGTTTCGACCCGAGATTCTGATCTTCATCAGGGCAAAGTATAAGATAAGATAACAACCAATGACAAATATATATAGATAAAAAATAATTAATAATAAGCAAATTATGATTAATTAAATTTTATATTTACATTTATGTATTTTATATATACATAAATGTATTTTATATATACATACAAATATATTTGTATTCCCTTAAGACGTTTCTCCAACCTTCTATACAATATTTGATTAGCTTTTTTTCTCGGAAATTTTGGCTTAAATACGTACTTTAACTATACCTCAATGTAACGGTTAAATTAAATAATCATGAAACTGAGAAGCATCTCAATACGTTCATACGTTCACATAGATTCCAAATACGTTTAAATAATCTCAAATAAAAAGACGCAGTAATTTTCCTAGATTGTAGGTATATACCAACGTTGAACCAATAATTTATTTACATTTTTTAATATTTTAATTGTTTTAATATTTTTGATATATTGTTTTGAATATCGGAAATTAATGTTCAGTTAGTTTAATGGCTTATATTCGTACATATTTATTAAAGATAAATTAGTTTGTGCTGTACTGTTATGACAGGATTGAATGTTAAAATACTTTAAAACAACCATTACTGAAAGTGCTTTATTAAGACCTGAATTTTTAATTAACACAGTTTCCCTCAAATTTTATTGTTACTGATTAGCATATAATATACATATGTATATATATATATATATATATATATATATATATATATACATCAACGGGCAGGGATGGCTGGAGGGGCCTCATGAGTAGTTTAGAACGAGGGACAACTAGAAGAAAATAACTGAATATGTAAAATGTCCCAAGGGAATTTATCTAAGCCTTTTCAGCAATAAATTATATTCTGTCTACATGGTGTTAACTGGCCTTCTGGTTGAGGTTGAAACACCTCAAATAAACTTAGCCAATTCGATAAAAAAAACATATCGAGGGTTTCATATCATCTCCATCAACAAGTAACCGCACCGAAGAAACTAAGGATGACGTGACAACTTCACAGGAGGTGTAGTGGTTAGCACAGTAGCTTACAATACTAAAGATCGCGGGTTCGCATCCTGCCTAGTTGCCCTAGGATTTTATAAAAGGGGTAAAAAATCCTTGGTTGTGCCGTCTTTTGGATGGGACGTAAAATGAAGGTCTCGAGCCTGTACGAGGACAGGAAATTGTTAAAAATTCATATCTTAATTATACCTGGATAGGCAAAATTTATGACTTCTACTTTAGCATCATACGATCAGTCTTAGTATACTAAAGCGACGTTATTAAAAACAAAATAAGCAACGACAGTCAGTCTTATACATATATATGTAGTTATATTCACCACATAACGTCAGCCAGTCAACGTGATTTCCTCTACGCATCTGCCGGTGAAGGAGTTTGTTGTCGAAAGCAAAAAAAAGTGTGGATTTGGTTATCTAGGAGACCAGCAAATGATTGGGAACTGGTTTTTCGTGTTGTAATGGAGTGACACCCTGGATAATCAATCTCAGTACTGATCTGTTAGGCTCACCAACTCGAAGTATATTTCTGGTATAAACAACTGGTTATGAATAAATGACTGACTTATGATGGGATAATTATTTTCGATGACAGGAGTGCCTAGAAGCGGCGCAATTCATCATACGTGTGGGCGGTAACATTCTGCTTGATTCAACAAATCAGCGTCTGTTTATCTTTTATGTGAAAACAAACGAATTCGACAGCCAATCATCTAAAGGCTACCTAATATCCTTGTATGCTAATATGTATCAATACCATTTGAGAGAAACTACAATTAAATTATTTAATGCCTTAACAGGTTTATGTTTTTAAAGTCACTTTATGCCATTAAGGCTAATCGGACGATGCTAGAGAGGGAGTCATAATTTTGCCTATCCAGCTATAATTCGGATAGGGACCTTTAACGAGTACCTGACATTGTACAGGCTCGAGACCTCCATCTTACGTCCTATCTGAGGGACGGCATAGCCAAGGATTTTTTACTGTCTTTGAAAAATCTAGCGCCACCGAGGGACGCGACCCTGCAACTTTAGTATTGTAGGTTGCCATGCTAACCTGTTGTTTAAATTATTTTAACATTCAATACTTTTACAACAGTAAAGCATAAACTCATTTATCTGTAATAAATAAGTACGAATATAGCCCATTAAACTAACTAATAATTAATGTTTCCAAATTCCAAAATAATGCAATACAATATATATAAATTCTGCTTAGGATTGGTATAAACGATTTAAGAAAATTACCGCATATTTTTATTTGAGATTATTTAAACATATTTGGAATATATGTGAACGCATTAACGTATGAAGTTACTTCTCAGTTTCATGATTATTTTATTTAACCATTACATTGAGAAACACGTTAAATAAAATATCGTAGAAATACATATTTGAAGAAATTGCCGATAAAAAAATACTGCGTAACAGAGTGGAGAAATGCCGTGAGGGAATACGACTGTGGAGTGGGCACAGTGAGTTAGAGACACGTTAAAATTAGCAACGCTATTCACTGGAGGGTGCAGTTAAGATATTCTCAAAAATAAATCAAAAGACGGCGGCCGAACTAAATATATAACAGACAAGACAAAAGGGACGATATATTTATTTAAGTTTATAGAAAGCTCACAGACCTTATATATCCCGAATATCTTATTTTCCATCGGTGGTCCGAGGATTTTTTAAAAGGAGTAAAAATGTTTTGGCTATGCCGTCCCTCAGATAGAACGTAAAACGGAGGTCCTGAGCCTGTAAGATGTCAGTTACTCGTTAAAGATCCCTATCGTACTTATATACCTGGATAGGGAAAATTTATGACTCCCACTGTAGTATCGTCCGATTAGCCTTAGTGGCATAAAATGACGAATAAACACGACGAACTCTTATTCTTGAATAATTAAACTTTTATACTATTTGAAAGGCTCGAATCCAGCAACAGTGAAACATGATCAAATAGCAAATCTTAATTGTCCATTCAAACTCTTTGATCAAGAAATGTGAGCCCTCTCCCGTGCCGCTATTAACATAGTATGCTAAAGCTTCCCCTATGTTATTAATGGGCGCAGCGTA
Organism: Aelia acuminata; assembly: GCA_911387785.2. Taxonomy (NCBI): domain Eukaryota; kingdom Metazoa; phylum Arthropoda; class Insecta; order Hemiptera; family Pentatomidae; genus Aelia; species Aelia acuminata. The sequence continues at coordinate 224,598,756 of OU426978.1, forward strand.
TTTCGGGGAAGCTATTTTACCGTAATATGAGTGAACTCCCATCGTATCATTATCATTTAAAAAGGTGGTTTGGTTAGGTTTATGAGATCCCTGCTTTCGACTCCCACTCGCTCTTCCGAAATAAATAAAGCCCTAAAAGGATCCTTAACGTGGCCAAACTAAACGGCGCTGTGTTGACTTAGCCGAGAAGTAACATGGGGGAACTAGTATAACAGTAAACCAGCATTTTTTAATTTTTAATTGAAATTTTTCATAAATTTTAATTTTGTCGTCTTTTTTTTTTTTATACTAATTATCGTGAATTTCGTATTATTTGAAAGATGTAAGGGACTTAGACAAAATATTTTTTAAGAACTTAATGATCTACTAATGATTAATGGCTATGCCGTCCCTCAGAAAGAACGTAAAATGGATGTCCTGAGCCTGTACGATGTCAGTTACTCGTTAAACTCAGACAGAATAATAATAAAATCTCGGCTTTTATAGACCATTCAAATGATAGTTGTCATGAGAGACTCTGGGGGTCACCTATGGTATAGTGGTTGGCATGGCAACCTACAATACTAAAGGTCACAGGTTCGCGACCAGGGGTGGCCCTAGGATTTTTTAATGGGAGTAAAAAATCCTTGTCTATGCCGTACCTCGGATAGGACGTAAAATTGAGGTCCCGAGGAAGTACGATGCATGGGCGGATCCAGCCGACTGTAAAGGGGGGGGGGGCTGCAGTCCTAATGGGGGGGGGCTGCATTCCCATAGCCCTTCATTTGGATCTGAAAATCAGTTTTTTTACCTTCATGTAACTTTCCCACAACTAAAATTCTACTTCCTCTGCATATTATTTGTTCTTTAACTTGCTTCCTTACTTTAAGGAAAGTCAAATTCTATCTTTTAATGACGAAAAATTTTCCAAAGGGAGGGGCTGCAGCACCCACAGCCCCCCCCCCCCCCTGGATCCGCCAATGGTACGCTGTCAGGTACTCGTTAAAGATCCCTATCCTAATTATACCTGGATCCGCCAATGGTACGCTGTCAGGTACTCGTTAAAGATCCCTATCCTAATTATACCTGGATAAGCCAAATTTAGGACTCCCATTGTAGCATCTTCCGATTAGCCTTATAGACATAAAGTAACGTTAAACAAACAAACAAACAAAACGAGAAACTCTACCAATCCAGGACATTGAAAAATATCTTCCTTACCACCAAAGCAGATAGTACGTTTTGGCGTAAAAAAATTTCTTGCCAGTCACTATTAAAGAAACCATAAATTTGAATCTTGCCCATTTCAATCTTATACCTATATTTATACTTTTAGTTATTTTTACTTTCACTTACCTATATATGAAATATATAGTAAGCAAAGTATTGCGATCGTGAAAAATTTCTACTTCCGGTTATCAACGGAAATACACGTTTTGGTGTCCCCTGAGTCCAATTAACCAAGTCCCACGAAATGGTGTGTGTGTGTGTGTGTGTGTGTGTGTGTGTGTGTGTGTGTGTGTGTGTGTGTGTGTGTGTGTGCGTGCGTGCGTGCGTGCGTGTGTGCGTGCGTGCGTGTGAACAGGCTAGGTCAAAAACTATAAACCGCACAGACCTGAAATTGAGTATTTAGTGTATGTATATGCCCACGATGTGACAGCGAAAATTTCATCAAAATTGGTCAAACGGAGGGGGTACTTTAGATAAAGAATTTTGTCTAGTTTTCAGGTTTTTTTCGATTTTCTCAAAAACGGCTCTAACGATTTTGATTAAACTCAATATTTGGTGTATCTATATGCCCGTGATGCGACAGCCGAAATTTCATCGAAATTGGTTAAACGGAGGGGGCACTTTACTTAATAACTGTTGTCTCATTATCACGTGTTTTTTTTTGTTTTTTTTTACTCAAAAACGGCTTAAAATACACCTATCGATTCACCTTCATGATGTATTTTCAAAAAGAAACTCGTAGTAAAAACCAAGCAAGCAATAAAAAAACTCGACCGTTGATGAAATTAGTCCCTTCATATATAAATTAGCAATAATGAATCGAAAGGTGCAGAGAATTATCAAATTTTGCTATACAGATACTCTAAAAGTTATGGAGATCTATAAATATAAGTATATACTTAAATATGTAGAGTTGAGGAATGGCGTTTACATATTATTGAAACATGTCGATTTCTAATCCAAGTAAGTTCGTAAGTGAAAGTTGTGTGTTGCGCGCATCGCACCATATTTTTTATTCATTAGACAATATAAGTAAGTAAGCTTATAAGTGTTTTGTATAGTAATTTACAAAATGGTTTATAACAATCGCTTGCATTCTAAAATCAGGAGACACCCTACATGTCCAAAAAAAAAAAAAAAATTATTTTTCAGATCTATGGAATGAACATAGATTTATCAAATCGCGACATATGTAAGAATTATGAGTAGGAATATGTGTCGGAGAAAATAATTTAAGTCAAGGAAATTTCTAAATGCAAAAGTAAAGACGTTCTTTTCACTTTTCTAATAATATTTTTAATTTGAGGATAAGTCGGAATTCTCAAACGACCGATTCATGAGAAATAACAACCGGACACTGTTACAATCTGTTTTGATTGACTCAGCTTATCTTTAGACAACAGTATTGACTGTTGATATCTTCTGTCTGGAAGATTTTTTTCTAGGGTTTTTCACTGCTAAATAATCATTAAATGATGATATGATGTAAAACATTAAGATATTTTATCAATATTATTTTATTTTATTGTTTGTTAATGTGCCGAAACTAAAGCCGTTTTTGTAGGACACGAATGAATGCTTAAAAAATTGTTATTTCATGAGGGCCCCCCCCCAAAAAAAAAGATATGAGCCGCTAATGTCCCACTTATGTAGATGCAAAGTACTTTAAAAAATAAATAAAAGTCATGTATGGAACATTCATTGCTCCCATTGGACAGTGAGACGAGAAATAATATGTGATGTTGTTTTTTACTTTCACTTACCTATATATGAAATATATATAAGTGGAAGTATTGCGATCGTGAAAAATTTCGACTTCCAGTTTTCAACGGAAATACACGTTTTGGGACCCCCTGAGTCGAAATAACCAAGTCCCGCGAAATGGTCTGTGTGTGTGTGTGTGTGTGTGTGTGTGTGTGTGTGTGTGTGTGTGTGTGTGTGTGTGTGTGTGTCTGTGTGTGTGTGTGAACAGACTAGCTCAAAAACTATAATTCGTGGGAACCTGAAATTGGGTATTTAGTGTATGTTTATGCCCACGATGTGACAGCAAAATTTTTATCAAAATTGCTCAAAGGGAGGGGGTACTTTATTTGATAACTTTTTACGTTTTTTTCGATTTTCTCAAAAACGGCTCTAACGATTTTGATTAAACTGAGTATTTGATATAGCAATATGCCCGACATATGACTGTAAAAATTTCATCAAAATTGATCAACCGGAGGGGGGACTTTACTTAATAAATTTTGTATCATTTCAAAGTGTTTTTTTTTTTTTTACTCAAAAAGGTTTTAACGATTTTGATCAAACTGAGTATTTGATGTATGTATATGCCAAAGATGCCATAGCCAACATTACATCAAAATTGATCAACCGGAGGGGGGACTTTACTTTATAAATTTTGTATCATTTTCACGTGTTTTTTTTATTTACTCAAAAACGGTTTTAACTATTTTGATCAAACTTGGTATTTGATGTATTTATATGCCCGAGATACGACTGTAAAAATTTCATCAAAATTGATCAACCGGAGGGGGGACTTTACTTAATAAATTTTGTACCAATTTCACGTGTACATATTTTTTACTTTCACTTACCTATATATGAAATATATAGTAAGTGGAAGTATTGCGATCGTGAAAAATTTCGACTTCCGGTTTTCAACGGAAATACACGTTTTGGGGTCCCCTGAGTCCAATTAACCAAGTCCCGCGAAATGGTCTGTGTGTGTGTGTGTGTGTGTGTGAACAGACTAGCTCAAAAACTATAAACCGTGCGAACCTGAGATTGGGTATTTAGTGTATGTATATGCCCGCGATGTGACAGCGAAAATTTCATCAAAATTGCTCAAAGGGAGGGGGTACTTTATTTAATAACTTTTTACATTTTTTACGATTTTCTCAAAAACGGCTCTAACGATTATGATTAAACTGAGTATTTGATCTATTTATATGCCCGAGATATGACTGTCAAAATTTCATCAAAATTGATCAACCGGAGGGGGGACTTTACTTAATAAATTTTGTATCATTCTCACGTGTTTTTTTTATTTACTCAAAAACAGTTTTCACGATTTTGATCAAACTGGGTATTTGATGTATGTATATGCCAAAGATGTGATAGCCAACATTTCATCAAAATTGATCAACCGGAGGGGGGACTTTACTTAATAAATCTTGTATCAATTTCACGTGTTTTTTTTATTTACTAAAACGGCTTTCACGAATTTGATCAAACTGGGTATTTATGTATGTATATGCCGAAGATGTGATAGCCAACATTTCATCAAGATTGATCAACCGAAGCGGACACTTTATTTCATAACTTTTTTTCTAATTTTATAGATTATCTCAAAAACGGCTTTAACGATTTTCTTCATATTCGTCATGTTTAATGAAAAGTAAGTGTTATTTAATATCAGGTCAGCGTTTATTAAAATGTTCTGAGGGGTTTATAGAGCAAATGAAAACAAAAATAAGAAATGAATGTGGAAAATGTGTAACTTTGAGAAGTGGCATTAACAAAACGCATTAATTTCTTATCTAAGTAAGTTGGTAAGTGAAAGTTGTGTGTTGCGCGCACGCACCAGATTTTTATTTACTCAAAAACGGCTTCAACGATTTTGAAGAAACTGGTTATTTGATGTACGTATATACCAAATATGTAAAAGCCAACATTTCATCAAAATTGGTCCAACTGAGGGGGCACTTTATTTCATGACTTTTTTTTCCAATTTTTACCTTTTTTTCGATTATCTCAAAAACGGCTTTCACGATTTTTATCAAATTCGTCATGTTTAATGAAAATTAGGTTTTCTTCGATATCAGGTAAGCTGTATCATTATTAAAATGTTCTGAGGGGGCTTTTTTTTGGGGGGGGGGCCTTTTTTGTTTGTTTGTTTCTTTCTTATAAAGTACCATTGTTTTTGTTTACACGGAGAAATTAACTGTCTCTCGTTACGCCTAAAAATAAGAAATGGCTCAATATGAGATATGATAAAAATAAAGAAAAACATAAAGAGGAGAAAAAAAGAAAAATATTCAGTCAACTCATAAAAGTCGTTGAGCCCACGCATGTGGAGTACGCCTTTAATGACAGACCATTGTTCATAATTAAAGCCGTTCTGTTCATTTGAGAAGTGGCAATTAACAAAATCCATTAATTTCTAAACTAAGTAAATTGGTAAGTGAAAGTTGTGTGTTGCGAGCACGCACCAGATTTTTTTATTTAATACTTTGATTATTCCTTAAATAGAATTGCTATGGTCGCTTGATGGTTTATGTCGAAGTAGAATGTGGAATTTTATTTTAATACATAATAAAAACAGAATATTTCTACAATCAAGAGGTCAATAAACTGTATCCTAGAGTTGACGTATAACTGACAGTAATATGTTATTAAAAAAATCTGGTGCGTGCGCGCAACACACAACTTTCACTTACCAACTTTTTTAGATAAGAAATTAATGCGTTTTGTTAATGCCACTTCTCAAAGTTACACATTTTCCACATTAATTTCTTATTTTTGATTTCATTTGCTCTATAAATCCCTCAGAACATTTTAATAATGATAACGCTTACCTGATATTAAATAACACTCAATTTTCATTAAACATGGCGAATATGAAGAAAATCGTTAAAGCCGTTTTTGAGATAATCTAAAAATTAGAAAAAAAGTTATGAAATAAAGTGTCTCCTTCGGTTGATCAATCTTGATGAAATGTTGGCTATCACATCTTTGGCATATACATACATAAATACCCAGTTTGATCAAAATCGTGAAAGCCGTTTTTGAGTAAATTAAAAAAACACGTGAAATTGATACAAAATTTATTAAGTAAAGTCCCCCCTCCGGTTGATCAATTTTGATGAAATGTTAGCTATCACATCTTTGGCATATACATACATCAAATACCCAGTTTGATCAAAATCGTGAAAACCGTTTTTGAGTAAATAAAAAAGACACGTGAAAATGATACAAAATTTATTAAGTAAAGTCCCCCCTCCGGTTGATCAATTTTGATGAAATGTTGGCTATCACATCTTTGGCATATACATACATCAAATACCCAGTTTGATCAAAATCGTGATAGCCGTTTTTGAGTAAATAAAAAAAAAACACGTGAAAATAATACAAAATTTATTAAGTAAAGTCCCCCCTTCGGTTGATCAATTTTGATGAAATGTTGGCTATCACATCTTTGGCATATACATACATTAAATACCCAGTTTGATCAAAATCGTGAAAGCCGTTTTTGAGTAAATAAAAAAAAACACTTGAAAATGATACCAAATTTATTAAGTAAAGTCCCCCCTCCGGTTGATCAATTTTGATGAAATTTTTACAGTCATATCTCGGGCATATAAATAGATCAAATACTCAGTTTAATCAAAATCGTTAGAGCCGTTTTTGAGAAAATCGAAAAAAACTTAAAAAGTTATTAAACAAAGTACCCCCTCCCTTTGAGCAATTTTGATGAAATTTTTGCTGTCACATCGCGGGCATATACATACACTAAATACCCAATCTCAGGTTCGCACGGTTTATAGTTTTTGAGCTAGTCTGTTCACACACACACACACACACACACACACACACACACACAGACACACACACACACACACAGACCATTTCGCGGGACTTGGTTAATTGGACTCAGGGGACCCCAAAACGTGTATTTCCGTTGAAAACCGGAAGTCGAAATTTTTCACGATCGCAATACTTCCACTTACTATATATTTCATATATAGGTAAGTGAAAGTAAAAATCAAATACAAAACGAAATCAACCAATATGAGCCGGCGTTTAGATTCTAGCCGGATTGACATAAGAACTTCAGATCAGACAACAGATATAGCTGTCATACCAGCGAATAAGTGATTAAGTCGAATTCAGCCCAAAATGGTTTAAGTGGCTAAAAGAAGTAACCAGGTGGCTTTTTTGTAGTGAATAGGTGTATAAATCAGGTATTCATTTGAATTTTATTTATTTTAAGATGTATTAAATATGTTGCAATCGAAGAAAAATTATTCAGCTCTAATACTTCATTACGATAAGATTTATTCAGTTTGTTTATTGCCGTAATCGATAGCCACTTTTATGGTATTTTTTGAGGTAATTTCATCTTTTCAAACTTTAAAAGCAATGTTTAAAAATATGGAAATTTGACTGAACCATTTAGGGATGAAAAACATAAGCATGAGTGGATGTACGATGGTGCGCCGCACCTCCAGATTTTTGGGATTTTTTTTTTCCAGATAAATAATTTTTTTTTTTGGTACAATAATATGTTGCCTTTTGGGCTTCATCAGTAAACCTCATTTCATATTTTATTATTACAGTTGTATAAATTTAAATTGTTTGTACAGTGTTCATATTATGTTTCATATTTTGAACTTTGACGAATTAAAGAATTCTAAAACAAAAACAAATCAAACTTTGTATTTTTAATAAATTCATTGTGCCCGTTTTTAGATTCTTTAGTTCTACATTAATCAAGTTATGATGAAAAAATGTCTCAAAATATTTTTTTTTTCGAGGTGACATTATAAATCTATTCTACTATGGTTAGTAATAATACAAATGAAATGTTACTTCTAACAATATTAATAAACTGTAACATAAATAAAATACGAAAGGACATAACTGTTCTAATTAATTTTAAAAATATTTTTTTTTTTTATTATTAAAGTCAATAAGCAACGATTTTGGTAAAATAAATTGTTACTTAATATAAGAAAGGGGTATTTTTGGATAAAAGAAATAGGCTACCTTTTTTGGCCTAAAAACTGACCATTTAAATGTGGCTTCGATGTTTGAATTTGGTACAAATACATCATATCTTCTGGTGAGCTCGCGCCCCCAGATGTCAAGACCTAAATCCGCCCATGGATATAAGTTTATATATTATTAAATAATGTCTTGAATTAGGTTTACATCAAAATCTTAACAGTAACAATGTTATGAGAGAAACGTTGATAGCAATCATGTTCCCCTTTCCTGAGCCGGATTATCCACATAGGAAATGTAGGCCACTGTCTCTAAGCTTCGTGAGAGTGGATTCAATTAGCTTTTGAAATGATTTGAATTGTTCTTAGAGGTCAAAATATGTCAACAAAAACCTTTAAGATAATTTTTTTTTATAAATGAAATATTATTAGTAACAGTCATCTGATGTAAAAAATTTAGAGCAAGGAATCGAAATTCAAACATATTTGAGTCAACTGACCGTGGCAGTTATTAACAACAAATTTCCATATTAGTAAACTTACTCTCCCAAATTAATCTACACTGAGATATGATTTAAATGTCAATTCGTACACTGAAACAAACTATTTCATTTCAGGGAGTTCCTTGATACAAATCGAGTAAATGAATTAATTATTGATCTAAAAAAAATCAAAATCTTATATTGTCAATATAAAAGCCTAAAAAAAGTATTGTCTTATTAACTTTAACAGTATTTTCAGTGACAGGCAATGATCATATTTTTACAGTCATTAAATACTAAATAAATGACACATGAGAAAATTTGCTCTAATTTAAACTATTAACCCATTCAAAAAACTTTTAATAGTAATAATCTGAGATGTATGGATTTCTTGAACTGGAGATTTAAGTTCAAGGCCTCTTTTTTTTTATTCTCCACATCCTTAACTCATATAAAATTAATTCCTTGGCAATAAAATATTATTGAAATGAAGTCGGGCAGATATAATAATTTATAATAATAACTACATACTTTAAAAAGAAAAAAAAAACTAAATAGAAAGAATTTGAATAAACACGATATAAAATCAGTGTCATTTAAGCGAAAATTACGAAAGTTGACAATAAAATATTGAATGTTATATTTACAAAGAAAAACAAAAATTAGCGATAAACCTATAAAAAATTTCACGTTATCAAATATGACTAATATTCATTTCATAATAACAAGAAATGTTTACTTGAAATGTTATTAAACTATTAACAAACGAAAACTAATATCTCAGCTATGTTTAGCTGAGTCAAACGTTATCATATTGCTGATTTAGAACTATTTTTATAAACATTTCGTAAAAAAATTATATATACCTAAACAAGCTTATCTAAGCTATTAATAATAAAAATAATGCTCTATCATAACTACTAATTTAAGTTTTTCCCTAGAAATAAATACAAATATTGACTGTAAGAGATGAGAGAAACCGACCTACTTGCAAGATAATTGAGACTGTCAACGTAAATGAGAATAGTCACTTCAAAAGAATTTATGATGAAATTCATTTCAAAGGAAAAAAGTATCACGCTTAGAGGCTTCAGAGACTTTAATGCCGCTTGGCTAAAATTGAGTAAAACAAGGTAAAGGTAAATTTAAACCAAACAAGTCCGACTAAATTTGAAAATGGACCAAACAATAATGGGTTATTCTTACGACGGCAATGTTACAGCAGCTACACAAATTAAGCCCCCGGACTCAACCACTTGTTGCTTTGATCAGCTGTGCTCCAACAGGGAAGTTCAAGTTACAATGATTTCGGCAAAACAAATCAAGTTATATTATTTAAAGATTTATCTTGATGCACTGATTACATTTTTGTTAAAACACTATAACTTAAACCCTATAAGAACCAAAATAACCATTACTGAGAGCTTAACATATTCAATATTTATGTTAATAGCACATAGTAGCCTCGTGGTCATTAATATAAGTTAAAAAAAACTAATAGATCCTTTATCATAGGTGAAGTATCTACAAGACGCCATCTTTACATTACAATCCAATCCAATGCCCGTTACCTGCCCAAGGTGTTCCCTCCCCAATTTTGAACTATTTTTTAAAAAAGCAACAAGTAGCACTTTTTTTAACGGAACAATATAGTATCACAAATAATAATATAATATTATTAATAATAAAAATCATAACAAATCACCTTGATAAATGTATCCCGTCAAACAGGTAGCTGGACAGAACTCAGGTAATAACACAAGTTGGCACTTTCCACAAAACACAATAACAACTCCATATTCTTGTTCAAATAAACTTCACCCGGTTATAAGATTCATAATACTCGACATAAACTAACATATCATTCGTTATAAATGAGAAAATAAGCAAAGATAAACAAAAATTACGAACAACTATCAACTAAGAGCACTTCAAGTTATCCACTGATTGGTTTCTAGTTCCCTCGACTGTTACAGCGCATGCGCTCATTTCGGAGGAATTATACCGCCACTAGCGCATTCTATTGGAAAAAATGAGCACAACTTGTCTAGTAAAACTCATGGCTAAACCATTTGGATAATAAAATAGGTTGCATTTACACCCAACTTGTCAAATTATATTAATTATTAAAAACTTTTATAAATTCAATAGAATAAACAATCCCAAAACAAGATATTTGTAATATTAAAACTTATAGAAACTAATAACTACTTTCCAATGTCATGTTTAAATGTAAAATCATAATGTCTTAACAAAGATGAGAAAAATCTTCTAGACTATATATATAAACTTAAGACTATATATGTAGTTTATATCATATATAGATAAAATATTAAATACAACGATGTAATCCACAGAAGCAGAATGATAAAAATAACAATGTTAATACATTATTTTAGGCTGCTCTGTCAAACTTTATTAATTAAAAAAAAGGCATATATTTTAGAATTTGGATATAAAAAATAATATACTCAGTTAAAAATAAAAAACAGTCATAACTCAAAATTTCAAAACCAGCCAAATACATATACAATTTATTTATTTATTCATTTTCATTGCTTTTTTGTAAGATTATCGGAATAATAATAAATTTACAATAATTCAAACCACCTCTGACATGACTGTTGTCAATGGAATTATTCACCTAAATAAAATAACTAAGGATTTAAAATGTGGAGTAAACTGGAAGAGGAATTTGACAATTCAATAAATAGAATATCGTAAAAGTAAGTTGGTATCAAAAGTATTGTAAATGATATCTAAATCTCTAAAAAGCATTGCCAATACTTGAAGTTGTGACAAATTTATATCCGGTGTAATCAAGCATTAGAACATAACTCAAAAACAATTAAGTAAACTAGACAACATTTACAAAGAAAGGAATGAAAATTAGTTCTTGGCTAGCAAAAAGCACTTTCTTGTATTGTAAAGAATCGTGGGTTATTTGCATTATTATTTTATTGGCTTCATACAAGAATGTGAAAACCCTACTTTTATAAACACTTTCTTGTACAATGAGTGTTGAATTAAAGTTTAGAGAGCTTTATTTTTCCAAATATGAAATATTAATAAGCGGCCATTACATTTCTTGACTTTGTATTGAAGTCTTTTAGTCTTGTAACATAAGGATTTTCATTTGCCCGATAATTGCTATTATCGAAATTAAAATTAAATGAAAGTTATTAATTAAATTTCCCGTAAGTCCATATCGGTTTTAGTAAGACTTAGTATAATGTGAGTTTATTTGTTAAAGATAATTTTGAACGTTTGTCAAGTAGATTGGATAAAATACCTCGCAGTCAGCAAAATTTGCTCATTGCAAGTAATTTGCAGATCGCAAATTTATAACTGTTAAATGTTTGTTATTAAATGAACTGACAAAAATAAGGTTATTTTGTTAAGTTAAAGAAATTAAAATCAAGTCCCTCGTATATTTTGCTTCTTTGAAAAAAAAAAGCTATGGAAGTTGGGCTTTATCTCCAAATTCTTCAATATTGCATCCAAATGCAGTCCTCATTACCAAGAGGAAATCAATAACAATTATAAGTAGTACCATATTATCATTCATTCTCATTTCATTGAGAGCATCTATATATAAATAAAAACAAAGGACTGAAAAATGCATAATAAATTTGGATAAGCATTATTTATCTTTTAAAAAGCAAAATTGTCGAAATTTTATATTTTTTATAGATTAAAACTTAATTTTAGTCATTTATATATTACCACAGAAGTAAGAGAAATACATTAAAAGCTTTCTAATAATTTATTCAAATTAGTTTTAGTGATCACTTTGGTTTGAGAACACAACATTCTCACATCAAATGATTTGTTTACAGATATGGAGGAAAGTATGGTAAAAAAATAAAACAACATAGTTTAAGTAGATTGTGTGTAACAATATTAAACAAAGGAATTTTCTGGAAGTGTGCAGTCAATAGCTAAATAGAAGTTATTAAGGAAAATTGTGGATAATACATGAATTTAAGAAAAACAAATTAGTTTATTTTAGCTGCTTAAAATAGTTCTAACAAACACAAATTCTAATTTAAAAAAAATTGTTTACATGCTGTGATTGGTAATCACCTGAATTGAATATTTAACAGATATTTAATGTATTTCTTTTGAAAAAAAAAAATTAAAATAAAACCTTTTTATTTAAAAATTAGGTTCATGATCTTCTGTGGGGAATTCTACAAGTGGCGATATGCATCTATCTTTAGCTCTTTAGGTTTAGAATGGCTTCTTTCAATATCTCCTATTTACTGTTCTATAAGGTCAAGTCCATTGGTTTGTTTAAAATTAAAAATTAAAAGCTCCATTAAAAATTCTAATTGAAATTATAGATATTTCATACTAATAATAGATATAACTGGGCAATACTCAAAAGGCTTATTAATTGTTTCATACAATTTATCAACAGATGTTCCAGGCGCTCTAACGTTGCCCACAATTACGAGTTCAAGTGGCTGAATCCAACTTATCGGTGACTGTAACTTCATGGTGTTTTCCATTTCTGTCTTTAGAGCAAAAGAGCATCGTTACATTCTTAAGCCCCTTATTACATTTTCTGCTATCCATAGTTTAAATACAAGATTTTTTTTTAAGACCAATAATAACTAAATTTAGAAGTGCATTTAATTTTAATTTTTTTGTAATTTTACCCTAGAAGTTGACCTGCATAGTAGGGTCAAGAGCCTGCAAATAAAATAGTTTCTTCTTATTTGAAGATCTTGTTAGCGCCGCCTTGGACCAATATTTTTCCTTGTTAAATGTACACTCAATTAATAATCATTCCATTTTCAAATTTGTGTTTGAAAGAAAAACTATTTAAAAAAAAAAGATATAGGTATATAAAAGGATTAAATTAATTAGAGGATATAACATGGTGATCTACAGAAATAATTGAAATATGCGAACAACTTTTTCAGATTGGACAAAAAATTTTAATGGCTGATGTTATAGCTTTAGTTCACAGTTTGTTTCCAAGTAAACTATCAGTTAGCTTATCGGAGAGCGATTGATTACAATTTGCACATCCTATCAATGATTGGAGCTTTCTAGTTTAGAGAACTTGAAAATTATAATATATTATGGTTAGGTTTTACAGTAAATATGACAAAAGATATTTTTAAAAATAGGCTTCAAAGACAAACAAGGCATTATACACCTAAAGATTAACCAATTGGATTATTGCTGGCAATTCTTATTTCATACCAAGAAATCATAGTTCATAACTCCAAGAATACACAAAAATTGTTTGAAAAAATTATTTATTTAAAAAAATAAAATAAATTCATTTTATTTTTCTAAAACTATAAATTTGGATTGAACTTTCCTTTCTTTACTTAAATAAAAATGAATAGTATAAATGTCATTTATTGAAAATAAAAACAATCCAAAACTAAATCTTGCCATATCACATTATAGTAATTACAAAATAATCATAACTGGGAAAATACGAATAAAAAGAGTGATTTGAGGTTTTTAAATTCATCATTAGCTTTTAAATAATTTGTCTTATCCCTGAGAATTCAGCTCATAGAAATAGATTAAGTGCCTATTGGTGAGATATTATGTTGAATATATATATAAATAAATAGATCAAAAGCTATGAAAAATATTCATGTTTTTTTATGTTTTCAGGCTTCCGTTAAATTAACTTCTACAATAAAGCTGTTAATTAAACTAACCTAAAAGTAACATAATGAAAGTAACTGTTACAACCAAAACAATATATATTCTATTAAACATTAAAATGAAAATCTGAAACCTGTTGCCATGAATTCGTTGATCATTAAAATAGTTTGAATATTTACTACACAATTCGCTGAATAATGCAGTCATGTTTTGACCATTCTAGTAGGCTTATTCACTCCTGCAGATAATTTTATTTTATATTAGGAAACAGACCGGATCTAGCACGAAATTTAGGTGTGTCATGACCTCCCTGTCTCATAATCACATAGCTGACAGCACACATTTTTAATGGGATTATTACCTTGTATTAAGAATTTAAGAAGGACTTCGTTCTAAACAACTAAAAGTGTTATGTTTAGGGCATAGTAACCAACTAATTCTATTAATTTCTTAAAAATACAAAAAATTTGAAAAGCCAAAATATGTATATGGGGGGGGGGGGTCAATGAACCCTATGACACCCCCTATGGATCTACCGTTGACCAGAAATGTCCGAAAAATTTGTTTGTGATTCATAATATTAATGACTTAATTATCTAGTATAAATAGAATAATTTCAGCATAAAAAAAAAAAAATCATTTTTTAACCGACTTCGAACGAAAGAGGAGGTTACTCAATTCGATAGGTATGTGACTTTTTAAAAATAAATTGTCTCATTTTTATTCATCATTTATAACAACAATGATAAATTAATTGTTACTAAAAGTAACATAATGAACGTAAATATTACAACCAGATTAAAGAGTAACTCATAAATTGAGCAAAGATTATTGATTAAATCATCCAATGAGCAACCAGAGGTCTGGATAAAGAAAAGGCCCAAAATTCTTTTAAAAACAGCAAATAAGCTTGTTCTTTTTACACTTCTTTAGTACAAGTATATTCTAATTTCTTTTCTATAATTTTTAAATTATAACAATTTATTATTTAATACATTAACAAATAATAACTAATAATTAATATATCAACAAATGAACAAATAATAAATAGGAGAAAGAATATAAACTTTATTAAAGTGAACACATCACAAGTAATATTACAAAAGAAACAAACAAAATAAATTAACGGACAATTTTATAATTGATATAATGATACAATATTTTGTGTCTATCATAGCCACAAATAACTAATAACAAATAATAGACCGAATTTTATAAATTGATTTCCGATAATTATAAAACGATAGGGCATGATAAAGCTGAAACCCTATGACAGGAGACCAAGAGAATCCTAATTCTCTCTCAAAAAAATAATTAATTCTATTCTTTTATTATCAGGAAATGAAATTATACTTAGGGATCCTTAGAATCCGAACACCTTGTCAATTTAAGATTAAACATGAGCCTGCATTATTCTAATTTTAATAATCAAATATCAGGTTGCATTTCATTGATTCTTCAATCAAAACAAATGTGGGTAAAATCATAAAATGTAACATTCAGTACACATGAAGAAGCCGGCAACAGAATAAGCTCACCATAGAAGTATATTTAATATTTACTGTTTATAAAAGTATTACCAAATTTAAAATGGATTTCATTTTCAGATCGTCATTTTTATAGTTGCACCAGTACAAAATGGTAGTAAGAAAATGAAATCAATATTGAATTGGGTTATACATAAATATGGGAGGCGGAATTGGAAAGGAAGGGCATGTCTATCAATGTCAGAAAGAGTAAAATAATGCATGTAGGCAGGGAGCAGGAAGTTGTCGAAATACGATGCAAAGGGGAAGTAATGGAGATGGTGGACGACTTCACTTACTTGGGGACAGTGATAAGCAGGAATGGAAGATTGGACCAGGAAATCTCCAATCGAATAAAAAAGGCAAACAGTATCTACTATCAACTCAGTAGCACCATAATAGGTAAAAGAGAAGTAGAGAAAAACATTAAAATGCACATTTTTAAAGCCGTTTATCTGCCTACCCTATTATACGGTAGTGAAAGTTGGACTCCATTAGAGAAACACCTTAGTCGATTGACAGCTACTGAAATGAAATATCTCCGAAGAGTGGCTGGTCGAACAAGGAGAGATCGAATCAGAAATGAGCGTACAAGAGAAGATCTCGGAGTTGCTCCTCTGAAAGATACTCTTGAAAAAAAACAACTTCGATGGTTTGGACACCTCTGCCGGATGGACGAGAACCGTGACCCCCGAAAATTTTTCGAAGCTGTGCCCATAGGGAAACGACCAAGAGGGTAGTGGATAGACCACATTAGGACAATTGGCCAAAAGCGAAACAAGCCACTAAATGCAATGAAGGCTATGGCACGAGACCGAGAGGCTTGGTATGCATGGACCGAGGCACCTCCACGCTGAAAGGCACTACGGAAGAAGAAGAAGAAGAAGAAGAAGTTATACATAAATATATAATTGCAGAAATAATCATATATACTTTTCTGGTTTAGCACAATCTGTGGCCGACCCCTTCATTACTAAGGATCAATATGTAGAAATAGTAGAGCTGGTTAATGCTATAAAGAGTACAGAGGGAGATTATAAAGGAATGATGGATGTCTTTGTTGGATAGGTAAAAGAATTATAATATATTGAAACACAAAATAATATAAAATAAAATAAAAATTATAATTTTGTAAAAAAAATAGTCTTGAAAATCAAAACTATACTACAGGTTCAGTAATATAAAATCAAGTTGTCAAACAAAATTAGTTTGAAAGGAGAGTAAACCTATTAAAAAAATAAAAAGTGCCTAAATAAATATTTAATGTTGTATTTGTTTTTTGATAGTTACAGTGTAACATTATTTTGTAAATTCATAATATTTTAACACAGAAAAATATATCCAGATAAACATACAAAAATTAACCATGAAAACAATAACTTAATTTAATTTATATATATATGCAATGGTGCATATGCCATTTTTCAGGTAACATATCATTTATACTGACTTAATTACACATTGAATGCTAATTTTTTCAGATAGATATTATTTTTTCTTTTTAGAAATATTGCTCTGTCTTTTGTTGTCATTTTCTAGTGAGCTAAGAATTCCTGGAATCATTTCGATTAATTCATTCTCTTTTATGGTAAAATCCTTATCGATCCAAATATTTTTCAGTTCCTTAAGTACAATACCTAAAATTTTACCATGAGGAACTCCATTATCCTTTAAAATTGCACCATTTATAGGAAATGACGGCGGTTCCCAAGCTTGAAAATCGTGAAGAAGTTGTAAATCACATTTATACTTAAATAATTCTAAAATGAAACTTCTGGTATCACTTAGATTACGGTCAGACTTAAGCATAAGAGCCTGAAATGGTTTTAAAGGACGATCGGATAACTTTTGATCCCTATAATACACTAAAAAAAGACCTAAATCCCTTTCATAACCAGACAGTTTACATCTTTTATGGAACGATAACATTTCATCTTCATTAGCCATTAACGAAGCAATTAAACATATCGGATGCATGTTCAAATTCTTACTTCTTTCCCAAACAGATATCAATTCCCCGACATTAGGAGATGGTGGAAAACCTATATATGGCCCGGCACCAACTGAAATGATACACTGGATAATAGAACTGACATAATTACCAGATAGAATCTTAGATAATTCAAGCCATACCCTTTCACCAGTAATCTTTCCTAATCCTGAAATGTTGTTCTTAATAGCACTAATGGTCTCTTCATCATGGCTATCAGGATCTTCAGCGATTCTTCCGAAAAATCTAAAATACCTTAGTATCCTTAAATAATCTTCTTGAATTCTTTTATTCGGATCACCAACAAAAGCAACCCTTCTCTTTTTCAAATCTTCATAGCCTCCAAAATAATCATACACTCGACCATCAGTACCTAAGAACATAGAATTAATAGTGAGATCCCTTCGATTTGCATCCAACTCCCAATCAGTTGTGAACTCCACTTCTGCATGTCTTCCATCAGTCACCTTATCAATTCGAAGAGTAGTGACTTCAAAATTGTCATTATTAATTCTGGCAGTAATGGTCCCATGTTTTTCTCCTTTGTTATTTATCATTCTTATCCCTTCCTCTTCAAACATTTGTTTCATTTGGTCTGGAGTAGCCGTGGTAGCAAAGTCAACATCTTTAGGTGCTTTACCCAAAAGAATATCTCTGACAGCTCCTCCAGCGATTCTAATTTCATAGTTATGACTCTCAAAAATTTTTATAAGTGTCTGTAAACTATTGGAAAATATACTTTTAAATTCAGGTGTATCAATTTGCATTATGATTGGATATTTATGAACTGTAGATAAAAATTTTCTTCCATTAATACTTGAAATGTAGGCAAATGAAGTTCTTGAGAACACAAGTGGGCAATGGTTTAATTTTAAAAGGTATTGTACAGTGTACAAGAACATCACACAAACAAGGAATTTAAGTATTAATTTAAATATCCATTAACGGCCCTAGTTTTTTTTTTCTATGTCAACATTAATGATCTAAATTCTAAATAAACCTCAACTAATGCTTATTCAAAAGGTCTTAATTTTACATTACAGGCAGCGTTCATCAATGAGCCCATCATTAGAATCTCATGTTAAAGCACAAAGCAATTGGCGGGCGCAAGCGAAGGTGCTGCTTCTTTACAGGAACCAGAGGAACGGGGATAGAAACGGGGCCATTACCTGGGATTCATAGGGTTTTTTGGCGCTTTTTTTTCATAATTAAAACCCGATTGATCAAAAAATTATTTGAAAAATGTCTAATAGGTATTGCTCGGTCCCTCAGTGTTCAATTAGAAAATCAAAAGACGTGTCATTCTATTTATTTCCAGAAAATAAAAAGCTTCTTTAAGAGTGGATTGTAAAATTAAGAATAGATAAGCCTCGAAACATATGACGATATGTATCTTCATTTTAAAGAAAGCTACTATATTTATCCAGGTAAATATTAGTATTTGACATTTTATTATTCCAAAATGCTAGTTTTAGGCAATTAACATTAGGACCATAGTGTCATAGATTCGTTTTTTATTTTTAATTTTCCCCATTTTTGTATTACATCCGTTGTGCTTAATTGTTCCAAGTTTTCAAAGCGATGCCTGAAAGTTTTGACAAATAAATAAATAATATGACAAAGAAACTAAGTTGTCAAGAAAATGACAGCTGCCATAACAATGATTGAATGAATAGGTAATTAATGTCATTACTAACCGAAAAACGTAGAGTAAAGTTACAATGATGTGTTTGCATTTATCAGAACTACCAGCTTTACACGAAAATTTCTTATTATTATTAATAAATTAGTAGAGGTGAGAGATAGTCAACTGTTAATCTTACGGTAGGTTAAATGATGATCAGGATTTTCAGTTTGAAAAAAAAAATTTTAATTTCGAAAGCCAACGTTTCGATCCAACTTGTGGATCTTCATCAGGTCTAAAAGAAAACAAATATATGAGTATCTACGTTAGAGGATGACAATAGATGAATATTAATAAATTTGGTTTCCACTTTTATTTGATGGGGCAGTCCTTTAAGATCGCTTGTTTGAAGGCACAAGGCTTGTAAAATAACTGTTTTTTTACTTCTTGATATTATTCCACATGTAATTATGTAGTTTGCATCAAGGATAGCCAGCTATTCAATTAATGGTCTTTTAAAATTACCAATTATCTCTATCACATCAACTATGTCTGTCCCCGTTCCTTCCGACATTTTGCAAAACTACTAGCGCACCCTATAGTCGATTGCGCCCGCGAATTTGAGCAAGGGATTGGAAACATTTTTTTGGTTCGGTACATTTAAAATTATAAAATAAGACAGCTGCCCCCTAGAATATATGAGAAACACTGCCCTCCCCTAGAATATATGAGAAACAAAAGCTACATTCGTATTCATTTACTATATTACAATGAATATAAAGAACATTTAGAATGTTAATTGTGAGAAAGGAAAGTAAAGACGAATTATCTGATGAGCCATGGGGGCTGCAGCCCTCCCATTAAAACCGGCTGGGTCCACCTTTGATCGTGTTTCGTTCTCATCTCCTTTTCCATCAAAATCAAAAACATTATTGCAACGTTTATGAAATCCAGGAGGAAAACGTTCCTTCTTGTTCCTGTCCTTGTTTCCTGCAACGCAGGAAGAAAGACATCACCTCTAAATGGAGGTAGGCAGTGGTGCTGGAGCAGGCCAAGTCTCGAAATAACAGAATAAAATGGGAAAGTCATAAAGTATGAGATTTAATCCAAAAATAAAATCCTTTACCACACCACCTAATAGGTTAATGTTCCCCCGGCGTTAACAATAAATTACAGAAATTGTATTGATGGACACACAGTTATTATGTCATTTTCGATGATATTCTTATTAATAGGGTGGATAAAAGATATGCCTGAGTACAAAAGTCATCTTCATTATCATTTTTACTTCGTCCTAGGAGCTACAACACGCTAGTGAAGCATGGCCTCCAAAATTAGTCACTGCCAGTCGTACAGTGCTTCATGTATATGGAGTTCTTGGACCAAAATCTTTTGATTGTTGAATTTTATAGGAATAATGTGCTGATTACGTACATTGTATAGTGTTAATGCCAAAAAAAAAAAAAAAAAAATTAAACCAGAAAATCGTGCTTTTTGAAAGAATAAGTTCTATTTTAGGGAAAATATAAAAATATGGTTGGTTAGCTGTTACCGATTCTATCTCCCAAACATAAATTAACTCCGAATATATTCCAAATTAGGACCTAATTTGTTTAATAAAACGGTTAATCAAATTGGTGGAATGGAAGTTGATTTTTAAGTACGAATTTAAATACATCACTGCACTTTAAAAAAAAAAAATCTCAAAATTAAACCTGCTTTCGTACTTTAATCGACTTTCGCAGATGACCGCTACTGTATTTCAACTTACTTATATTTCAATAATAAAATAAATAATAAATTAATTCAAAAATGTAATTAATGATACTTGATAACTCTAAAGGCATTTTAAATACAACTAAAATAAAAAGAAAATCACCATTTTCTTGTTATGCAAATAATCTAATGAAGTATCTCGTCCTGAACCTGGCAATAAAACACTTTAAAAATATATATATTTATGTAAATTAGATAAGAAATTTATGAGAATTGTCTGAAAATATAGTATACTAGCTGTATATACCGGTTTCACCCGGAGAATTTCATTTTATAAATCTATAAAATCTATAAACTGAGACTTTTATCGATTCTAACGGTCGATTTTGTAAAAAACCAATGCAAAGCGAGATCAAAACGATTATTATAACAATAAAGAATACATCCAGAGATCGGCTGAAGTTATGCAATTTTAATATGGACAGGTGTTCGCATCTGGTCTGATTGAGCCACTGAGCGAAATTTGGAGAATAAGGAATATCAGTTGAAGATCGGCTGAAATAATGCAATTTTAATATGGACAGGTGTTCGCAGCTGGTCTGAAAGAACCACCAAATATATATCATTATGATTTTTATAACAATTAAGAATATCAGCTGAAGATCGGCTGAAATTATGCAATTTTAATATAGACAGGTGTTCGCACCTGGTCTGATTGAGCCACTGAGCGAAATTTGGAGAATAAGGAATATCAGCTGAAGATCGGCTGAAATAATGCAATTTTAATATGGACAGGTGTTCGCAGCTGGTCTGAAAGAACCACTGAACGAAATTTGGAGAATAAAGAATATCAGCTGAAGATCGGCTGAAGTTATGCAATTTTAATATGGACAGGTGTTCGCACCTGGTATCAAAGAACCACTGAGCGAAATTTGGAGAATTTAGGACAAACGGTATGGATTTCTATAAAGAACAAACAAACAGAATTTCAACTTTATTTATATAGATTTACAGAATATATCAAGGAAATAAAGACTAAATATTTATAATAATTATTATTACTATGCTGTGCAATGAAATATTGAAATAAATAGTTTAACATGATTTACAACCATTTTTGCTATTTTCAATGTTACTTCCTGAAGAGTAAAGATATGTTCTACCTTTCGAACCTCTTTGGTTTTTAGCCTTCGTTTGGTTATATTTTATGTTTGAAAACAGTATTTGTTTTGGTATGATTGATAACTAATCACAAGTTAAGCTATTAAATTTTGCAAGGAAATGGGTGATTTTATTGAAGATGAAGAAGAGGATTTATATTCTGATCTACCTAATTTTAAATATGACGAAACCGTTGACAAGGTGTGTTCCAAATTTGTATTTGTTTTGATTTTAAAAAGAAGATGAATTTAAGTATTTTAGTCTATAAACCTATATATCTATACAATTACGTTAAACTTAAGGTCTGGTCACACATAACTGCACCCCAGCAGGGGCCTGTATGATTATTAGGAGATTGGTTTAATTATTCCAACTCATGTTTATCTAGTCAATTATAGAATATATATATATATTCAAGAATCTGTTAACTGATTAACACTTGAACGAAAAGTGGAGTCTGATTTTAATACGAAGATTAGATAGTAACGGGTCGGTTGACTGGTGTGGGGCATGTGTGACCAGACCATTATTCATTTAATTTCTGCTTAGTTGCAGGATGCTACTGAAGTGAATTTATTATAGTAGTTGTAAACTAGTTTGTGATTTGTTGAGCTAGCTTATTAAATTTTTATCCCTATGCGTAACTGTTTATCTTCATTATAAAGTCAATAAAATAGATTACATTATATTATTAATTATTGCTTTCTCATAGACACTTACTACATATAGCAAGAATATATAGCATAGCAACATAGCAAGAATAATTTTTCTCCTCATGTTAGAGTGGCACTTGTGAAGTAGTTCTTTTTAATCTTAACCGCTTTCTGAATCTTTCATTAATTGTATCATGGTCTCCAAAAATGATTGAGCTGTACTAGGCATCCTACTCTTATAGTTTTGTGATGAATCCTTTTTATTTTATTTTCAAGTAAATATATAGATATAGAATGCAAGGCCTCAGAGTCTCGTATTATTTCAATAATTCACTTAATCATGCAGATTACATATTCTTTTTCGCTATATTTCCAATATTTCCTATATTTCATCTTCAGGGCTACTACAGTTTCGCAAGCAAGCTAGAAACAGACTGATCACTCTATCATCAGTCTATCATGTAATCTGCATGATTAAGTGAATTATTGAAATAATACGAGACTTTGAGGCCTTGCATTCTATATCTATAACTCAATAGTCTCTTCCTTAAAACGTGTTTACTTTTTTTTTTTCTTCAAGTAACGATATAATTTTCTGCTCATATGCTTCTTTTTTCATTAGTATCACACGTTTAGTTTTGTCTGCTTAGGGTTATCTGTCTTTAGCTTCTTCAAGTGTCTGTCAGTCTGTTTCTAGCTTGTAGAAGCCCTGAAGATACCTGAATAGGCGAAAATTTGGCATGTAATCTGCATGATTAAGTGAATTATTGAAATAATACAAGACTTTGAGGCCTTGCATTCTATCTATATTTCAATAGTCTCTTCCTTAAAACTTGTTTAGTAAATATATATATATTTTTCTTACTTCCCATATTTGCATTTTTTGGAATGTAACTCGTTAACAATAGAAATTATTGTTAATCTTTGATACAGATTCCAAATAATTAAATGTAATATTCTATTATTTACACATCCTACCAGGAAATAAATTGTTTGTAATTTCTGTGATAAAGAAGTATTGATATCAGCTAAAAAATATATACTCCTTAATTATGTGGTAACTTATTATTTGAAACTAATTAAACAATTCCATACAAAATCGATAAAAAATCATGGAACGCTTCATTAAAATAGGCTGAAATGTTTCATCCTAATATCACTGCAATAAGTTGAGTTTCTTTAATTTTATTTTTGATTATTGATACAAATATGATCATTTTAATAAATTTAATCAAATATATTCTTTTAATACAACATCCTTCTTTAAAACATTTTTTTTCCTATAAATATGATTCATCGAAATATTTGCTTTGCGGTAATAAATATTTTTTTTTCTTAATATTGGATATGATTCGACTAATAAATAAACATAACTGGTGTTCAGTATGTAGTTACTAATCTTTTTTTTTTTGATGAAGAGCTAACAGTCTGAATTTAAATTTTATTTTTTGAATCAGTAATACATTAGAAATGTTAAATATTAAATAATTATGATTAAAATTGTTTTTTATTTACAATTTTTATATAACTACGTATTGATTTTTTTTTTTTCATTTTGTTATTCATGGATTTTCAGCTACAGGCAGGTAACAAAGATCTTCAATCTCGTGTGGTATTCTTGGAAGATGCATTAGATAAAAAATCAAAAGAGCTTGATGGAATTCGCTCGCAATGCGAAACTTTGACCAAAAATATTTCATCCTTATTGAAAACTGCTCAAAATGAAATTAAGCGAAAAGACAACAAAATAAATGAGTTGAATAAGTTGTGAGTATATTTAATTTATATGATAGAAATACTATTGAAATGGTTTGTCTTTCATTTCACTTCTTTCACATTAGTTTTATTTTAATATTTTATTCTTTATCCATTAACTTATTCATATGTTTTTAGGGTTCTTGAATTGAAAACTGAAGTATTAACTCTGAGGAAAAGAAAGTATGATGCTGTGAAACCAGTTCAAGATGAAGAGCCCGCATTTAAACAACAGAAGTTAGACAACTCTCCATCCGTTAAATCTGCTATTTCACAGTTCTTTTGTAATCCGGAAATAGTCGAAAAACCTACTAACATGCAAGAAACCAACGATTCAGAAATGGTCGCACCAGAAAAACAACATGCTCCTGATATCAAAATCCACACGGTGTACTCACAAAGAATGTACAATAAAATTTATAACATCGGCAAACCGGAATCTAAAATCAAGAACCAGAGTTTAGAAACTAAAAATGATAATCTATCTTTGGATAATAAGGTTGAAGAAAATGTAAATAGTAAATTAGAAGATAATAACATATCAGTTACCAAACCAAAAAGTTCAAAAGAAGAATGTGGTAATGAAAAACTGAATAACCCCACTTTAAATTCACAAGAAAAAGAAACAGAAGTTGACACAATTAAAAACAGTGATAATGCTTCTAGTGTTAAATACTCCACACCACTTTTTAATCTCTTCAGCAATGAAAGTTTAAGCATAGATAGTAAGAAAGCAAGCGTTGAATCAAAACCTAATGAAATAGAAAAAAACCTATCTGTTTCAATTTCTGGACCAAAGCGTAATGAAATAAACAAAGAAGTGAGCAGTCATAACAGTGGCGAATCGCCTAGAAGAGAAAAATCGTCAGCTAATAATATTAGTGATCAAAAATTTAAAAATAATAACCCTCCCCAAGAAAATAAACCTGTTATTATTTCCCGAATGAACAGGTCATCTAACTTTCCGAAAAAAACTGACAGTTTCAAATCAAAAGATGTCTGTATAAAACGTTACTCCCAAGATTGTAAAGTTTCTTCGGTTGTCAAAAAGGATAATGTATCTACTCAGGAAAATTTAAAAATTTTAGAGAAAACCGATGTAGTTACAGATAAAATTCATAGCCACAGCAGTGAAAAGTTAATCGCCAGCAGCAAAGAAAACGTAAAAAATAGCCAGTTTTCCTCAAGCTTTTGTTTGAAGAAGTCAAAAAAATCAATTAAAAGCGTGATCTGTCCGATATCTGGGGAATGGGCGAAAAATACTGAAGCGCTCACCCATAGCAATGTAGTTGAAATGGATGTAACCAAGAAGGGTTCACCGAGTAGCAAAACTGGAAAGGAGGATTTGGACATCATGGAACACTTGTTCGGCAGTCCCCTTAAATGGACAGACAATTCTATAGATGATAGCAGACCGGTGGAAAAACTTAGTCCGCCAGCAACTGCATTTGAAGATTCCTGCAGTGCTCACATAGAAAATTTAAAATTTAAAGAAACAAGAAATAATGTTACTGAAGTTTCCGAGACTAAGATAACTGAGTTATCTTTAACGAAAAAGTTCAGTTATACTGAAAGAAAATGTTACTTTCAGCCAACAGAAGTCGACAATGAGCTACCCAAATTCGACATTGAAAAGAAATCTGATATTAGTTTATCGAAGGAAGTTTTGAAACAGTCAAATATTACTACTCATTGGCCGTTTAAGAAAACTAATAATGAAATACCATCTAAAAGCAGACAAATAACTAGTCCGACTTTCTCAACTTTTGTTAATACTGAGTCGACGTCAGAAGCGTGTGATGTGCCACCTTCTTTAAAAAGTAATCCGAATACTTTGGAAATTGTAAATCCATTTAGATCGCCTAAGTATAATGATTCAGTACTTGGACAATTCGATGACACTACTCAGCTAATAAATGCTTTAGCTAAGGATCCATCTAAACTCTCGCCCATCCACACTCCTAAAAAAGAAACTAAATTGGAAGATGCTAATACTAAAACGCAGCCTGAATCGGCGGAAAATTGCGCTGTCAAGCCGGTGGCAATACCTGTTGATAAAAAGATAATTTCATCTGATGTTGAAGAAATAAAATCAACCCATGAGGAACCAACACCTCCAGTTGCCAAAAAGAGAGTGGTACCTGTTACAGAATCTCCACTCGCCAATAAAAAACCTTCCATGAATAACTTGGTCGATAAGAAAACATCAGATAATAAACATCGCATTTCAACAGTAGAAAAGAAGTCATCCATTCCTGCTTCTGTGATATCGTCTGTGGAGAAAAAATTGTCATTTCCCTTTTCGGTGCTGTCTCCTGTTGATAAAAAATTTGAAAAGAAAACGATTCTTCTCGAGCAGCCTGTAAATATACTCTGTCCGAGGAAAACCCCTCGCCAGGTCAGTAGTTGTCGACAAAATATTTTTTCAAAGAAACAAAATTCGGACAAAGATTCAAACAAGAATAACAAGGATGAAAGCAACTCGATCAAATCTCCTTCCCCTGTGATCGAAAATCGATCAAAAACGGACTCAACAAGGTCAACTCCAGAAACAGCTGCTTCAGTCAACACTAAGAACTTGGAAGATGATAGAAGTAATATTAAGAATCATAATGTAATTAATAATATTATTTCAAAGTCGGAAAATAATAGGAGTTCAAAAAGCCCAGGAAACAGTAAAAGAGGGAATAGTAAATCTGTTAGTTCTTCCAGCTCAGTTTCCGAAGACAGGAAGTCTATTCCCGCGAAGACTTCATATAAGAAGGATCGTTCTCCAATTAAAGAGAAAAGTAAACATTCCTCTTCAAGAAAAGAAAATATTCCCCATAGGAGAGATCATAAATCCCCCTCTGTAAAGGAAAACTCTCCATTGAAGTCGAGAACGGACCATAGACAGGTTCGAAGAGATCTTAAACAAGAAATTTTCAAGCGCCCGATATATCGGAGGGAATCCTTTAAGAGGCCTAATTGTTTCTTCAGGCAGAGTAGCGTAGAGCGGAAAATTGCCAAAGACTTGAGGCATTCCTCGAAAAATAGGAGCTTACCAGTGAAAAACGGCGGAAGCCTTTCTGAAAGTAATAGATCAAGTAGTTATAAAGCAAGCAAAAGTAGTTTCAGTCCCAAATCCAGCGACTCGAAAGAAAGGGAGCCCTTATCTTATTCAAGTAGAACACCTTTGATTTCGAGGTCATCGAGGATATCCTGGTCTTCGAGTACAAGTGTGATCGTTTCTACTAGACCTTCGAAAGTACAGTCCCAAAGTGAATTCCCCGGTGCTCCTTCCCCTTCTGAGATGAAATGGATCCTAAGACCGATCGATTTCGATCAAAGTCCTTCTAGTACTTTAAAAGAATCCAGTATAAAATCTATATCAGAGACTAGTATGAATACATCGGTATCAAGTTCAAAAACTGAACATGAAACTCCAGTTAGTAAGTTTTTACAAAGTACCGATTCATCATCGACTACTCCGGAAAGAAGTTCGCCTGGAAAGGCTATTGTAATTGTAGCAGAAAGAAGGCCTATAAAATTTGGATCGAATAATTAATGAAGGTACTTTATTGTTTTATTTTATTTTTTTGTATAATAGCGTACACCGAACCAAAACCATGTTCCGCCTTAAGGGTGTCGGTCGCTATGAACATTTTGGATAGAAAAGGTAAAGGTATGTTTTTATTAGATTGTTCTATGAATGAATTCCACACTGAAAGTATTGCAACACTTCAGAATATTAAATTAAACTTTTTCTATAGAAATAAACCTATTAATATCCTAAGTAATAATGTAAGTAAAATCTTCTCTTGAATCTAGAGTTCCACCTGGACTCTGATTTTTTTTTAGGTTAGTTATTATTCAGTTGCATATTAGAATCCTGCTTATCCATCCTAATCAGTCCTGAGACATCGCAGGTTAATCCAGATTGTAATGTTAAAAAAAAAAAAAAAAAAAAAATACTCCAGTATTTTCATTATACTTAATTACTTGTTAAAATTTATATTTATAAAAAATCAATCTTAGAGGTCATACGTTTATTAGTTTTTCGATGGTTAACTTCTAGAATCTTGTAAGTACATAGAAATAGAATCAGATTTTAGAAGTTATTATCATCGATATGATGATGTTAAATTTATTGAACCAATTTAATTTATCTTTTAATGAAATTACTTTTTAATAAATGATTTAATTGAAATTTTACAGTTTAATAATTTCTAAATAACAGAATTATTCAGAGTGATTAATTTGAATTAATTGCTGTTGGAAGTTGTTTGTATTATATACAGTGTTCGAGAAAACTACTTTAATTGAATGAATACACCTTAAAATTAACAGCAAATCTACAATTTAATAAATTAGTATATTCTCATTTAAAAATATTTAATTTCTTTGTATAAAAATCTTTTTTCTTTTAAAGTAGGTGTTTTGCTATTTTTGTTATTATTTATGTGTTATAATGTATTACAATAATTATAATGTTATAATTATAAATATTACACTGTATTTTTGGAGGTCTAATTTTTTGTTTTAAAAAAATGTTCTTGTCCTTTGTATCAATTATTTATTTTTATTTTTTATTCGAATTACAGGTGTATTTGATTAATCTTAGTTTGGATTACTGAAATTGCTCTAAATTCGGAAAATCTATTACTTTTTAATTAGTTACCTTTTTTTTTTTACCATAGCGTTACTTGGTATTTTCAGAAATTAAAATAAAAGTTCGAAGGCTTGTACCGATACTGCAAAAACTTGAAGGAATTCATTATATTTATCTTCATTTTTTTTTATTTATTTTTTTATTCACATTTGTTATTCAAATGTGTTACACAAATGTCAACAAGATATTTGTTTTGTTATTCTGTCAAATTTTGCAAGTTAGCGAAGTCTCGTTATAACAACTTTCTATACTTTCAATGAAATTTTAAGGCCCATCCATACTTTCCGGTCTTATTTCACAGAATTTTATTGAAAATTGTTTGCTATATGCATTGATCGACAAGAAAATGGTAAAAGGTCTTAAAGTTTTGTACACCTTGCTAGCCGACCATTGAACAACCCTCTCCAGTTTTATGAACAATGATTTGCATAATATGACTGCGCTTAGCTTTTGCAGTCATTTATTCTATAAAAAGTATTATCGAATTTCTCTGTTTCAGTTTTCTCAGTGATTCCTTAAAATATTCTTCTTTAAATCATAAACAAAATGTCTTAAATCCTATTAGTTCAACTACATCAAATGGCTAAATTTTTATTAAACAATTTTTGTTCTGAATTTTTTTTCTGGTGTCCGGTAAGGGTAGTTTTTTTATTGAATCGGAAGGTTTGGATGGTTCTTTAGTAGGAATAATTTAGTTCTGATGATGGTGAAAATTAGGAAATTTGCTAGTTTTGTTATGGGGAAAAAATGCTTTAAATTTTTTTGTTATCGGCTGATTAATCCAAATCGCCGGCTAAGCAGGGTTCTACTATTGTTCAATGCTATTGATTGGTAACCATTTAATTTTTTGTTTTTCGTGAAATTATTTAATTTTTCTGGACTAATCAGATTTGAATATTGAAATTTCATAGTAACTTATTCCATCATATTGCCTTAAAAATAAGTTATAAAGCTTCTGTAATTTTTTAAAAATAAAAATTCAGTGAAAATATCCTAAATAGAAGTATTTACCTTAATATATGGGTGCTGCAATACTTTCAACCTATCCTAAGAAACTATTTTATGAGAACAAAATATTATTTGCTTAAATATTCTTTATTTATGTAATTTAATTTACTGATTCTGCCCATTAGTTTGTTAATTTTTTTAATGCAATTATGATCACTGTATTGAATTTAAACTATTGATTTATGAATTAATGCCAATTCTAGCCTTTTTGATGAATCTCTTATTTAGTTTTTTGGAGAAGCCATAATTTCCATTTAATTTAATATCGATCTTTGGTAACTTGTGGGCATTATCATTTTATAATTTCTTTTTTTTTTAATTTTTTAATTCGTTAAAAGAAAAAAATGTTCGGGAAATAATTATTTACCGTATCAATTATTTACAATGGATTTATAAATAGACTAGTTTTATATTGTATTCTATATGTATTTTCTTTTGTATATATACATGTAAATATGTGAATAGCTTTTATATAGTATGTATAATAATATGGGAATTTTCAGATAAGGCATTGTATTATTTAATTATTTATTTATTTTTATAAAACTTTATTTAGATTAAGTTAAAATATTGAGAATAGGTGCAATGTTTTATGTACAAGAGGTTGAAAGTACTATTTTATTTAAATATAAAAAAGGTATTTTATTAATAAATAAAACAATTTAAAACAAAACACTTTTACTTTTTTTTTT
Organism: Aelia acuminata; assembly: GCA_911387785.2. NCBI lineage: Eukaryota > Metazoa > Arthropoda > Insecta > Hemiptera > Pentatomidae > Aelia > Aelia acuminata. The sequence goes on from OU426978.1 coordinate 224,629,588, forward strand.
TTTTTTTTAATAAATTTCTAATCTTGTTCATTTAGTGTCTAATTTACTTATATACTCCAACTTGCATCCCTTTAATATTGTCTTCTCGGTACTGCTGTATGCGTAAGAAACATGGAGTGTCGCAAAAATTAACGCACAGAAATTGCAACTTGAGGAAAATACCTTGAAACCATTTCTAATAAAGAATTAGGACAGAGGGCAAAACTTCAAAAAAAGAAAATATATTGATCACATTCTTAGGAAGCAAAAAGCTTACGATTGATTGGTACGCACAATTTTGAATAATAATAATAGTAAAGGCTTCACAAGTAGTGACGCAACCAGAGTTACTGGGGGGGGCTTCCATCATTTTATTGAATTTTTGAAGAAAATGTCCCACAAAATGTACTGGGGTCTTTATATTATAAGTTATTTTGATCTCATTTTTTAAAATAAAAATATTTAAGTTTTCTACAGTTTTCCCAAATGAGTCCAAAACCAAGTATATGGTTACCACCAGGAATCACCAAAGAAATTCCCAATCCTGTTGAAACAGTTACTGTTTGGCCTTACAAATTTTAAAAGGTTTCGGATTTTACTTATCTGGGATTTGTGATAACCCAGGATAATAACCCCGATATTGAAATTAGAAGAAGAATAACAGCTAAGAACAAATGATACTTTGGGTTAAGAAAACAGCTGAGCAAGCGGATAATCTCCAGGCAGACCAAGCTCCACCCCGTACATTTTTATGGATCCGAATGCTGAACAACTTCAAAAGCCACTGAAAAGGAGCTCCTTATTTTTGAAAGGAAAGTTCTCCGACATATATTTGGAGGTATAAAAGTTGGAGAGGAATGGGGACGATGCAAGAACCAAGGAGCTGTACAACACTTTTGGAGATGCTGACATCATAAGAGTAATGAAGTTGAGGCGCTTGAGATATGCAGGACATATAGCCAGAATGCCTGAAGGAGAAATGCCTAAAACGTTGCTCACTGTGCCGATGCATGGAAAAAGAAGAAGAGGGAGACCATAGCTGAGGTGGTCTGATGAAGTGGCAGGAGATGCTCGTAACATCGTAGGAGTTTGGAACTGGGTGAGGTCGGAACAAGACCGTGACGTTTGGAGGAAGCCAAGACCTCTAACCGGATTGTAACACCATGAAAAGATAATGAAATATACATTTTTTCCCCATAAAGTGCCAAAGGGTCCCTTAACTAGTCATAAAAGCATGCACACTTAAGTGGATATTTTGAGAGAGAGTTTTGGAAATTTTTTAGAAATTTATCGTTTTTCATGAGTGTGAAAAGAGAGATACAATCAAACTTCAAAATTATGTTTAAGTATAAAAAGAAGAATATATTAAAGATTTATATTTTAAATGATCTATTTAAATTAAAAAAGAAAAAAACAATTTTTAAAAAATTCACAAATTTTTAATAATAAACAGTTATGCACAAAGTAAACAAAATAGGGAGAATCATCACAGATGTGGACCTGCCTTTCATTGCTCTTTAAAATTTTCACACAGCGCATACTAACGCTCACAACTTGAGTCTCAGTCCTTACAAAATTGATTTTTTTCATTATTTGTAGGGAATGAAGTTATAGGGAGTGAGGTTTTGAATGTTTCCATGCTTTGTGTTGGAGAGGCTACAGATTTTCTCACCTTAAAAATATTTCATGCTATGTGCACCTCTATGTTCTCATGTACTAATTATGATTAATGAATTTAAAGCTTTACTTGATTAATACAAGTATTTTAGGGAATTAGAAAGTATAGAAATACTCTTAGAACTTCCTACAAAAATAATTTTCTTCATGCTACATATGTTGTCTGATAGAAGCAAAACTAAATTAGTCTGGCTATGTTGTAGCTGCGTTCCTTCAAATTTGTCAAAATGTGAAATACACTTTTTCCTGGTTTTGGAAGGCTATTTAAAAAATTTGTTGGGAGTGAAAAAAAAACTGTGACAAAAAGAATACTTATCAGGTGTGTGGTTAAAGGATTTTATTTTCATGTTCTACCGAGGTATTAACGAAAAGAGGAGTACCCTGGAGGCAAAAATGATTTTTCTGATGATAAATCCATTCAGTTAATCTAAAATAAAAATTCGAGATTTTCCATACCTAGCCTATGTGACAAGTGTAGGGAGGGAGAATGAACGTAGTTAACAAGTTTTTATTGTGAATCTTATCAACTTTTGTCCTCAGATTATGGGCTCCATATAGCAGACAGCTTGTTTTATTCTCCAATTTTTTTTTACTTTCTATGACAAATAGTTTAGGCTAAAGTTTTAATTACCGGCTAATTTAATTATCCATGGTACTGATTGCAACTGTGATAAAACTAAATAAAAACTTTAAGAATAACAATCCATCAAAAATCCTTCATATTTTCGTATTACCAATGGACAGGGGCGGATTTGAACGAAATTCGGTGGGGGGGGGTCACGACCCAAGAATACAAATACAAAAAAAAAAATGCAATTGCCAAAATATTTTAGGGGGGTCTTGACCCCTGGACAATGGAAAACAATTTAGAGAGATTAGAGAAAGAATGCGAGAATTGCGTGCTGCTCAAAACGTTTATCGATAGGAAAAAACAAATGGCAACCATGTAAACTTCAATGAATTTACTTTAATTACTATCTTCTTCCTAACTATTGATCTAAATAAAGAAATGTTAACTTTCAATACCTGAGAAGAAACCACTGTCACCTTGGTTTTCTAAAAAATACTGAAGCGCTCGAAATTTGAAATTTTAGTTCCAATTTATTGTCGCCCGCTATTACAAAATCCCTTCGATCGATTCCCATTTACCTATATTTCAAATATATAGTAAGGGAAAGTGTTGCGATCGTGAAAATTTTCAACTTCCGGTTTTCAACTGAAATACACGTTTTAGGGCCTATTCACACTATCCGCTCCACTCTCGCTCCGCTCCCGGTCCACTCTCGCTCTACTCCATTCGCACTAGCGCTCCGCTCCCGCTCCACTCCCGGTCCGCTCTCCTAATGTCTTACCATATTCACACTATATAATTTTACACCGTTCAATTTTGAAAGGTTTAAGCTATTAAAGCCATTAATAATCGTAGTTGTCTGTATTCGGATTTTAATTAATGATTAACTTTCAGTTATTTAGGTATTAATTTATTCTTCAATTTTACGGCCAAAAAAAAAATCAATTTTTCGTTTGTAGAAATAGCTGGTAAGTGTACTTTCTTGATGAAGAAGATAATATTATCAAAAAATATAATAAGAAGAATATATTGCAACACAATGATAATTAATAATAATAATTATAAATTAATTTAATTAATGGTGAAGAAATAATTTAATTTTTTTTCGGAATGTATTCGAATACGCTTGAAAATTTTTAAGTTGAAATCGGCAAATGCTACAAATTTACCGATTGTGTTCTCTTCTTTTCCTGATTAATATTTTAATTATTTTTTGCTTTAATATATTTTTTTGTTAATGATCTGACATTTTTCATAATATACTGCATTTTTATTCGTTTCAAATTAAACGTTATTTTATAATAGCAATGAGTATGTAGTCAATAAATAAATCGATGACCATTTTTTACGAGTACATTAATTCATAGCAAAATATATCTCAAACATAACATGAATTTTTCACGTTGAAAAACCGCGCGTATTGTTGGTGATTTTTACTTTCACTTACCTATATATGAAATATATAGTAAGTGGAAGTATTGCGATCGTGAAAAATTTCGACTTCCGGTTTTCAACGGAAATACACGTTTTGGGGTCCCCTGAGTCGAAATGACCAAGTACCGCGAAATGGTCTGTGTGTGTGTGTGTGTGTGTCTGTGTGTGTGTGTGTGTGTGTGTGTGAACAGACTAGCTCAAAAACTATAAACCGTGCGATCCTGAAATTGGGTATTTAGTGTAGGTATATGCCCGCGATGTGACAGCATAAATTTCATCAAAATTACTTAAAGGGAGGGGGTACTTTACTTAATAACTTTTTAGTTTTTTTTCGATTTTCTCAAAAACGGCTCTAACGATTTTGATTAAACTCAGTATTTGATGTAATAATATGCCCGAGATACGACCGTAAAAATTTCATCAAAATTGATTAACCGGAGGGGGGACTTTACTTAATAAATTTTATAACATTTTCACGTGTTTTTTTTATTTACTCAAAAACGGCTTTAAAGATTTTGATCAAACTGGGTATTTGATGTATTTATATGCCCGAGATATGATTGTTAAAATTTCATCAAAATTGATTAACCGGAGGGGGGACTTTACTTAATAAATTTTGTATAATTTTCACGGGTTTTTTTATTTACTCAAAAACGGCTTTAACTATTAACAAAAATAAGATATGAATGTAGAAAAATGTGTGAATTTGGGAAATGATATTTAGCAAAACACGTCAAGTTCTAATCTAAGTAAGTTGGTAAGTGAAAGTTGTGTGTTGCGCACGCACCAGATTTTTTTTTATCATTTCAAGCGTATTCTAATACATTCGGAAAAAAAATTTAAATTATTTCTTCACCATTAATTAAATTAATTTATAATTATATATATATATATATATATATATATATATATATATATATATTTTTTAAATTTGAACTTTTTTGGCCGTAAAATTGATGAATAAATAAATACTTTAATAACTGAAAGTTAATTATTAATTAAAATCCAAATACAGACGGCTTCGATTATTAATGGCTTCAATCGTGAACGGTGTAAAATTATATAATGTGAATATGAAAAGACTTTAGGAGAGTGGAGCGGGAGTGGAGCGAGAGTGGAGCGGGAGCGGAGCGAGGCCGGACCTGTGCCAATATTGTGATTAACCTCTCTCTATTCCTCTGTAGAATAGTTTGCCAGTGAGACCGGACCTGGAGCGGAGCGGGAGCGGAGCTCTAGTGTGAATGGGGTAGAGCGAGAGCGGACCGGGAGTGGAGCGAGACCGGAGCGGTACCGATAGTGGAATTCTCTGTCTATTTCTCTTTAGAATATTTGAGCGGACCGGGAGTGGAGCGGGAGCGGAGCGATAGTGTGAATCCGCCCTTAGGGTCCCCTGTGTCAAAATAACAAAGTCCCCCGAAATAGTGTGTCGGTGCGTGTTCGTATGTATGTGTAAACAGACTAGCTCAAAAACTATAAGCCGTACAAAACTGAAATTGGGTATTTGGTGTGAGAATATGCCCACGATGTGCCAGCAAAAATTTAATCAAATTTGGTCAAACGGAGGTGGAGAAAAGAATTTTTTCTATTTTTTGCGTTTTTCTCAAAAACGGCCCTAACGATTTTGATTAAACTCGGTATTTGGTGTAAGTATACACTAGCGATGTGACAGTATAAATTCCATCAAAATTGATCTATTGGAGGGGCACTTTACTTAATAAATTTTGTCCCATTTTCACGTGTTTCTTTTTTTTTTTTTTACTCAAAAACGGCTTTAAAGATTTTGATCAAACTTGGTATTTGATGTATGTATATAACCGCGATGTGACAGTCAAAGTTTCATCAAAATTGATCAATTGGAGGTGGTACTTTATTTGTAGAATTTCGTGTACTTTTTACTTTCTTCTCGATTTTCTAAAAAACGGCTTTAACAATTTTGATTAATTTCGGTATTTGGTGTATTTATATACCCGCGATGTGACAGTCAAAGTTTCATCAAAATTGATCAATTGGAGGGGGCTCTTTACTTAATAAATGTCCCATTTTCAGGTGTTTTTTTCTTTTATTTACTCAAAAACGGCTTAAATGATATTTTTTAATTAATTCAATTTTAGTTTAGAAACTTTAGTTCCATAATAAAGTTCTGAAGTTTTTATAAGTGAAATAACTTGCACTACAGGCATGGGCTTCAAGATACTACAAGCACATTCATTAATTCATATAATTATATTGACATATAAGCGTTGAGGACAGGTTTATTTTTTATCCTCATTATTTATCATCATTATAATAGTGCAATCAATTTTTACATGAGGGGAATGATTACTTTAACAAAAAAATCTGGTGCATGCGCGCAACACACAACTTTCACTTACTAACTTACTTAGATTAGAAATTAATGTGTTTTGTTAATTGCCACTACCTTAAGTTACACATTTTTCCTCATCCATTTCTTATTTTTGATTTCATTTTCTCAAAAAAAATATATAATTTTTTTTTATTATTGATTAAAAGTATTTACTTGTAATTATTCGGCAATGCCACCATGCTGCTCCAAGTCGTCTGATTTTATAATTCTCTATTTACTTGCTGAATATTTCATTTAGTTACTATGAAACAAATAATTTCCATTAAATTATTTTTCATATATTATTATTATATTTAGAACAGAACGGCTTTGATTATAAACAATGGTCTGTCATTAAAGGCGTACTCCGCATGCTTGGGCTCAACGTGTTTTATGAGTTGACTGAATATTTTTCTTTTTTTCTCCTCTCTATGTTTACTTGAATTTTATCATATCTTAAGTATATTTAGCCATATTTATTTTTAGGCGAAACGAGAGACAGTTAATTTCTCCATATAAACAAAAACAAAGGGACTTTATAGGAAACAAAAAAACAAACAAATAGGCCCCCAAAAAAAGCCCCCTCGGAATATTTTAATAATGATAAAGCGTACCTGATAATAAAGAACACCTAATTTTCATTAAACATGACGAATTTGATAAAAATCGTTAAAGTTTTTGAGATCATCGAACAAAAATAAAAATAAACGCGAAAATAATACAAAATTTATTAAGTAAAGTCCCCCTTCCGGTTGATCAATTTTTACAGTTATATCTCGGGCATATAAATAGATCAAATACCCAGTTTGATCAAAATCGTTAAAACCGTTTTTAGTAAAAAAACACGTGAAAAGGATACAAAATTTATTAAGTAAAGTCTCCCCTCCGGTTGATCAATTTTGACGAAATTTTTACAGTCATATCTCGGCCATATAAATAGATCAAATACTCAGTTTAATCAAAATCGTTAAAGCCGTTTTTGAGAAAATCGAAAGAACGTAAAAAGTTTTTAAATAAAGTACCCCCTCCCTTTGACCAATTTCAATGAAATTTTTGCTGTCACATCGCGAGCATATACATACACTAACTACCAAAACAAAGGTTCGCACGGTTCATAGTTTTTGAGCTAGTCTGTTAACATACATACACACACACACACACACACACACACACACACATACCATTTCGCGGGACTTGGTTATTTTCACTCAGGGGACCCCAAAACGTGTATTTCCGTTGAAAACCGGAAGTCGAAATTTTTCACGATCGCAATACTTCCACTTACTATATATTTCATATATAGGTAAGTGAAAGTAAAAAAAAAAAGTTATAGCGAAGTATTCATGGGCTGGAAAAGTTTTCCTTATGACGGGATATATTTGATGAACCCTCTATTATTTATATTAATTGACAAATGATGTTCTATTTATTAATTTAAAATATTTTTGTTTGATGAAAAGAGATTACTCATGGCTGGGAATCGAACGCGGGTTCCGCAATTCCTTCATTTAACTTGTACAGCCCCCTTATATTTCACTATAACACGACGAGATCGGTGTGTAGAAAGGGTCTGTAAACGCCGGCAATGCGGATACCCGGGTTTGAGTCATCGGGTCATTATAAATCTTTTCTCTTAATATTTTTTTTTTAAATAACCAGCTGACCCATGCGATGCATTCGCACTTTAACATACTTAAATCCCACTTACTTAAAGTACACACCGTATATTTAGTACCGTATAGTGCGTATTTAGTGCGTCATGGGCATAGGCGAGGGTTGAAGTTAAGAAAAGATGTGTTTAAATTGTCGATTACTTAGTTTTTGAGGTACTTTTCTGTTATAGTCACGCCCAGAGAAAATGTTTTTAATTTAGTTAGTACATTGCTGTAAATAAATAAAACACATGCTTTCTGAATAAAACACTTTACATGAAATTTAATTAAATTATTTATTTTCATTTTAGTATAAACATTGAAAAAAAATTATATGTTAGAAATGCCATTGTAAAAATCTTTAATATCTTTCAATATTTCATTAAAAAGATCTTTTTCTGCTAACCTTTGGCGCCACATAAATCCCGCTAAATAACATTTAAAAAAATTCCTTCTAGCCCTCCTTTGTTCCCCCCTTTAATTTTACCTTTGAATGTTAACTTCATCTCATGGTTATTTTTACATGTTCTCATTTCAGGAATAATATTATGCTTTTGATAAAACCTTACCGCAATTTCCTCATCCAAAATATTCCTAAAAATATTTTTTAAATTATACTGATACTCAACCATATTTAACGTGATTAAATATCTAGTCAAAAGAAATGATTCGGCACTGAATTGTTTTCTCCTGACAGTGTTGCCAGTAAGCGAACAGTTGTGAGGGTAACTCTTAGTTACCTCCCTAGCAACACTGGTGATAACCCTACTTCTCTTTAAAGCAATGTACTAACTAAATTAAAAACATTTTCTCTGAGCGTGACTATAACAGAAAAGTACCGTTTTTGAAACATAAGTTTAAGGTGTTTACATATTTACATAGTATTAACGTGTTTGCAGGACCTCTTTGAACACAATGGTTGAAGGTGCGGTACGGTCATCTGTGATTGTTGGTGGGTTTGATTTACACAGTCATAGATGTCACTGAAAGAAAACGCCACATACTTAAATACAGATAAATGTTTGAAGAAAAGCGAGTGCGCTGATTGACTGAAATCGCATGTTTTTTTCTTGTAATTTGCAAACGACGGCGACAAAGGAAAAGAGTATGGGCGGGCGCAAGCAACGATGCTGCTTCTTTACAGGAACTAGAGAAACGGGGATAAAAGCGGGGCCATAACCAGGGATTCATAGGGTTTTTTGGCGTTTTTAATTTATTTTTCCATAATTAAAACCCGATTGAGCAAAAAATCATTTGAAAAATGTCTAATAGGTATTGCTCGGTCCCTCAGTGTTTAATTAAAAAATCAAAAGACCTGTCATTCCATTTATTTCCAAAAAATAAAAAGCTTTTTAAAGAGTGTATTCTAAAATTAAGAATAGATAAGCCTATTTCGAAACATATGACGATATGTAGTCTTCATTTTGAAGAAAGTGACTATATTTATCCAGGTAAATATTAGTATGTGACATTTTATTATTCCAAAATGTTGGTTTTATGCAAATAACATTGGGACCATAATGTCATATTTGTTTTTCTCTTTTAATTTTCCCCATTTTTTGTCTTACATCCGTTGTTGTTAATTGCGAAGCCTGAAAGTTTTGACAAATAAATAAATAATATGACAAAGAATCTAAGCTGTCATAACAATGATTGTATGAATAGGTAATTAATGTTATTACTAACCGTAAAACGTAAAGTTACAATGATATGTTTGCATTTACCTGAACTACCAGCTTTACACATACAATGACCAGAAAATTGCTTATTATTATTAATAAATTTGATTTCCACTTTTATTTGATGGGGCAGTCCTTTAAGATTGCTAGTTTGAAGGCACAATGCTTGTAAAATAACTGTTTTTTTGCTTTTAGATATTATTCCACAAGTAATTATGTGGTTTGCATCAAGGGTAGCCTGCCCTTCAATTAATAGTCTTTTAAAATTACCAATTATCTCTATCACATCAACTATGTCTATCCCCGTTCTTTCCGACATTTTGCAAAACTACTAGCGCACCCTATTGTCGATTGCGCCCGCCTATACATCCATGTTCGTCTCGACAAACTGAAAAAAATGATACCTTCGAAAAAGCCCTGTGACCATTTTTGCTAAGAATTTAAGAGTTTTGCGTATGAAGGGGTTAATCGAAGAATGTATATGATCGAAAATATTCTCCTTGAAAAGATTGACACCATTTAGAAATCTCTACGACCATTTTATTGCAAAAACCGCGTTTTTGCGCTCATAACTCGCAATCAAAGGCGAAATGATTGGTTTGTATATTTTTCCGGTGTTGCGGTTAAGGAAAGCTTTAAATTGATGCCTCATTCATTGAAGTATTATGGAAGTTATGGCGTACCGACAAAAAAAAGGCTTTGAGAAATAATATATTATATGATACTAGCTGTATATACCGGTTTCACCCGGAGAATTTCATTTTTTAAATCTATAAACTGAGACTTTTATCGACTCAAACGGTCGGTTTTATAAAAACCAATGCAAAGCGAGATCAAAATGATTATTATAACAATAAGGAATATATCCAGAGATCGGCTAAAGTTGTGCGATTTTAATATGGACAGGTGTTCGCACCTGGTCTGAAAGAACCACTGAGAATTTAGGACAAACGGTATGGATTCCTATAAAAAACAAACAGAATTTCATCTTTATATACTTACATTATAGCTGTATATCCCGGTTTCACACGGGGAATTTGATTTTTCTAAAGAAACGGTCGATTTCGTAAAAAAAAACATTGTAAAGTGAGATCATTATGATTTTTATAACAATAAAGAATATCAGCTGAAGATCGGCTGAAGTTATGCATTTTTATTATTGACAGGTGTTCGCACCTGGTCTGAAAGAACCACTGAGCGAAATTTGGAGAACAGAGAATATCAGCTGAAGATCGGCTGAAGTTATGCAATTTTAATATGGACAGGTGTTCGCACCTGGTATCAAGAACCACTGAGCGAAATTTGGAGAATTTAGGACAAACGGTATGGATTTCTATAAAGAACAAATAAACAAACAAACAGAATTTCAACTTTATTTATATAGTTGATGATAAATATATCATCTTCAACCAATGAAAATATTTTCCTTTGTCATACCGGTTGAATTAACACTGAAATATTTCTTTCTAAGTATTAAAATAAATAAATAAATGAACTGTCCAGAGACTTTTGACCGATACTGTATGTTTTAGAACTTTCCTTTAGTGAATAACTTTATGTTTATTTACTACATGATAAAGGCCCCATTAGCGGGTTTGCCAATAGATAAGGTTTTCCTAATTAACGTCTCGGCAAAAAACGTATCCATTTTTTAAAGTCATATTATCAGCATATATCTACTAGTTTGAGAAAGTTTTATTTTAAAGTTAAAAATATTCTGATGAAACAGAAATAATGGCGAACTACGAATAAAATTTTATAATTAATACGGTCTGAAACTTTTGCAATATGAGATATTAAACCAGGAAATGCTTTGCAGGAAATATAAAATCAGAAATTACCCATAATAGATTCATGGTTTTGTAAATTCTAGTTTTCACTTTCACTTACCTATATATGAAATATATAGTAAGGGAAAGTATTGCGATCGTTAACGATTTCGACGTCCGGTTTTCAAAAGAAATAAACGTTTTGAGGTCTCTTCAGTCCAACGAAGTCCAGCGAAATGGTGTGTGTGTGTGAACAGACTAGCTCAAAAACTATAAACCGTACACCCCTGAAATAGGGTATTTGGTATATGTATATGCCCTTGATGTGACAGCAAAAATTTCATAAAAATCGGTCGAACGGCAAAATTTATTTAATAAATTTTGTCTCATTTTTACGTTATTTTTATTTTCTTAAAAACGGCTCTAACGATTTTAATCAAACTCGTCATGTTTAATGACAATCAATTATTCTTTAATATCAGGTATGTTTTAGCATCATAAAAATGTTCTGAGGTTCTGAATATTTTTTGTTTTCCTATAAATTACCTTTGTTTTTGTTTATATGGAGAAATTAACTGTCTCTCTTTATGCATAAAAATAAGAAATGGCTAAATATGAAATATGAAAAAAAAAAAAAAAAAATGGAGTAAACTTACACAGGAGAAAAAAATAACAATAGTCCAACAATTCATGTATTCCAACAAAATATGTTGAGTCCACGCATGCGCAGTAAGCCTTTAATGATAAGACCACTGTTCATAACTAAAGACGTTCTGTTCATGGGAAAGAGTAGTCAACGTGTTTTATAACATAGATATTTATTATTAGGTGTTTCGGAATTGCACGGCACTATTTTAGGTACGTGTTCTCTAACACAAAATAAACAAAAAAGTTCATATTAACATATATCTCAAACTCATTTATTAAACAGATATCAAAGGTTAAAGATTTACTATTTATTTACTGCATTAAGACTGACTGTACAACGTTTAACGTGTTTAATACTAAATAAAAGGTTTTAATCACCTGATAAACAAATGAACGATAAGCAATGACAGTAGTTGCTCATCTGTTTGTCTAGTTCTGTGTGTTTTAGTGTGAGTGAATCTTGTGACACAGTTCAATTTATGATTATCATGGGAGATACCACAAATTTATTCACTTTTGATGAAGAAACAGACATGCTTTTAACTTATGGCGAGGTACATACAAACGGTGCTGCTGCTGTTCGAAGATATCGTAAAAAATTTCCTAACCGAAGAATACCAAATCGTAAAACGTTTGAGGCCATTGAAAGACGTCTTAGGGATAATGGTACGCTAAAACCTATAAGAGTGAACGCCGGTCGACAACGATTTTGACGAACTGCAAACGTAGAAGAAGAAATACTCGATGCTGTTCAGTTATCTCCTACTACTAGTACCAGAAGATTGTCACGTCGTTTCGATGTTTCCTCTACCAGCGTATGGCGAACTTTACGCGAACAACAATTATATCCATTTCACGTATCAAGTAGGCAAGATTTGTTACCACAAGATTATAACAAGCGCAGAAATTTCTCCCAGTGGTTAATTCGACAATGCACACGAGATCCTAACTTCCTGAACTGCATTTTGGTTACTGATGAATCTTGCTTTACAAGAAACGGGATTCTTAATTTTCGAAATACCCATACTTGGGCCGAAGAAAACCCTCATACGACTGCTGTTGGACATTACCAACATACATTCTCTTTAAATATCTGGTGTGGTCTTCTAAGCGACAAAATCATCGGCCCCTTCTTTTTGCCACCTAGGCTGTCAGGTATATCTTACTTGCATTTTTTGCAAAATAATCTGCATGATATTCTAGAAGATATTCCGCTAGGCATTAGGCAAAGGCTGTGGTTTATGCATGACGGTGCTCCAGCTCACTTTTCTCATAGTGTCACTGATTATTTAAATGCAACTTATGGAGACCGATGGGTTGGTCGAAACGGACCTGTTAAATGGCCACCACGATCTCCGGATTTAACGCCATTAGATTATTTTGTGTTGGGCTGGATGAAGTCTATGGTTTATTCTGCGGCAGTTGACACGCAAGAAGAGCTAAGAAATCGGATCGTGGAAGCCGCAGTAACTATCAACCACCATCGTGATGCTATACGAAGAGCCAGAGAAGCATGGATTCGTCGTGCTGAATGTTGCATTCAACAAAACGGAGGCGCCTTTGAACATTTACTCTAAATGTTGTAATAATAATAAATAAATAGTAATAATAAATCTTTAACCTTTGATATCTGTTTAATAAATGAGTTTGAGATACATGTTAATATGAACTTTTTTGTTTATTTTGTGTTAGAGAACACGTACCTAAAATAGTGCAGTGCAATTCCGAAACACCCTGTAATTAATTCAACGCATTATAGCTACTGAGCCACAGCAACGCTTGAATGGGACTGCTAGTATTACATAAGTTTAAACAATTAATAAGCAATGAAAAACTATTGAATAATCAATATTATACTATACTATATCATATACTATATACTTGCGTAGATACAGAATATAATGTAATAAATATTCTAAAAATCAAAAAAACTTTTTATAATTTTAGACCGATAACTCTATTCATTCGATACATCGATCGATAGCCTTGATCGATGTGCGTCGGCTCCCGAGGCAAAAGGCATTGACCATAAACTCCAGTAGGCCGTGTCCTTCGTCATCGATTAAATAATATTTTTTTTTGTCTTTCGCACGCATTTCTTGAAAATTTCTTTATCTTTTTTCTCTCAAACGATTCCTGGTTATTTCTTTATTTAGCCAATGCCAAGTGTGTTATGTCATATTTCTTTGTTTTTTCGATCTGAATCACATTATGCGTAAGATTGAAAAGGTTAGTGATGCAATGTATTGTCCAGTTTTATAATTTATATCCTTATAAAAATCATTACCGGCATATAGACATATACGTATTTTTGGGTTTAAAAAATATTTTATACCCTACTTGAGCGTATTTTAATTGTTTTGGGTGTTTTAAAATTTTTACCATCGGCAACACTGGAGTTTTTGTAAACCTTTGTTGATGATATTTTGACACTTACCTTATTTTTATCTTGTTACTGAATTTGTCCTTGATGAAAAGTTTGGAAGTAATCAATTGAAGCATCAAAACAAAGGTTTACAAAAACTCTAGTGTTGCCGATGGTAAAAATTTTAAATTACCCAAAACTATTAAAATACCCTCAAATAGGGTATACAATATGTTTAAAACCCGAAAATACCTATATGTCTTGTTTTCTTTGCACAGTACAAATATTGAAAACTTTCTTTTGGTGTTGGACCAAAGTAACCCCTCAAGTTCCAAAGTAGCCCCGGTCGACGGTATTTATTTATTACTGACGTTGTGTTTTTCTTGACATCAGTCAGGCTTTTGATACAGTTTGGCATGAAGGATTGTTTTCCAAGCTCAAAATATTGCTTCCTCCGACTTACTATTTAAATCTACTCTCTTACCTGACAGGCACTTTACTGTTAAAATAGCCAACGAACTATCCAGTATAAAAAATGATAGAGCTGGAGTTCCACAGGGTAGTATACTTGGACCACTACTTTTTAATATTTTCACAGCTGACTTACCCGAACACGAATACATCCTACTGGATACATTCACTGACGATACTGACATCAAATAGAAACCCCGATTCCATCCTTCAAAACCACTTGGATGATGTATTTAGTTGGGCTACCAGGTGAAAGGTGAAAATGTATGGTATGAAAAGTGAATTTATTACCTTCACCCTCAATCATGGTTCATGCCCACAAGTAACCTTTAATGATAACCCATTCCCTGAATCCCAAGCTGTAAGATATTTGGGACTTCACCTGAACAAGAGAATGACATGAATAACCCACATCGGACTGAAAAGGAAACAACTTAACAAACCATTTGGAATATTATATCTATGTTACTCGACTACTCGACAATATCACTAATTAACAAACTTAACATTTACACAGTACTAATAGTACCATTATGGACATACGAGATAGAATTATGGGGTTCTGCAAAACCCTCAAACATCCAAAGAATTCAGTCATTCCAGTCCAAAGTATTGAGGAAAATAGCAGACACAGCACACTAAGTGACAAATGACTTACTACACAAGGACCTGAATATCCTAACAGTCATCGATACAGCCACACAATACTACAAAAACTTCCACCAAAGACTAAATTTTAACAGGAACCCCTTAGCACAGACACTAACATCTAACATAAACCGTTACATTCTACCCCGACGACTTTTGAGGCGGTGGCCAAGAGATGTGATAACTTATATAGTTAAGTTAGCAATATATCCAGTTGGAATACCACGCATTTGCTAATTATAAAAATCAGACAAAAACTGAATACATCTACTTACATAAACCCATTGGAAATATACCTCACAGATTTTCGGCTTAGCTAAGCATTCCCACTTACAAAAAACGGGGACGATGCGCGCCACACACAACTTTCACTTACCAACCTACTTTGAGTAGAGATCGACCATATTAGTAAATGTTTAAATGCCATTTAAAATTATTTGTACAATATGAGGTATAGAATATTGTATTTATAGTAAAATTTGACAATTCTTTTCCATTTATAATTATTTGCTTGTTTTTTATGGGACATCAAAAAAATGGTTTTCATCAATGGTCAATTTTTTACGATAATAAAATATTACCCATTGAAAATATACCTCACAGATTATTTAATACTAAAAAAAAATTAATGTACTTTAAAGAGCAAATAAGTAGATGAATGTAGAAAAATTTGTGAATTTGAGGAATGGCGTTTACGGTTTTTTTTTAACGTCAAATTTTAATCTAACTAACACTAGTTGTTAAGTAATAAGTTAAGTAAATATAACTAAAAGTTGATAAGTGAAAGTTGAGTGTTGCGCTCATCGCACCAAATATTTTTTTTTTTTGCTTCCAGGGGTGCCGTCCCCCCCCCCTTCCCCTCCCCGGTGCCTAACATGGTACGCCAATAGTCCTACTCATGTAGAGTGTTACGTGACATTGGTGTGTTGCGTGAAGGATTAATCTAATTAATTAGTTCTCAAACAAGGTTATAATTATAACGCATTATGGAAATTACTCATGAATACGAGGACACCGTTTCATGTCAGAGTCGAATAAGTTTTCTTTTATATAAATGTCGTTTATTATATTAATTTTTTTTTTATAATATTTATCTATTTCCTAACTATATATCCGTCATCACTTATGTGCTTAAGTCAAATTTCTTTACTTTTCATGACTCAACAGTATAATAATACTTTTAAAGTTTAAACACTGTTTGTATAAGATCAGGTTTTCATTAACAAGCGTTATATTTTTGTAAAAAATACCATAATAATGGCTACTGTATGGTTGGGAAACTATTGATAGCGCTATCAATATCAATCACTATCCTTATGTTTTGAATTAATTTTACAATAAACAGTAAATTAAATTGTTATTATCAGGTCCAGCCGAGGTATCTGTCCACTGTCCCTTCTATATCAATCTATTCGATATAAATTTTTCCTCGACTATCAATAGTTTTCTCGTTAGTACCGGAACTGTCGATGATCGGAATCATCGATGGTTCCAGCTATCGATAGTTTCCCAACTTTAGGCT
Organism: Aelia acuminata; assembly: GCA_911387785.2. NCBI lineage: Eukaryota > Metazoa > Arthropoda > Insecta > Hemiptera > Pentatomidae > Aelia > Aelia acuminata. The sequence continues at coordinate 224,646,347 of OU426978.1, forward strand.
TCGGATTGCTGCCATTAAACCAATTGAACCTTAATCAGTAATGAGATGTTAGAATTGACTAATTGTTAAGAGATCGATTACAACAGATTTAATGCAAATAGTAATAACTACATTTCAAATGAACGCCTTACTTATATAAAATCTTATAACAAAGAAACCGCCTCCATTGTTAATTTAACTACTTTATTGTTAAAATTCTGTGGTAAAGTCAGTCAGTATAAAGTGGGTACCCTTAATTGAAATATTAATAGGAAATGACTTGGCGGTTGAGCGTGATCACGGTCAAACCACTTCCTTGCATTACTGCTGACCAAGAAACAGTGCTTCCTTAAACCTTACTGAACCCAAGACCTTTCATAGGCTGTATATATTTGTTTGTTTTAACGTCACTTTATGCCACTAAGGCTAATCGGACGATGCTACAGTGGGAGTCCTAAATTTTGCCCGTCCAGGTATAATTAGGATAGGGATCTTTAATGAGTACCTGGCATCGCACAGGCTCGGGACCTCCATTTTACGTCCTATCCGAGGGACGGCATAGACAAGGATTTTTTACTCCCATTAAAAAATTCCAGGTCCACCTCGAGAGGCGAACTCGCGACCTTTAATATTGTAGGTTTCTATGCTAACCACTACACCACACGTGACCCCAGGCTATATACATGTTTTTTTTTAATATATAAATAAAAATAATGATATTGTATAGTATGGATGCGACATAATGTCAAAATTTCCGAAATATAGATGTTAAAATGTTTTTGTGTTTTCATAACATCGATATTTATAAAATGTTTATTTTTGTCCTAACATCGATGTTAAAAACATATCTTTTTTTTGTTAAAACGTCGCACCCCTATTGGGTATGGACCCCCTTTGGTGTCCTGTGGTTATCGGGCGAGCAATGGATAAGGTGAATTATTTCCATTGAATGGGCGCTTGTAGACTGCTAAGGCACCTAATAGGATATTTACACACCTAAGTGATTTATGCTTAAATAAATTTATTTTACAAAAATTATCATTTAGAACCTTTTTTAAAGATCCAGTTTTAATATCTTAAACTAAAACTCAGTTTTAATCTGATTTTATGATTTCTGTCTTTTAATAGGTGAAAAAATATGGTGCGATGGATAATATGTAAATGCCATTCCTCAACTTCACACATTTATATGCCTATATTTGTAAATCCTTATAAGTTATAGAGTATTTGTATTGCAAAACTTGAAAGTTCTCCGTACTTTTCGATTCATTATTGCTTATTTATTTTTTTAAGGGATCTAATTTCATCAACAGTCGAGTTTTTTTACTGCTTGCTTGTTTATTACGGCGAGTTGCTCTTTGTAAATATATCGTGAAGGTGAATCGTTAGGTGTATTTCCGTCTCGTAGAAATGTTTGTCTCGTATACCTTTCTGGAAAGCGAGAACGATTAATGCTCCTCTAAAATCACTTAATATTGCATTCGGAAATATATTATAGAACTAAAGTTTCTAAAATAGAGTACAATTAATTTAAATTATCTTATACCATATTTTTGAAAATGAGACAAAATTTATTAAATAAAGTGCTCCCTCCGTTTGACCACTTTTGATGAAATTGTGGCGTCTCATCTTTGGCATATACGTACATCCACCAAATACCCAGTTTGATCAACATCGTTACATCCATTTATGAGTAAATAAAAAAAAAAACACCTGAAAATGAGACAAAATTTATTAAATAAAGTGCCCCTCCAATTGATCAATTTTGATGAAACTTTAGCGGGCATATACGTACACCAAATACCCAATTCAGGTTCGTACGGTTTATAGTTTTTGAGCTAGTCTGTTCAAACAGACCATTTCACGGGACTTGGTTATTTGGACTCAGGGACTACAAAACGTGTATTTCCGTTAAAAACCGGAATTCGAATTTTTTCACGATAGCATTTCTTTTCCTTACTATATATTTAGTAGTAAAAATGGATGGCTGCATCAACAGTACTGTTTCTCAAATCTTAAAAACATTTTCCTATTTTTCTATACAGAAAATTAATTCATTTTTAAAAATCTTTTTGTTTCGTTTAGGGGCAAATTTCTCCTACTGAAAGACATTTGCTCTACCCTTTTTAATTTCGTGTTACAATTACAAAAAAAAAACTATTTAGGGGGGGGGGATGGTAAAAGTGTGAGAAGTGCGTGCTGCTCAACATGGTTATCGATCGGGAAAAAAAAAAAAAAACATATGCCAACCTGTAACCTTTAAATCCTGTTACACGATTAAATTTTAGGGACGGAGTTTGGAGATAATATAAACAAATATTTCAACTTTTAAATATCAGTTTTTTTTTTTTTTTGTTCCCTCTACCACGTCTTTTAGGCTATACGGTGTTTCCCAGGCCAGTTGCTCTTTTTCAAAATATTGGGGGGGACGCGTCATGGCTTTTTTACGAAAAGAAGAAACTTTAACACTTAAAGAAGTTCATGCTTGGCAACTCCGATATGACTGACACTCAAAACATCCTTTTAGTTGATATTATTAACCATTTTTTTTTTCTTAATACATTGTAATTTGTTTCAAATAATAATCGGAATACAAATGAATTTATATTACTCGTACACGAATATTTGAATATCATTAAGTATTATTATTTTAATTTACTTTGCAAGAAGTTTATTATTCTAAACATTGTAGTTATGTTAATTTCTTCTAAAATACCAGACGCAAAGATAACTATTAAAGCCTTTTGTTTGTTTAACCTCCATTTATGCTACTAATGCTACAGTAGGAGTCCTAAATTTTGCCTCGTGAATTCCACTTTACGTCCTATCCGAGGGATGGCATAGCCAAGGATTTTATACTCCCATTAAAAATTCATAGGGCCACCACGGGACGCGAACCCACGACCTTTAGAATTTTAGGTTGTCATGCTAACAAATACACAACAGGTGTAGGTTAAAGGTGACCCCTTTAAAGTCTTTTATAATGATGTATATAAAAAATTTGTACAAGATTTTTTCTATAACAAATAAACATTTATTCTATTCTATTCTAAAGTTCTTCGGGCTCTTAATACCTCTGATAATTTCTGTTTAAACATTATTACGGTAAGGGGGACGTTATCAAACATTGTATGCATGTAGTAGCAGATAACAAGGAAATCGACAAGAGTGGTAGGGGGGGTGAGGAGGGGGGTAAATAATAACAGAGGGGTTAGGGGCTACAGCGGCAAAGAGGACGCATGTCCCAACGCATGCGTTCGATCGCCATTCGCCACTGTTCAGCGTATCCCAGACGTGAGGTAGTTCGGGATGGGGTCGGTGGTCCTCAAGAGCCTCTCAGTTCTTCTGGGGCTCTTCTTTATCTTCATAGGCACCATGAAGCTTACCTCCTTCATCAGCAAGGACCTACACAAGGACTTGGTGAGTTCTTCTTTGGTAAATTCTTACCTTAAAAGGTATAGTGGGGGGAGATAAAGAGAGAGAGATATATAGCGTAGTAATTCACGCTAATTACAAAGAGGTATTAAAAAAAAACACAACAATAACATTATTTTTTATTTAACAAAAAAAAAATTATATCTTACAAAAAAAAAACTATTTTAAAATAATTTTTATACGAGTGTATCCGCGAGTAATCAAGCTGGCAAACTGCCTTGGCACCGGTATAGAGATGGGGCCCCTTTTCAGTTAATGTTGAGACATCACACCACCCAGATAACCTACAAAATTAGAACAATAATTCCAGAAATAGGTTTTATCAATGGAAATGGATTTAAAATAAAATAAAATCTAAAAAAAAAATAATAATACTGTATGAAATATTAGAAACATATATGAGCCTTTCAGTTGACAGAATGAATAAATCCAATTTCAATATTATTCACTCAAAACACTTTTAATAATAATGCTCATTGTAAAAATTGTTACCTTTTTTAATTTGTAATAGTATGACAAAAATATTAAATAATAACAGTTTTCTAAAATATATATAAGGAACAAATTTTCCAAAGAGAAATATTATATAAAATGCTTTCCTTAAAAATGTTAACATTGGAGTTGGTCATTCTGTATAACAAAAAAACAAATATAACCAACTCCATTATTATTTAATTTAAATAATAATAGAACTAATTATTATGTAAACCATTTTTAACTTGTCTAGTTTTCAAATACTCTTGCAGTAAGTATTTTTTTTTATATATATTATTAATTGCTCTTTGTATTTTCAGTACATTTTATTTATTTTTTTTTGAGAAAAACAATCAAATGAAAAAGATATAGAATCAAAAGTAGTTTTCTATTAAAATTTAAAATAAAACCAAACCACCATTTATATTTAGTTTGAAAACATTAGCAATAATTACTGCTAGAGAATAATAAATGATATAGAACATTTTTTTGTATTTAATTTAATATTAAAGCTCTTTGGAAAATTATTAGCTTTTTATTTAGTAATAGTATGAAAGAAATATTAAATAACAACAGTTTTCTAAAATATATACGTATGTACAAAATAAAAAGGAACAAAAATATATATTTTCCAAAAAAAAAAAATATTACTTAAAAATGCTTTCCAGGAAAATGTTAACTTTGGAGTTGCTCATTCTGTATAACCAAAACAAATATAATCAAACTCCATTATTATTTAATTAAAATAATAAAAGAAATAACTAACAAGATTAGAATTAATTATTATGTAAACCATTTTTAACTTGTCTAGTTTTCAAATACTCTTGCGGTAAGTTTTTTTTTATTTTTACAAAATTAATTGTTCTCTGTATTTTCAGTAAATTTTATTTATTTTTTTGAGAAAAACAATCAAATGAAAAAGTTGTAGAAGCAAGAATAGTTTTCAATTTAAATTTAAAATGAAAAATACACTAAACCACCATTTATATTTAGTTTGAAAACATTAGCACTAATTACTGCTAGAGAATAATAAATGATGTGGAACATTTTTTATACTTAATTTAATAATAATCTTGTTGCAAAAGTTTCTTTGACCCAACTATAAAAAAGAAAAAAGGAAAATCTGAAGAGAAGTTTATAATTAAAATAGGAAAAAAGAATGATAAAATAAATAAACACGAAGGTGGAAACTAAATATTGGGAAATCAGAATAATGGGAAACCTGGGACTTCAAAACAACTTGATTACTTTGGAAGAAAACAAACAAGGTTATTTTTTCCTTGGTTTTTTTTTCTTGGAAGTAAACAAAACAAATTGACCTTTAACACAATTATTAAAAACTTATCATTACTTAAAATATTACTTCTTTTTTTTTTTTTAATTTTATTAAATTCAATTTTTTGCTAATAAATTTGAAACATGGAAGTAATTTTTTCATAAGATCAGGTAATCAAAGTGGCACTAGAGATGTATTGGTAAGATAAATATTTAGTTACTATAGAACATAAAATGAAAGCTATAATTAAAATCTAGTTTTTGCATCAATATTTTTTTATTTATTTGTATAATTAAATTATTTAGTTGAATGTTTCAAACTATGCATAACATTTTGTATGTAAAAATAATACTTTTTATTTCTCAAATAAGTTAATATTTGTAATACATTTAAATATTATTAAACTCATAAGAAATTTAAGTGGTTTAACCTTACTTTAAATATAATTATTCCATTTTTTTTCAATTTAATTATTATTAGGTATTTTTTCCTAAAATAAAAGATACAAATAATGCATCATATACGAGTATATTTTATACATCCGCAATACTATCTAAATGATGTAAATGTATTTTTAACTGTGAAAACCAGTTTTCATATACTGTCCAACTTTGCAGAGAATCAAATCGCTTGATTTCATAATTTTATATTTATTTAAATGAAACATCTTTTTGTTTTATTTAAATTTTATATTAAATAAAACTAACAGAGGAAACCATTAGAGATAGATATTCAATTAAATATAAATTCAGATTTAAATTGACCCTGAAATTGAGGCTTTATTTCACAGCACAAATAATTTTTCTTTTAGCACAATTAGATTGTTTATTGATAATAACTAATAATCTGAAATTTGAATAACAGCTTAACTAGTAGAGCTATTCGATTGTTACAAAGCATAAAATGTTATAACAACAGCCTCATTATTTAAAATATGATAATGTATAAATAAAATTTATACAACAAAAAACAATAATAAAAATAAATATCCAAAACACATAAATGTATATTAATACATTAACATGCTTAAGCTTGGAAAAAATATAAATTTTTATGATGATATAGATATGCTTAAGAAGAAATGATGTGCCAAATGAATCTGTTTTAAATTTTTAAAAGTAGTATGAATTGAATATGCCTAATTTCACTGTTCATTGTTAGAAAACGTAAGCAGTTATAAAATCAGTTATTTTATAAGATTATACATCTAATTTGAAGAAGATAATATTTATAAAGAAAAAAATGCAGCGAAAGTCAAGCATTAAATATAAAAAGGCGTTCTTAATCAAAGTATACAAATTTAAATAACATCACATTTTCATAGTCAGTTGTATTATAAACACGTTAAAGTTTGATTCCATATATGTCAATTATACATAGTATTTGACATTAACGAATGTTTAAATAAATCTAGGTTGTTATATACTTTTTTAAAAAAATAATGAAGTTAAATTAAACAATTAGAATTAATTAAGTATGGTCAATAATCAAATGATACAACATTGAAATAACAAATGACAGTTTAAATATAAATAATGGAATAGAAGAGAGCCAATCAAAATCCCTGACACACATTTTGGATAATTTTGTATGAAATATATTTTTGGTCCCACTTGACCTTCACTATCTGCTATAATCACCAGAAAATCTGACTGCAACTGTCAAAACTATGTGAAGTCTCAATTTTTTCTCAGTTACATATATTGTTGTACACACAGTTATGATACCATCATTTATAAAAATATATTATATTAATTATACACAGTACATTCATGAGAATTTAATTAATATATAAATGAATATACACCTTTTCGTTTAATATAGTATATTCTGTTTAAAATAGCTGAAATAGTCAAACAAAATATTTTTTATTGTATGAATTGAAATCAACAGCTAAAACAATAAAAATAATAAATTTCTAATTAATAAAATGCTAATTTTTTAGTCATGTATAAGAAAATAAAATTATATTTTATGAGTTAAAATATTTTTATTGATTTGCCTTTTAGGTTTCGTATTATAAATATAGATGTTTTGTATTAAAAAACAAAACAAAAATAAAACAAGATGAAAGAAGCTACATAGAAGCAAAACCAAAATAAAAACATAACTGCAGGACTAAATCCCAGGGTCTGAAAGCATAAAATAGAAATACAGCCACTCATTTTATATATATTGTACTATATTAGGCCACAATTAATTTTTACATAGCCCAGATCTTTATAAAATGGAAAATATAAAAAATATTAAATTTCATAAATTAATAAGAAAATATAGAATTTTATTTCGTTAAAACTGGAGAATGATACAATAAAAAGTATATATATTTTTTTTATCAAAATACCTTTTTTTTATTGTAGTTACTATACTTGAAATACATCAGTATAAATTACAGTCACATAAATATACTTGTATTCAATAATAAATAAAAAAATTAGGAGTAAATCAAAAATAAATATTTATGTTTTTAATTTAATTTAAATCATCTTTATTATGTATACACAGTAATAAAATATTCTATATTTTTTACTTTTTTTAATCAAATATTTTGTAGGTATTTATATCAATTGCCATAATGGTACCTTGGTTTAATAAGGTTCTAACTGACATTTTTGGCAACAACGAGATTTTTTGTTATCTGACCCCCTGTAAGATGAATTCATTTATTTTTTATAAATTCTTTTTTTAATCAAATATTTTGTAGGTATTTATATCAATTGCCATAATGGTACCTTGGTTTAATAAGGTTCTAACTGACATTTTTGGCAAAAACGAGATTTTTTTTTATCTGTCCCCTGTAAGATGAATTCATTTATTTTTTATAAATTCTTTATATATTTGTAATTTCATTTACATCTCTGACGATTTCATTTTCACAAATTTTACATATGACGGCATTTAAAAGTATGTCAATAAATTTCATATTAAATGAAAGGTAAATTACTTTTTTCCTTGAAAAATAGAAATAATGTTTGTTTGTTGGTTTAACGTCCATTTTTATGCTACTAAGGCTAATCGGACGGAAAAATAGAAATAAGATCTGAATTAATTAGTTTTATTAATTTATTAAAAAATTATTAACACCTTAAATATTTAAGCTTGTTTTTCATTAAATAAAGGTTTAGAGCAGTTTAGAACCATGTCAAACCAACTCAGCTGAAGATAAAAAATATTTGTATAAAAAATAATGCAATGTTAATATTTTATTTTTTTTGTTTTCAAATGTTACAGAGGAAAGAATATGTAAAATATGCCAAAGTGTTTCCACTTTCGCAAACATTAGACTTCAAAATACCAGCGAAATGGTATAGGAGGGTAATAGGAGGAATAGAATTAATTTGCGGACTTGCAATGGCTTTAGTACCGATTGGTAAGGATTATCAAGTATATAATATTTCCTGAATAACTATATAATTTTTTTTTTTTTAAACGTACCTAATTTTATGTTTGAATTAGATGCGGTAAAGCAAGGAGCGAACATAACACTATTAATCTTGATGCTAATGGCTGTGTATTCGCATTACATGGTGAATGATAAATTTGAGAGGACGGCACCTGCTCTGGTAAGACCAAATATTTAAATCATAAAACAGCTGACAAATAATATAACTAAACTTACATAAAATTAACATAATAATAATAATACAGTGTCTTCAAGAACTGTAAAAGCCCATAACATTTTTTTTTAATAGATCACTAATTGAAATGTTCATTAAAATTATAATCAATCAATATATATTATAAAGCAAAGTGTACAATGTGCGTGGAAAAGGCTCAAAACGACTCCATGTACAATCAAGAAAGTTATGTGGTCGCGTGGCCATATAACCCCTAACGGAGAAGATTTCCGGTATTCTACTAAGGGTGTAAAATTGAAGAGAAAAGGACTGGAATTTTAAGCCTCTCGCACTAAGTAATTAGCATCTCTGAGGACATACGAGTTTGTGAATGAAAAATTTAGTTCGAGCTCCAGACTACCAGGAAGCACAAGGGTGCGTTTCACTCAATGTTTATTGTTCATTCATCCAGTTCAGTTTGTAAAGGTTCCATATTTTTTCAGCTGTTCTTTTTAAAAAACTAAGCGAAAATAATTAGTTTCTCCTTTGCTTTCAAAATAAAATAATGATTTTACATCTCTGCAATCATTTATACAACCAACTGGATTCCTTAAAAAATTGATTTTCTCATTAGAAGGCTTATTGATCAACACATTACATTTAAACAATATATAATATATACTTAAGTAAATTTAATGCAATATGAGTGAATATTTCTTAGTAGTACAGTGAGCGAATAAAATCATACATAAAAAAAGAAGAGATAAATTGACTGAATATAAATCTATAGGATTCAGAATCACCGAAACCATAAAAAATGATGAATAACTCGACAAGTTGCAGCAAAATTAATTGTTCAACCCCCTATAAAGTATACAAGGTTCCTTATTTGGGCGGACTCTGCAGATCCCAAATCTTAATATTGGTACCAAGTTAAAACTGAAGTTTCAAGAAGGTGCTAATTTTGTTCTCTATTTCCTTTAATTTCAAAGTTTTTCTTTTATTAAAACTACCACACAACTACCAGAGCGAAGCCGGGCACCCTAGCTAGTATTAAAATAAGCAACAAAAACAAATCTGATGCACAGTTCAATTTTTTAATGTATACATTTTTATCAAAAAGCTAACAATAACCAAACACATATTTTTATAGTAACAAAAAAGAAAACTATAATAACAGAGGAGAGCAGGGAATTTATTTAAATTAATTATTTATTTAATATTTTACTAGTTTACACCGTAATTAGTTTACCTTGATAATTAATGATTTAACCTTTGAAGTTCTTTCAACAATTAATGTATAACCCCTACCCATATTTGTTAGTTTAATTTCTGAGAACTGTCGATATTTAACAAAATATATGTAAAAATATTTAAAAACCACAAACTATAGAAAATAAAAATGGTTTATATCTTGGTAAAAACCATTTAGAATGCATATACATGCATTTCTAAGGCTCAGAAGAATATTTGTAAATACATGAAAATCCCATCCCTAATCATTACAAAAGACTTTAATAGTTATCTTTGCGTATGGTATTTATTTTTAGAAGAAATTAACATAACTACAACGATGGGAGTAATAACCTTCTTGGAAAAGTAAATAATTATAAATTAAAATAAACTACTTTCACTACGAGTAATATTAATTCATTTGTATTCCGATTATTATTTGAAACAAATTACAATCTATTGAAAAAAAAAAATGTGTTATTAAAATGGTCAATAGTTTCAACTGAAAGGATGTTTTGAATGTCAGTCATATTAGAGTTGCCAATTACGTACTTCTTTAAGTGTTGAAGTTAAAGTTTCTCTTCTTTAAGTAAAAAAGCCATAATAACTTTTACCACTATTATTTAACCCTAAATATTGTTTTTGTTGTTGTTTACGTTGCTTTATGCCACTAAGGCTAATCGGACAATGCTACATTGGGATTCCTAAATTTTGCCTATCCAGGTGTAAACTAGGATAGGGATCTTTAATGATCCATTTTACGTCCAATACAAAGGACTGCACAGCCAAGTATTTTTTACAACCTTAAAAAAACCCTAGGGTCACCATGGGAGGCCATATTTAAACCTTTAATAAATAAAATTTCCATCCCTCAAATGAAAGTAGCACAATTCTTTGAAGTTCCATTTTACACTGTAAAGTTGTGTATTACTAAATTTGTATAGATTTTATACCCTAAGGTAAATCTACATGTATAGATGTTCACAATGTTTTTTTCACAATAATAGGAATTTGAGCAAGACTATTATTTAGAATACAAAAACAAAGAAAAGAAGAAAAAATAAAACCAAAAAGAAAGTCCAAAACACCACTTGGTGTATTGGGAGTTGAGGTCTGGGTGTAGGTGATTTTTGGTATAACCTAATACTAAAGCAACTATGTTATATAAACAATCGAATTCTGTGTATACCTTGATATAGTAAATCTGACTCTGTCAGTTTTATTTACTTACTATATATTACTCTTTTAAAAATAAACCTTGTATGGTTTATGATATGGTTTTATTTATTTTTTATATGGTTTTGTTTTTTCAGGTATTTTTTTTCATGCTAACCGGTCGAATGGTAATAGACTGGCAATTAAAGAGAAAGCAAGAAGTGATGGCAACAAGTAACGGAGATACTAAACAGAAAAAACAAGACTGATTTTCCTTTGTTTATTGTTATTATTATTTTTTGGTGAACTCAGGGAGACGAAAATTTCATTCTTATGAACACTTGAATTAATAAACTATTCATCGAGAAACATACGAGTGAATAAAAGAAACATGAAAAATAAATGGTATCGTATTTCCAATGGAGCCATATCATTGTAGTGTCTTCTTAACTGAGATATGATGATAACATTTTATACTAGTTGCTATTAAAAATAAATTTAACCTTGAAGAATCAACAAGCCTAGGCTGGTCAAGTATTTGGCATCGTTTACATTTAAAAAAATATTTTATAAGTAAAATCATTACGTGGTTGTTATATAACTATTAATATCAGGTATTACATTAAAAGAAAATATTTAGGGGATGGATGCTTGTTTTGTTTTTTCGCAAGTAGTGCTACCATAAAGTTTCGAATCATTTATTTGTAATAAACTAAAAAAAAAGTTTTTTTTAAATAGAATTGGAGAAAGATGAAATTGTAACGGATGACAAGAACAAAATTAATAGATTAAATTTGAGTATAAAAAGAAATTATCTTTAAACGCAATAATGACATTCAAGTTCATACAAAGCACTGTTCACAAGATAAATAAATGTATCAATCTTAAACTGCACATGGGTGTTAATTTTGTTTTGTTTTTGTGTTTTTTAAAAATATTATATGTGATTATGTAAATAATTATATATATATTTCATATTTAATCGTTTCTGTTTTTTTTTACTGTAAATTCTCTTACAATTTAAATAAAAATGATCTCTTTTTAAAATTGTTATTAATTATTGTAAACCTTCCTCAAAAATTCAAATTATTTATTGAAATAAAGTCTTTGCACATTAATCATTTTCAAAGTTAAGGCCAAAAACAATATTTTAATCAAAGATGATTTTGATTCTGACTCTTCTAATGAGGAACAGTTGGTTTTATAGAATATTTTATTATACCTTAACTTAAATCAGTAAAAAATTAATTATCTTTATTCATTCATAAATATTATAGATATCATGATAAATAATATCATATAATCTAATAATATATCACATTTTAATATTATCATAAATATCATAAAATATTCATAAATACCTTCATTAATCTCATAAATATCTGCGAATTTTTTTTTTTTTTTTAAAGTAAAGTAACTTCATTCTGATACGCAGAAGCCTTAAAAATTATTATGTATATATTTTTCAAAATCATTAACCCTTTAACCAGGCGGGACGTATATAGACGTCCTGAAATATTTGTTGTTTTTATTATTATATATATATATATATAATATATATATATATATATATATATATATATATATATATATATATATATATATATATAAACTTATATAGATGTATCTATGATTAATTCCTCTGTTGTACAAGAATATAAATCCCACCAGTTCCAGGGTACAACATTTTTTTTTCAAGGACGCATTTATACGTCCCGCCCGGGTTAATAGTACTGGCCCTCAAAATGCAAGAATACAAATTTTGAACATCAGTGTCCAAGGATCAAGAGTACCTGACATCGTACAGGCTCGGGACTTCCGTTGTACGTCCTATCCGAGGGACGGCATAGCCATTAAAAAAGCCTAGGGCCACCTCGGGACGCGAACTAGCAACCTTTAGTATTGTAGGTTGACATGCTAACCACTACACCACAGATGACCCCTTAGTGTACTAGTTCAAGAGCCTCATTACAAAGATTAAAATAGGAGAGAGAGAAAATCTGGAATTCAAAACTGTTCTACAGAAGACACTATCTATCCCAGCAACTCTATTTTTTACTCTATCTCTACTTTTATATAAAAAAATATACATTTATCAAAATATAATTTAATGTTTGAAAGACCACTTGCTGGCAATATCCTAGGTAAAAGGATTAAATAAATCCTTAACTTGTACAATTACACTTTACAAACTAAACACAACAGGGCAAGCAAAGGCACATACTAGCATAAGATGAAAAATAATATGATTATTATATAAGTTAACAAAACAAAGCAGGTAAATTACATTTCATTAAGATGGAGTGATGGAGAAGCTTTCTGCAAATGCTCACAGCCAACGGCTTAACCAATCAGTAGTTTTATTCGGGCATTTTCATCCTACTTAATCTGAGGATGAAATCTAATAGCCTAATTTGAACTTGAATTTTAGTAGGATTGTCCGTGATTTCAAATCCAGGAACTCCAGCCTTTTCGAGAAACTTTTGTTGATCGTGAACCTAATGAATTAATAAACATGTATGAGTCTAAATTAAAATAAAACAAGAAATATATAATTTGTCATTATTACTTTCTCATCCAACTGTTTAATAATATTTTTGTCAAATTCTTTCAAAGCTCTTTTGTGTTTCAACTGTAATGTATTTGTATTGGCAAATCTGACAGCTTCATCGTGATGGGTAATCATCATTTCTTGTATCTCCACTGCAAGAAAATGACATAATTATTAAGAATGCAAACATATCGCAAGTCTCCAAAGTTTAATTATAATTTAAAAGGTATTAGTATCACTAAGTTACTTCTAGGTGTGGCATTGTTTAGTGAGTCCACGATTTCAACTGAGGAATGAGAAAAACAAGCGGGAGTTAAAAAGTGAGATCTAGTAACGCAGATCAGACCCCTTTTTTAAACAGAAAATGAAGGGATAGAAGTAATCTTATGACAGGGTCACATAATCTCCTGAAATAGGCCATCTCCAGATGTAACATAAGAATAGCGTTACCTTCAATAGACTAATCAAATTGGAACACCAAATGCTTACGTGACTGATTATAAATCAATTGTAATCTTTGATGAAACAGATGCTTTTCAGTAACATGCTGAATGTCCATAAGAGTATTAACGATACTGAAAACTGTGTTGTCTAACAAAGATTCTGCCAAAGCACACAGTAATTCATTCGGAATCCTTTGCTGATATTTTCTGAAAATTATAATAAAATGAATATTTAATATATTTAAAAAGAAATAAACAAAACAAAAACAAAATGTAACTTACAATGGTAATTCCCTAGCCATTATTTGTAATTCTTGATTCAGGAAGTACAGTTTTCTTTGCCGAGCCAATGGGTTGGACGAGCTCGGCAAAGAATTGCTGCTGCTATCATCATCTGATGGCATTTTAAAAAGAGGACAAAATTCATATCCCCTAACATTAACCCTTGGTTTAGAGCAGTAAACAAGTGTAAGGTTAAAGGTAAAAGGCGACAAGAGGTTCGTTAACATAATGTTTGATCCAAAGAGTAATAAGAGGGAAACGTAACTCGTCCACAAAGAAAAAAATCTGGTGCGATAAAAACAACTTTCACTTACCAATTAGTCCGGAAGCTGAGGGCCAAAAAGGTGCCTGATTTGAAGAAAATTTTTGATCATATAGGCTGAAAGTACTCATTTCATAGATAACAACATAGATAAAGACTTCGGTTTTTGAAGTATTAACCATTTTGAACTAATTAAACAACATTCTTCCATGTGTTAAAATAAAAGATAAATTTTGCCTATTACCTACCCGTCTAAATAGTGATTTTTATGAATATTTTATCAAATCCCCAGATACTTCAAAAACCGAAGTCTTAGTGGGATGTAACTACTCCGAATTTTTTCACGTTTTCATTTGTATTTCCACGCAGGGTTTGGCTAATGCTGAGTGTAAAGAGCTTGTTTCATGCTGAATTTGATGCTCAGCAATTTTTATTTAAAACTTTTTTGATTTAAACTAGATGTTTTTGAGTTAGAGATGTTGGAACACGGTTTCAACCAAAATCGTAAAAATTACAGATTTTTGATGTATCGAACCCGGCTAAACCACTAAACCGATTAAAAACTTCAAATATATCATTCTATTTGCAATAGTTAGCCACTTGTGGTAAGAAGAAAGCGATACTTTGTGATCTGTATTTGTCGAATTATATGCGAAAAACTGAAAAAAAAAAAAATTCCAAAAAATTTCACGGATTTTAGACCACAAGGCGCTAAATACGTTCACTTTTTAATTACTTTTTCTCCACAGGAGTGGGCTAATTTTAAAATTAATGAGATCGTTTTACACAGAATTTGATATTCTACAAATATTATAGGTAACATTTTTTATTTAGAGTAACCCTCTTTAAATTTCAGACTTTGGAACATGAGCGTAATTCATTTTTCCGCTAGTGTGGCTAAAATGACAATCGGTTTTGGCAAAAAGACTAACCCGATTTTAACTGTGAGGAACTCAGTCGACGCGAAATTTAATGCCCTTATATTTTAGAAAGAACACATGTTTTTCTGCAATACATCTTTTTCGAGTTATTAGTGAAAAATTGAAAAAAGTTCGTAAATGTCGATTTTGTTCGCCTATAAAGTTTGATGGCAACCGATCTGAGGTGGCAGACGTTCACATTTGTTGTCTATGAAATGAGTACTTTCAACCTATATGATCAAAAATTTTCTTCAAATAAGGCACCTTTTTGGCCCTCAGCTCCGGACTAAATCAACTTGGAGTGGAAACCTACGTGTTTTAATAAATGAGAAGACACGATCTAGAAATTTTACTGGAAATAGTTTATCCATATTTATTTACTTATTTTTGTTTGTTGTTATCAATAAAGTCCAGAGTAATATCATTATTGCAATGCCTGACAGTCTTCACTAATTTTCGATTCATTATTATGTATTTCTTTTTTTAAAGGGAAAATTCCTAATTTCATCAATGCTAGAGTTTTTCTTTTTAACTATTTACTTCCACTTAACTATATATGAAATATATAGTAATTGTAAGTATTGCGATCAAGAAAAATTTCGACTTCCATTTTTCAACGGAAAAACACGTATAAGGGTCCCCTTCGTTCATAATATCAAAAACGATACACCTCGCGAAATGGAAATTTAGTGTTTGAGGTTGGTGTATGCCCGTGGTGTAACAGCAAAAGTTCCGTAATAATTGAGAAAACGAAGTGGGTACTTTATTTAATAAATTTTATCACATTTTTTTAGTGTTACAGATGTAAAAATAACCATCATCTGGTTTGATCCAGATTATTATATTTGATTTATTTATATTTTGATGCCATTGATCGATATATTTATATTTGATTATATCTTGATCTAACAGGGTGAGGTGAGTATATGGTTCCAGAAGAGGATAGGTATTTATTCTTCTGTAGATAGTCATGGTGGTTCGGTGTCAGAGGCCACAGGATGCACCTCCTGCATGAATCAGTCCTGTAACGGTTTGAACCACTCTTGTTCCCAGATAGTCGCAATTCACAGGATAGGGATCTTTAACGAGTGAGTACCTGACATCGTACAGGCACGGCCAATTTACGTCCTATTCGAGGGACGGGCTGGCCACGGATTTTTTGCTTCCATCAAAAAATCCTAGGGCCGCCACGGGACGCGAACCTGCGACCTTTGGTATAGTAGGTTGCCATGGTAACCACTATACCACAGGTGACCCCCGTAAACCAAAAGATGTGTCATTTGTTTAAAAAAATAAAAAGCTACTTAAAGAGTGGATGGTACAATTAATAATAGATAAGCCTGTTTCGAAGCATAAGGCCATATGTAGCCTTCATTTTAAAGAAAGTGACTGTATTTATCCGAGTAAATATTAGTATTTAACATTTTATTTATTTGATGATTGGGACCATACTGTTATAGATTCGTTTTTCTTTTTTTAATTTTCTCCATTTCCGTCTTTTGTTTATATTTGTTCCAATTTTTTAATGCGATGCCTGAAAGTATTTACAAATAAATAAATAATATGACAAAGACAAGCTATCATGAGAATGACAGCAGTCATAACCAGTGGCGGATCCAGAAATTTTTTGAGGGGGGGGGCGCACTTTTTTTTTTTTACATTTCATGATTTATGAAGGCCCTAATTTAAAATACACATTAGTACATAATGACGTTGTAAATTACTGTAAATGTTTAAATACGATTAATTTTCAATTAATAGACTTGAAAAATGAGCAAATATAGCTCATTTTATATAGAAATAGTAATACTTTATGAGTGTCCTCACGGGCGCGCCCCCCGCCTGGATCCACTACTGGTCATAACAAT